>JAMYCR010000011.1:17707379-18271759 GCA_028830335.1 Eucera pruinosa | reverse complement strand
TTTAAGAGTTGATTAGGTCCATTCCAGCGTGGGTTAGGTGCACCCAGGCGAAGTGTAGAGCGGTTACGGGCGCTCCAGACTGGGTTAGGTTCGTTCCGTGGTGGGTTAGGCCCGTTCTAGCGAAGCTTACGTCGGTTAGGTCAGCTCCTACAGATGTTTGGCTCTTCCCAGGGTGGGTTAGGTGTCGGTATCGACGTGCAGGCACGCCTCAGGCACGGTTAGGTACCTTCGGGGTGGGTTAGGTGTGCGTAGACGTAGGGTAAGTCGGTTAGGTACCGTTAAGACTTGATTAGGTCCATTCCAGCGTGGGTTAGGTGCACCCAGGCGAAGTATAGAGCGGTTACGGGCGCTCCAGACTGGGTTAGGTTCGTTCCGTGGTGGGTTAGGCCCGTTCAGGCGAAGGTTACGTCGGTTAGGTCAGCTCCTACAGATGTTTGGCTCTTCCCAGGGTGGGTTAGGTGTCGGTATCGACGTGCAGGCACGCCTCAGGCACGGTTAGGTACCTTCGGGGTGGGTTAGGTGTGCGTAGACGTAGGGTAAGTCGGTTAGGTACCGTTAAGACTTGATTAGGTCCATTCCAGCGTGGGTTAGGTGCACCCAGGCGAAGTATAGAGCGGTTACGGGCGCTCCAGACTGGGTTAGGTTCGTTCCGTGGTGGGTTAGGCCCGTTCAGGCGAAGGTTACGTCGGTTAGGTCAGCTCCTACAGATGTTTGGCTCTTCCCAGGGTGGGTTAGGTGTCGGTATCGACGTGCAGGCACGCCTCAGGCACGGTTAGGTACCTTCGGGGTGGGTTAGGTGTGCGTAGACGTAGGGTAAGTCGGTTAGGTACCGTTAAGACTTGATTAGGTCCATTCCAGCGTGGGTTAGGTGCACCCAGGCGAAGTATAGAGCGGTTACGGGCGCTCCAGACTGGGTTAGGTTCGTTCCGTGGTGGGTTAGGCCCGTTCAGGCGAAGGTTACGTCGGTTAGGTCAGCTCCTACAGATGTTTGGCTCTTCCCAGGGTGGAGTAGGTGTCGGTAATCGACGTGCAGGCACGCCTCAGGCACGGTTAGGTACCTTCGGGGTGGGTTAGGTGTGCGTAGACGTAGGGTAAGTCGGTTAGGTACCGTTAAGACTTGATTAGGTCCATTCCAGCGTGGGTTAGGTGCACCCAGGCGAAGTATAGAGCGGTTACGGGCGCTCCAGACTGGGTTAGGTTCGTTCCGTGGTGGGTTAGGCCCGTTCAGGCGAAGGTTACGTCGGTTAGGTCAGCTCCTACAGATGTTTGGCTCTTCCCAGGGTGGGTTAGGTGTCGGTATCGACGTGCAGGCACGCCTCAGGCACGGTTAGGTACCTTCGGGGTGGGTTAGGTGTGCGTAGACGTAGGGTAAGTCGGTTAGGTACCGTTAAGACTTGATTAGGTCCATTCCAGCGTGGGTTAGGTGCACCCAGGCGAAGTATAGAGCGGTTACGGGCGCTCCAGACGAGGTTAGGGTCGTCCCGTGGTGGGTTAGGCCCGTGCAGGCGAAGGTTACGTCGGTTAGGTCAGCTCCTACAGATGTTTGGCTCTTCCCAGGGTGGGTTAGGTGTCGGTATCGACGTGCAGGCACGCCTCAGGCACGGTTAGGTACCTTCGGGGTGGGTTAGGTGTGCGTAGACGTAGGGTAAGTCGGTTAGGTACCGTTAAGACTTGATTAGGTCCATTCCAGCGTGGGTTAGGTGCACCCAGGCGAAGTATAGAGCGGTTACGGGCGCTCCAGACTGGGTTAGGTTCGTTCCGTGGTGGGTTAGGCCCGTTCAGGCGAAGGTTACGTCGGTTAGGTCAGCTCCTACAGATGTTTGGCTCTTCCCAGGGTGGGTTAGGTGTCGGTATCGACGTGCAGGCACGCCTCAGGCACGGTTAGGTACCTTCGGGGTGGGTTAGGTGTGCGTAGACGTAGGGTAAGTCGGTTAGGTACCGTTAAGACTTGATTAGGTCCATTCCAGCGTGGGTTAGGTGCACCCAGGCGAAGTATAGAGCGGTTACGGGCGCTCCAGACTGGGTTAGGTTCGTTCCGTGGTGGGTTAGGCCCGTTCAGGCGAAGGTTACGTCGGTTAGGTCAGCTCCTACAGATGTTTGGCTCTTCCCAGGGTGGGTTAGGTGTCGGTATCGACGTGCAGGCACGCCTCAGGCACGGTTAGGTACCTTCGGGGTGGGTTAGGTGTGCGTAGACGTAGGGTAAGTCGGTTAGGTACCGTTAAGACTTGATTAGGTCCATTCCAGCGTGGGTTAGGTGCACCCAGGCGAAGTATAGAGCGGTTACGGGCGCTCCAGACTGGGTTAGGTTCGTTCCGTGGTGGGTTAGGCCCGTTCAGGCGAAGGTTACGTCGGTTAGGTCAGCTCCTACAGATGTTTGGCTCTTCCCAGGGTGGGTTAGGTGTCGGTATCGACGTGCAGGCACGCCTCAGGCACGGTTAGGTACCTTCGGGGTGGGTTAGGTGTGCGTAGACGTAGGGTAAGTCGGTTAGGTACCGTTAAGACTTGATTAGGTCCATTCCAGCGTGGGTTAGGTGCACCCAGGCGAAGTATAGAGCGGTTACGGGCGCTCCAGACTGGGTTAGGTTCGTTCCGTGGTGGGTTAGGCCCGTTCAGGCGAAGGTTACGTCGGTTAGGTCAGCTCCTACAGATGTTTGGCTCTTCCCAGGGTGGGTTAGGTGTCGGTATCGACGTGCAGGCACGCCTCAGGCACGGTTAGGTACCTTCGGGGTGGGTTAGGTGTGCGTAGACGTAGGGTAAGTCGGTTAGGTACCGTTAAGACTTGATTAGGTCCATTCCAGCGTGGGTTAGGTGCACCCAGGCGAAGTATAGAGCGGTTACGGCGCTCCAGACTGGGTTAGGTTCGTTCCGTGGTGGGTTAGGCCCGTTCAAGCGAAGGTTACGTCGGTTAGGTCAGCTCCTACAGATGTTTGGCTCTTCCCAGGGTGGGTTAGTGTCGGTATCGACGTGCAGGCACGCCTCAGGCACGGTTAGGTACCTTCGGGGTGGGTTAGGTGTGCGTAGACGTAGGGTAAGTCGGTTAGGTACCGTTAAGACTTGATTAGGTCCATTCCAGCGTGGGTTAGGTGCACCCAGGCGAAGTATAGAGCGGTTACGGGCGCTCCAGACTGGGTTAGGTTCGTTCCGTGGTGGGTTAGGCCCGTTCAGGCGAAGGTTACGTCGGTTAGGTCAGCTCCTACAGATGTTTGGCTCTTCCCAGGGTGGGTTAGGTGTCGGTATCGACGTGCAGGCACGCCTCAGGCACGGTTAGGTACCTTCGGGGTGGGTTAGGTGTGCGTAGACGTAGGGTAAGTCGGTTAGGTACCGTTAAGACTTGATTAGGTCCATTCCAGCGTGGGTTAGGTGCACCCAGGCGAAGTATAGAGCGGTTACGGGCGCTCCAGACTGGGTTAGGTTCGTTCCGTGGCGGGTTAGGCCCGTTCAGGCGAAGGTTACGTCGGTTAGGTCAGCTCCTACAGATGTTTGGCTCTTCCCAGGGTGGGTTAGGTGTCGGTAACGACGTGCAGGCACGCCACAGGCACGGTTAGGTACCTTCGGGGTGGGTTAGGTGTGCGTAGACGTAGGGTAAGTCGGTTAGGTACCGTTAAGACTTGATTAGGTCCATTCCAGCGTGGGTTAGGTGCACCCAGGCGAAGTATAGAGCGGTTACGGGCGCTCCAGACAGGGTTAGGTTCGTTCCGTGGCGGGGTAGGCCCGTTCAGGCGAAGGTTACGTCGGTTAGGTCAGCTCCTACAGATGTTTGGCTCTTCCCAGGGTGGGTTAGGTGTCGGTAACGACGTGCAGGCACGCGTCAGGCACGGTTAGTTCCTTCGGGGTGGGTTAGGTGTGCGTGGACGTAGGGTAAGTCGGTTAGGTACCGTTAAGACTTGATTAGGTCCATTCCAGCGTGGGTTAGGTGCACCCAGGCGAAGTATAGAGCGGTTACGGGCGCTCCAGACAGGGTTAGGTTCGTTCCGTGGTGGGTTAGGCCCGTTCAGACGAAGGTTACGTCGGTTAGGTCAGCTCCTACAGATGTTTGGCTCTTCCCAGGGTGGGTTAGGTGTCGGTATCGACGTGCAGACACGCCTCAGGCACGGTTAGGTACCTCCGGGGTGGGTTAGGTGTGCGTAGACGTAGGGTAAGTCGGTTAGGTACCGTTAAGACTTGATTAGGTCCATTCCAGCGTGGGTTAGGTGCACCCAGGCGAAGTATAGAGCGGTTACGGGCGCTCCAGACTGGGTTAGGTTCGTTCCGTGGTGGGTTAGGCCCGTTCAGGCGAAGGTTACGTCGGTTAGGTCAGCTCCTACAGATGTTTGGCTCTTCCCAGGGTGGGTTAGGTGTCGGTATCGACGTGCAGGCACGCCTCAGGCACGGTTAGGTACCTTCGGGGTGGGTTAGGTGTGCGTAGACGTAGGGTAAGTCGGTTAGGTACCGTTAAGACTTGATTAGGTCCATTCCAGCGTGGGTTAGGTGCACCCAGGCGAAGTATAGAGCGGTTACGGGCGCTCCAGACTGGGTTAGGTTCGTTCCGTGGTGGGTTAGGCCCGTTCAGGCGAAGGTTACGTCGGTTAGGTCAGCTCCTACAGATGTTTGGCTCTTCCCAGGGTGGGTTAGGTGTCGGTATCGACGTGCAGGCACGCCTCAGGCACGGTTAGGTACCTTCGGGGTGGGTTAGGTGTGCGTAGACGTAGGGTAAGTCGGTTAGGTACCGTTAAGACTTGATTAGGTCCATTCCAGCGTGGGTTAGGTGCACCCAGGCGAAGTATAGAGCGGTTACGGGCGCTCCAGACTGGGTTAGGTTCGTTCCGTGGTGGGTTAGGCCCGTTCAGGCGAAGGTTACGTCGGTTAGGTCAGCTCCTACAGATGTTTGGCTCTTCCCAGGGTGGGTTAGGTGTCGGTATCGACGTGCAGGCACGCCTCAGGCACGGTTAGGTACCTTCGGGGTGGGTTAGGTGTGCGTAGACGTAGGGTAAGTCGGTTAGGTACCGTTAAGACTTGATTAGGTCCATTCCAGCGTGGGTTAGGTGCACCCAGGCGAAGTATAGAGCGGTTACGGGCGCTCCAGACAGGGTTAGGTTCGTTCCGTGGTGGGTTAGGCCCGTTCAGGCGAAGGTTACGTCGGTTAGGTCAGCTCCTACAGATGTTTGGCTCTTCCCAGGGTGGGTTAGGTGTCGGTATCGACGTGCAGGCACGCCTCAGGCACGGTTAGGTACCTTCGGGGTGGGTTAGGTGTGCGTAGACGTAGGGTAAGTCGGTTAGGTACCGTTAAGACTTGATTAGGTCCATTCCAGCGTGGGTTAGGTGCACCCAGGCGAAGTATAGAGCGGTTACGGGCGCTCCAGACTGGGTTAGGTTCGTTCCGTGGTGGGTTAGGCCCGTTCAGGCGAAGGTTACGTCGGTTAGGTCAGCTCCTACAGATGTTTGGCTCTTCCCAGGGTGGGTTAGGTGTCGGTATCGACGTGCAGGCACGCCTCAGGCACGGTTAGGTACTTCGTGGGTGGGTTAGGTGTGCGTAGACGTAGGGTAAGTCGGTTAGGTACCGTTAAGACTTGATTAGGTCCATTCCAGCGTGGGTTAGGTGCACCCAGGCGAAGTATAGAGCGGTTACGGGCGCTCCAGACTGGGTTAGGTTCGTTCCGTGGTGGGTTAGGCCCGTTCAGGCGAAGGTTACGTCGGTTAGGTCAGCTCCTACAGATGTTTGGCTCTTCCCAGGGTGGGTTAGGTGTCGGTATCGACGTGCAGGCACGCCTCAGGCACGGTTAGGTACCTTCGGGGTGGGTTAGGTGTGTGCGTAGACGTAGGGTAAGTCGGTTAGGTACCGTTAAGACTTGATTAGGTCCATTCCAGCGTGGGTTAGGTGCCCAGTCGAAGTATAGAGCGGTTACGGGCGCTCCAGACTGGGTTAGGTTCGTTCCGTGGTGGGTTAGGCCCGTTCAGAGCGAAGGTTACGTCGGTTTGGTCAGCTCCTACAGATGTTTGGCTCTTCCCAGGGTGGGTTAGGTGTCGGCATCGACGTGCAGGCGCGCCTCAGGCACGGTTAGGTACCTTCGGGGTGGGGCAGGTGTGCGTAGCCGTAGGGTAAGTCGGTTAGGTACCGTTAAGACTTGATTAGGTCCATTCCAGCGTGGGTTAGGTGCACCCAGGCGAAGTATAGAGCGGTTACGGGCGCTCCAGACTGGGTTAGGTTCGTTCCGTGGTGGGTTAGGCCCGTTCAGGCGAAGGTTACGTCGGTTAGGTCAGCTCCTACAGATGTTTGGCTCTTCCCAGGGTGGGTTAGGTGTCGGTATCGACGTGCAGGCACGCCTCAGGCACGGTTAGGTACCTTCGGGGTGGGTTAGGTGTGCGTAGACGTAGTAGGTAAGTCGGTTAGGTACCGTTAAGACTTGATTAGGTCCATTCCAGCGTGGGTTAGGTGCACCCAGGCGAAGTATAGAGCGGTTACGGGCGCTCCAGACTGGGTTAGGTTCGTTCCGTGGTGGGTTAGGCCCGTTCAGGCGAAGGTTACGTCGGTTAGGTCAGCTCCTACAGATGTTTGGCTCTTCCCAGGGTGGGTTAGGTGTCGGTATCGACGTGCAGGCACGCCTCAGGCACGGTTAGGTACCTTCGGGGTGGGTTAGGTGTGCGTAGACGTAGGGTAAGTCGGTTAGGTACCGTTAAGACTTGATTAGGTCCATTCCAGCGTGGGTTAGGTGCACCCAGGCGAAGTATAGAGCGGTTACGGGCGCTCCAGACTGGGTTAGGTTCGTTCCGTGGTGGGTTAGGCCCGTTCAGGCGAAGGTTACGTCGGTTAGGTCAGCTCCTACAGATGTTTGGCTCTTCCCAGGGTGGGTTAGGTGTCGGTATCGACGTGCAGGCACGCCTCAGGCACGGTTAGGTACCTTCGGGGTGGGTTAGGTGTGCGTAGACGTAGGGTAAGTCGGTTAGGTACCGTTAAGACTTGATTAGGTCCATTCCAGCGTGGGTTAGGTGCACCCAGGCGAAGTATAGAGCGGTTACGGGCGCTCCAGACTGGGTTAGGTTCGTTCCGTGGTGGGTTAGGCCCGTTCAGGCGAAGGTTACGTCGGTTAGGTCAGCTCCTACAGATGTTTGGCTCTTCCCAGGGTGGGTTAGGTGTCGGTATCGACGTGCAGGCACGCCTCAGGCACGGTTAGGTACCTTCGGGGTGGGTTAGGTGTGCGTAGACGTAGGGTAAGTCGGTTAGGTACCGTTAAGACTTGATTAGGTCCATTCCAGCGTGGGTTAGGTGCACCCAGGCGAAGTATAGAGCGGTTACGGGCGCTCCAGACTGGGTTAGGTTCGTTCCGTGGTGGGTTAGGCCTGTTCAGGCGAAGGTTACGTCGGTTAGGTCAGCTCCTACAGATGTTTGGCTCTTCCCAGGGTGGGTTAGGTGTCGGTATCGACGTGCAGGCACGCCTCAGGCACGGTTAGGTACCTTCGGGGGGGGTTAGGTGTGCGTAGACGTAGGGTAAGTCGGTTAGGTACCGTTAAGACTTGATTAGGTCCATTCCAGCGTGGGTTAGGTGCACCCAGGCGAAGTATAGAGCGGTTACGGGCGCTCCAGACTGGGTTAGGTTCGTTCCGTGGTGGGTTAGGCCCGTTCAGGCGAAGGTTACGTCGGTTAGGTCAGCTCCTACAGATGTTTGGCTCTTCCCAGGGTGGGTTAGGTGGCGGTGTCGGCGTGCAGGCACGCCTCAGGCACGGTTAGGTACCTTCGGGGTGGGTTAGGTGTGCGTAGACGTAGGGTAAGTCGGTTAGGTACCGTTAAGACTTGATTAGGTCCATTCCAGCGTGGGTTAGGTGCACCCAGGCGAAGTATAGAGCGGTTACGGGCGCTCCAGACTGGGTTAGGTTCGTTCCGTGGTGGGTTAGGCCCGTTCAGGCGAAGGTTACGTCGGTTAGGTCAGCTCCTACAGATGTTTGGCTCTTCCCAGGGTGGGTTAGGTGTCGGTATCGACGTGCAGGCACGCCTCAGGCACGGTTAGGTACCTTCGGGGTGGGTTAGGTGTGCGTAGACGTAGGGTAAGTCGGTTAGGTACCGTTAAGACTTGATTAGGTCCATTCCAGCGTGGGTTAGGTGCACCCAGGCGAAGTATAGAGCGGTTACGGGCGCTCCAGACTGGGTTAGGTTCGTTCCGTGGTGGGTTAGGCCCGTTCAGGCGAAGGTTACGTCGGTTAGGTCAGCTCCTACAGATGTTTGGCTCTTCCCAGGGTGGGTTAGGTGTCGGTATCGACGTGCAGGCACGCCTCAGGCACGGTTAGGTACCTTCGGGGTGGGTTAGGTGTGCGTAGACGTAGGGTAAGTCGGTTAGGTACCGTTAAGACTTGATTAGGTCCATTCCAGCGTGGGTTAGGTGCACCCAGGCGAAGTATAGAGCGGTTACGGGCGCTCCAGACTGGGTTAGGTTCGTTCCGTGGTGGGTTAGGCCCGTTCAGGCGAAGGTTACGTCGGTTAGGTCAGCTCCTACAGATGTTTGGCTCTTCCCAGGGTGGGTTAGGTGTCGGTATCGACGTGCAGGCACGCCTCAGGCACGGTTAGGTACCTTCGGGGTGGGTTAGGTGTGCGTAGACGTAGGGTAAGTCGGTTAGGTACCGTTAAGACTTGATTAGGTCCATTCCAGCGTGGGTTAGGTGCACCCAGGCGAAGTATAGAGCGGTTACGGGCGCTCCAGACTGGGTTAGGTTCGTTCCGTGGTGGGTTAGGCCCGTTCAGGCGAAGGTTACGTCGGTTAGGTCAGCTCCTACAGATGTTTGGCTCTTCCCAGGGTGGGTTAGGTGTCGGTATCGACGTGCAGGCACGCCTCAGGCACGGTTAGGTACCTTCGGGGTGGGTTAGGTGTGCGTAGACGTAGGGTAAGTCGGTTAGGTACCGTTAAGACTTGATTAGGTCCATTCCAGCGTGGGTTAGGTGCACCCAGGCGAAGTATAGAGCGGTTACGGGCGCTCCAGACTGGGTTAGGTTCGTTCCGTGGTGGGTTAGGCCCGTTCAGGCGAAGGTTACGTCGGTTAGGTCAGCTCCTACAGATGTTTGGCTCTTCCCAGGGTGGGTTAGGTGTCGGTATCGACGTGCAGGCACGCCTCAGGCACGGTTAGGTACCTTCGGGGTGGGTTAGGTGTGCGTAGACGTAGGGTAAGTCGGTTAGGTACCGTTAAGACTTGATTAGGTCCATTCCAGCGTGGGTTAGGTGCACCCAGGCGAAGTATAGCGCGGTTACGGGCGCTCCAGACATGGTTAGGTTCGTTCCGTGGTGGGTTAGGCCCGTTCAGGCGAAGGTTACGTCGGTTAGGTCAGCTCCTACAGATGTTTGGCTCTTCCCAGGGTGGGTTAGGTGTCGGTATCGACGTGCAGGCACGCCTCAGGCACGGTTAGGTACCTTCGGGGTGGGTTAGGTGTGCGTAGACGTAGGGTAAGTCGGTTAGGTACCGTTAAGACTTGATTAGGTCCATTCCAGCGTGGGTTAGGTGCACCCAGGCGAAGTATAGAGCGGTTACGGGCGCTCCAGACTGGGTTAGGTTCGTTCCGTGGTGGGTTAGGCCCGTTCAGGCGAAGGTTACGTCGGTTAGGTCAGCTCCTACAGATGTTTGGCTCTTCCCAGGGTGGGTTAGGTGTCGGTATCGACGTGCAGGCACGCCTCAGGCACGGTTAGGTACCTTCGGGGTGGGTTAGGTGTGCGTAGACGTAGGGTAAGTCGGTTAGGTACCGTTAAGACTTGATTAGGTCCATTCCAGCGTGGGTTAGGTGCACCCAGGCGAAGTATAGAGCGGTTACGGGCGCTCCAGACTGGGTTAGGTTCGTTCCGTGGTGGGTTAGGCCCGTTCAGGCGAAGGTTACGTCGGTTAGGTCAGCTCCTACAGATGTTTGGCTCTTCCCAGGGTGGGTTAGGTGTCGGTATCGACGTGCAGGCACGCCTCAGGCACGGTTAGGTACCTTCGGGGTGGGTTAGGTGTGCGTAGACGTAGGGTAAGTCGGTTAGGTACCGTTAAGACTTGATTAGGTCCATTCCAGCGTGGGTTAGGTGCACCCAGGCGAAGTATAGAGCGGTTACGGGCGCTCCAGACTGGGTTAGGTTCGTTCCGTGGTGGGTTAGGCCCGTTCAGGCGAAGGTTACGTCGGTTAGGTCAGCTCCTACAGATGTTTGGCTCTTCCCAGGGTGGGTTAGGTGTCGGTATCGACGTGCAGGCACGCCTCAGGCACGGTTAGGTACCTTCGGGGTGGGTTAGGTGTGCGTAGACGTAGGGTAAGTCGGTTAGGTACCGTTAAGACTTGATTAGGTCCATTCCAGCGTGGGTTAGGTGCACCCAGGCGAAGTATAGAGCGGTTACGGGCGCTCCAGACTGGGTTAGGTTCGTTCCGTGGTGGGTTAGGCCCGTTCAGGCGAAGGTTACGTCGGTTAGGTCAGCTCCTACAGATGTTTGGCTCTTCCCAGGGTGGGTTAGGTGTCGGTATCGACGTGCAGGCACGCCTCAGGCACGGTTAGGTACCTTCGGGGTGGGTTAGGTGTGCGTAGACGTAGGGTAAGTCGGTTAGGTACCGTTAAGACTTGATTAGGTCCATTCCAGCGTGGGTTAGGTGCACCCAGGCGAAGTATAGAGCGGTTACGGGCGCTCCAGACTGGGTTAGGTTCGTTCCGTGGTGGGTTAGGCCCGTTCAGGCGAAGGTTACGTCGGTTAGGTCAGCTCCTACAGATGTTTGGCTCTTCCCAGGGTGGGTTAGGTGTCGGTATCGACGTGCAGGCACGCCTCAGGCACGGTTAGGTACCTTCGGGGTGGGTTAGGTGTGCGTAGACGTAGGGTAAGTCGGTTAGGTACCGTTAAGACTTGATTAGGTCCATTCCAGCGTGGGTTAGGTGCACCCAGGCGAAGTATAGAGCGGTTACGGGCGCTCCAGACTGGGTTAGGTTCGTTCCGTGGTGGGTTAGGCCCGTTCAGGCGAAGGTTACGTCGGTTAGGTCAGCTCCTACAGATGTTTGGCTCTTCCCAGGGTGGGTTAGGTGTCGGTATCGACGTGCAGGCACGCCTCAGGCACGGTTAGGTACCTTCGGGGTGGGTTAGGTGTGCGTAGACGTAGGGTAAGTCGGTTAGGTACCGTTAAGACTTGATTAGGTCCATTCCAGCGTGGGTTAGGTGCACCCAGGCGAAGTATAGAGCGGTTACGGGCGCTCCAGACTGGGTTAGGTTCGTTCCGTGGTGGGTTAGGCCCGTTCAGGCGAAGGTTACGTCGGTTAGGTCAGCTCCTACAGATGTTTGGCTCTTCCCAGGGTGGGTTAGGTGTCGGTATCGACGTGCAGGCACGCCTCAGGCACGGTTAGGTACCTTCGGGGTGGGTTAGGTGTGCGTAGACGTAGGGTAAGTCGGTTAGGTACCGTTAAGACTTGATTAGGTCCATTCCAGCGTGGGTTAGGTGCACCCAGGCGAAGTATAGAGCGGTTACGGGCGCTCCAGACTGGGTTAGGTTCGTTCCGTGGTGGGTTAGGCCCGTTCAGGCGAAGGTTACGTCGGTTAGGTCAGCTCCTACAGATGTTTGGCTCTTCCCAGGGTGGGTTAGGTGTCGGTATCGACGTGCAGGCACGCCTCAGGCACGGTTAGGTACCTTCGGGGTGGGTTAGGTGTGCGTAGACGTAGGGTAAGTCGGTTAGGTACCGTTAAGACTTGATTAGGTCCATTCCAGCGTGGGTTAGGTGCACCCAGGCGAAGTATAGAGCGGTTACGGGCGCTCCAGACTGGGTTAGGTTCGTTCCGTGGTGGGTTAGGCCCGTTCAGGCGAAGGTTACGTCGGTTAGGTCAGCTCCTACAGATGTTTGGCTCTTCCCAGGGTGGGTTAGGTGTCGGTATCGACGTGCAGGCACGCCTCAGGCACGGTTAGGTACCTTCGGGGTGGGTTAGGTGTGCGTAGACGTAGGGTAAGTCGGTTAGGTACCGTTAAGACTTGATTAGGTCCATTCCAGCGTGGGTTAGGTGCACCCAGGCGAAGTATAGAGCGGTTACGGGCGCTCCAGACTGGGTTAGGTTCGTTCCGTGGTGGGTTAGGCCCGTTCAGGCGAAGGTTACGTCGGTTAGGTCAGCTCCTACAGATGTTTGGCTCTTCCCAGGGTGGGTTAGGTGTCGGTATCGACGTGCAGGCACGCCTCAGGCACGGTTAGGTACCTTCGGGGTGGGTTAGGTGTGCGTAGACGTAGGGTAAGTCGGTTAGGTACCGTTAAGACTTGATTAGGTCCATTCCAGCGTGGGTTAGGTGCACCCAGGCGAAGTATAGAGCGGTTACGGGCGCTCCAGACTGGGTTAGGTTCGTTCCGTGGTGGGTTAGGCCCGTTCAGGCGAAGGTTACGTCGGTTAGGTCAGCTCCTACAGATGTTTGGCTCTTCCCAGGGTGGGTTAGGTGTCGGTATCGACGTGCAGGCACGCCTCAGGCACGGTTAGGTACCTTCGGGGTGGGTTAGGTGTGCGTAGACGTAGGGTAAGTCGGTTAGGTACCGTTAAGACTTGATTAGGTCCATTCCAGCGTGGGTTAGGTGCACCCAGGCGAAGTATAGAGCGGTTACGGGCGCTCCAGACTGGGTTAGGTTCGTTCCGTGGTGGGTTAGGCCCGTTCAGGCGAAGGTTACGTCGGTTAGGTCAGCTCCTACAGATGTTTGGCTCTTCCCAGGGTGGGTTAGGTGTCGGTATCGACGTGCAGGCACGCCTCAGGCACGGTTAGGTACCTTCGGGGTGGGTTAGGTGTGCGTAGACGTAGGGTAAGTCGGTTAGGTACCGTTAAGACTTGATTAGGTCCATTCCAGCGTGGGTTAGGTGCACCCAGGCGAAGTATAGAGCGGTTACGGGCGCTCCAGACTGGGTTAGGTTCGTTCCGTGGTGGGTTAGGCCCGTTCAGGCGAAGGTTACGTCGGTTAGGTCAGCTCCTACAGATGTTTGGCTCTTCCCAGGGTGGGTTAGGTGTCGGTATCGACGTGCAGGCACGCCTCAGGCACGGTTAGGTACCTTCGGGGTGGGTTAGGTGTGCGTAGACGTAGGGTAAGTCGGTTAGGTACCGTTAAGACTTGATTAGGTCCATTCCAGCGTGGGTTAGGTGCACCCAGGCGAAGTATAGAGCGGTTACGGGCGCTCCAGACTGGGTTAGGTTCGTTCCGTGGTGGGTTAGGCCCGTTCAGGCGAAGGTTACGTCGGTTAGGTCAGCTCCTACAGATGTTTGGCTCTTCCAGGGTGGGTTAGGTGTCGGTATCGACGTGCAGGCACGCCTCAGGCACGGTTAGGTACCTTCGGGGTGGGTTAGGTGTGCGTAGACGTAGGGTAAGTCGGTTAGGTACCGTTAAGACTTGATTAGGTCCATTCCAGCGTGGGTTAGGTGCACCCAGGCGAAGTATAGAGCGGTTACGGGCGCTCCAGACTGGGTTAGGTTCGTTCCGTGGTGGGTTAGGCCCGTTCAGGCGAAGGTTACGTCGGTTAGGTCAGCTCCTACAGATGTTTGGCTCTTCCCAGGGTGGGTTAGGTGTCGGTATCGACGTGCAGGCACGCCTCAGGCACGGTTAGGTACCTTCGGGGTGGGTTAGGTGTGCGTAGACGTAGGGTAAGTCGGTTAGGTACCGTTAAGACTTGATTAGGTCCATTCCAGCGTGGGTTAGGTGCACCCAGGCGAAGTATAGAGCGGTTACGGGCGCTCCAGACTGGGTTAGGTTCGTTCCGTGGTGGGTTAGGCCCGTTCAGGCGAAGGTTACGTCGGTTAGGTCAGCTCCTACAGATGTTTGGCTCTTCCCAGGGTGGGTTAGGTGTCGGTATCGACGTGCAGGCACGCCTCAGGCACGGTTAGGTACCTTCGGGGTGGGTTAGGTGTGCGTAGACGTAGGGTAAGTCGGTTAGGTACCGTTAAGACTTGATTAGGTCCATTCCAGCGTGGGTTAGGTGCACCCAGGCGAAGTATAGAGCGGTTACGGGCGCTCCAGACTGGGTTAGGTTCGTTCCGTGGTGGGTTAGGCCCGTTCAGGCGAAGGTTACGTCGGTTAGGTCAGCTCCTACAGATGTTTGGCTCTTCCCAGGGTGGGTTAGGTGTCGGTATCGACGTGCAGGCACGCCTCAGGCACGGTTAGGTACCTTCGGGGTGGGTTGGTGTGTGTAGACGTAGGGTAAGTCGGTTAGGTACCGTTAAGACTTGATTAGGTCCATTCCAGCGTGGGTTAGGTGCACCCAGGCGAAGTATAGAGCGGTTACGGGCGCTCCAGACTGGGTTAGGTTCGTTCCGTGGTGGGTTAGGCCCGTTCAGGCGAAGGTTACGTCGGTTAGGTCAGCTCCTACAGATGTTTGGCTCTTCCCAGGGTGGGTTAGGTGTCGGTATCGACGTGCAGGCACGCCTCAGGCACGGTTAGGTACCTTCGGGGTGGGTTAGGTGTGCGTAGACGTAGGGTAAGTCGGTTAGGTACCGTTAAGACTTGATTAGGTCCATTCCAGCGTGGGTTAGGTGCACCCAGGCGAAGTATAGAGCGGTTACGGGCGCTCCAGACTGGGTTAGGTTCGTTCCGTGGTGGGTTAGGCCCGTTCAGGCGAAGGTTACGTCGGTTAGGTCAGCTCCTACAGATGTTTGGCTCTTCCCAGGGTGGGTTAGGTGTCGGTATCGACGTGCAGGCACGCCTCAGGCACGGTTAGGTACCTTCGGGGTGGGTTAGGTGTGCGTAGACGTAGGGTAAGTCGGTTAGGTACCGTTAAGACTTGATTAGGTCCATTCCAGCGTGGGTTAGGTGCACCCAGGCGAAGTATAGAGCGGTTACGGGCGCTCCAGACTGGGTTAGGTTCGTTCCGTGGTGGGTTAGGCCCGTTCAGGCGAAGGTTACGTCGGTTAGGTCAGCTCCTACAGATGTTTGGCTCTTCCCAGGGTGGGTTAGGTGTCGGTATCGACGTGCAGGCACGCCTCAGGCACGGTTAGGTACCTTCGGGGTGGGTTAGGTGTGCGTAGACGTAGGGTAAGTCGGTTAGGTACCGTTAAGACTTGATTAGGTCCATTCCAGCGTGGGTTAGGTGCACCCAGGCGAAGTATAGAGCGGTTACGGGCGCTCCAGACTGGGTTAGGTTCGTTCCGTGGTGGGTTAGGCCCGTTCAGGCGAAGGTTACGTCGGTTAGGTCAGCTCCTACAGATGTTTGGCTCTTCCCAGGGTGGGTTAGGTGTCGGTATCGACGTGCAGGCACGCCTCAGGCACGGTTAGGTACCTTCGGGGTGGGTTAGGTGTGCGTAGACGTAGGGTAAGTCGGTTAGGTACCGTTAAGACTTGATTAGGTCCATTCCAGCGTGGGTTAGGTGCACCCAGGCGAAGTATAGAGCGGTTACGGGCGCTCCAGACTGGGTTAGGTTCGTTCCGTGGTGGGTTAGGCCCGTTCAGGCGAAGGTTACGTCGGTTAGGTCAGCTCCTACAGATGTTTGGCTCTTCCCAGGGTGGGTTAGGTGTCGGTATCGACGTGCAGGCACGCCTCAGGCACGGTTAGGTACCTTCGGGGTGGGTTAGGTGTGCGTAGACGTAGGGTAAGTCGGTTAGGTACCGTTAAGACTTGATTAGGTCCATTCCAGCGTGGGTTAGGTGCACCCAGGCGAAGTATAGAGCGGTTACGGGCGCTCCAGACTGGGTTAGGTTCGTTCCGTGGTGGGTTAGGCCCGTTCAGGCGAAGGTTACGTCGGTTAGGTCAGCTCCTACAGATGTTTGGCTCTTCCCAGGGTGGGTTAGGTGTCGGTATCGACGTGCAGGCACGCCTCAGGCACGGTTAGGTACCTTCGGGGTGGGTTAGGTGTGCGTAGACGTAGGGTAAGTCGGTTAGGTACCGTTAAGACTTGATTAGGTCCATTCCAGCGTGGGTTAGGTGCACCCAGGCGAAGTATAGAGCGGTTACGGGCGCTCCAGACTGGGTTAGGTTCGTTCCGTGGTGGGTTAGGCCCGTTCAGGCGAAGGTTACGTCGGTTAGGTCAGCTCCTACAGATGTTTGGCTCTTCCCAGGGTGGGTTAGGTGTCGGTATCGACGTGCAGGCACGCCTCAGGCACGGTTAGGTACCTTCGGGGTGGGTTAGGTGTGCGTAGACGTAGGGTAAGTCGGTTAGGTACCGTTAAGACTTGATTAGGTCCATTCCAGCGTGGGTTAGGTGCACCCAGGCGAAGTATAGAGCGGTTACGGGCGCTCCAGACTGGGTTAGGTTCGTTCCGTGGTGGGTTAGGCCCGTTCAGGCGAAGGTTACGTCGGTTAGGTCAGCTCCTACAGATGTTTGGCTCTTCCCAGGGTGGGTTAGGTGTCGGTATCGACGTGCAGGCACGCCTCAGGCACGGTTAGGTACCTTCGGGGTGGGTTAGGTGTGCGTAGACGTAGGGTAAGTCGGTTAGGTACCGTTAAGACTTGATTAGGTCCATTCCAGCGTGGGTTAGGTGCACCCAGGCGAAGTATAGAGCGGTTACGGGCGCTCCAGACTGGGTTAGGTTCGTTCCGTGGTGGGTTAGGCCCGTTCAGGCGAAGGTTACGTCGGTTAGGTCAGCTCCTACAGATGTTTGGCTCTTCCCAGGGTGGGTTAGGTGTCGGTATCGACGTGCAGGCACGCCTCAGGCACGGTTAGGTACCTTCGGGGTGGGTTAGGTGTGCGTAGACGTAGGGTAAGTCGGTTAGGTACCGTTAAGACTTGATTAGGTCCATTCCAGCGTGGGTTAGGTGCACCCAGGCGAAGTATAGAGCGGTTACGGGCGCTCCAGACTGGGTTAGGTTCGTTCCGTGGTGGGTTAGGCCCGTTCAGGCGAAGGTTACGTCGGTTAGGTCAGCTCCTACAGATGTTTGGCTCTTCCCAGGGTGGGTTAGGTGTCGGTATCGACGTGCAGGCACGCCTCAGGCACGGTTAGGTACCTTCGGGGTGGGTTAGGTGTGCGTAGACGTAGGGTAAGTCGGTTAGGTACCGTTAAGACTTGATTAGGTCCATTCCAGCGTGGGTTAGGTGCACCCAGGCGAAGTATAGAGCGGTTACGGGCGCTCCAGACTGGGTTAGGTTCGTTCCGTGGTGGGTTAGGCCCGTTCAGGCGAAGGTTACGTCGGTTAGGTCAGCTCCTACAGATGTTTGGCTCTTCCCAGGGTGGGTTAGGTGTCGGTATCGACGTGCAGGCACGCCTCAGGCACGGTTAGGTACCTTCGGGGTGGGTTAGGTGTGCGTAGACGTAGGGTAAGTCGGTTAGGTACCGTTAAGACTTGATTAGGTCCATTCCAGCGTGGGTTAGGTGCACCCAGGCGAAGTATAGAGCGGTTACGGGCGCTCCAGACTGGGTTAGGTTCGTTCCGTGGTGGGTTAGGCCCGTTCAGGCGAAGGTTACGTCGGTTAGGTCAGCTCCTACAGATGTTTGGCTCTTCCCAGGGTGGGTTAGGTGTCGGTATCGACGTGCAGGCACGCCTCAGGCACGGTTAGGTACCTTCGGGGTGGGTTAGGTGTGCGTAGACGTAGGGTAAGTCGGTTAGGTACCGTTAAGACTTGATTAGGTCCATTCCAGCGTGGGTTAGGTGCACCCAGGCGAAGTATAGAGCGGTTACGGGCGCTCCAGACTGGGTTAGGTTCGTTCCGTGGTGGGTTAGGCCCGTTCAGGCGAAGGTTACGTCGGTTAGGTCAGCTCCTACAGATGTTTGGCTCTTCCCAGGGTGGGTTAGGTGTCGGTATCGACGTGCAGGCACGCGTCAGGCACGGTTAGGTACCTTCGGGGTGGGTTAGGTGTGCGTAGACGTAGGGTAAGTCGGTTAGGTACCGTTAAGACTTGATTAGGTCCATTCCAGCGTGGGTTAGGTGCACCCAGGCGAAGTATAGAGCGGTTACGGGCGCTCCAGACTGGGTTAGGTTCATTCCGTGGTGGGTTAGGCCCGTTCTAGCGAAGCTTACGTCGGTTAGGTCAGCTCCTACAATGTTTGGGTCTTCCCAGGGTGGGTTAGGTGTCGGTAAGGACGTGCAGGCACGCCTCAGGCACGGTTAGGTACCTTCAGGGGTGGGTTAGGTGTGCGTAGACGTAGGGTAAGTCGGTTAGGTACCGTTAAGACTTGATTAGGTCCATTCCAGCGTGGGTTAGGTGCACCCAGGCGAAGTATATAGCGGTTACAGGCGCTCCAGAATGGGTTAGGTTCGTTCCGTGGTGGGTTAGGCCTGTTCAGGCGAAGGTTACGTCGGTTAGGTCAGCTCCTACAGATGTTTGGCTCTTCCCAGGGTGGGTTAGGTGTCGGTATCGACGTGCAGGCACGCCTCAGGCACGGTTAGGTACCTTCGGGGTGGGTTAGGTGTGCGTAGACGTAGTGTAAGTCGGTTAGGTACCGTTAAGACTTGATTAGGTCCATTGCAGCGTGGGTTAGGTGCATCTAGGCGAAGTGTAGTGCGATTATGTGCGCTCCAGACTGGGTTAGGTTCATTCCGTGGTGGGTTAGGCCCGTTCTAGCGAAGCTTACGTCGGTTAGGTCAGCTCCTACAGATGTTTGGCTCTTCCCAGGGTGGGTTAGGTGTCGGTATCGACGTGCAGGCACGCGTCAGGCACGGTTAGGTACCTTCGGGGTGGGTTAGGTGTGCGTAGACGTAGGGTAAGTCGGTTAGGTACCGTTAAGACTTGATTAGGTCCATTCCAGCGTGGGTTAGGTGCACCCAGGCGAAGTATAGAGCGGTTACGGGCGCTCCAGACTGGGTTAGGTTCGTTCCGTGGTGTGTTAGGCCCGTTCAGGCGAAGGTTACGTCGATCAGGTCAGATCCTACAGATGTTTGGCTCTATCCAGGGTGGGTTAGGTGTCGGTATCGACGTGCAGGCACGCCTCAGGCACGGTTAGGTACCTTCGGGGTGGGTTAGGTGTGCGTAGACGTAGGGTAAGTCGGTTAGGTACCGTTAAGACTTGATTAGGTCCGTTCCAGCGTGGGTTAGGTGCACCCAGGCGAAGTATAGAGCGGTTACGGGCGCTCCAGACAGGGTTAGGTTCGTTCCGTGGCGGGTTAGGCCCGTTCAGGCGAAGGTTACGTCGGTTAGGTCAGCTCCTACAGATGTTTGGCTCTTCCCAGGGTGGGTTAGGTGTCGGTAACGACGTGCAGGCACGCCTCAGGCACGGTTAGGTGCCTTCAGGGGTGGGCTAGGTGTGTGTAGACGTATGGTAAGTCGGTTAGGTACAGTTAAGACTTGATTAGGTCCATTCCAGCGTGGGTTAGGTGCACCCAGGCGAAGTATAGAGCGGTTGCGGGCGCTCCAGACTGGGTTAGGTTCGTTCCGTGGTGTGTTAGGCCCGTTCAGGCGAAGGTTACGTCGATCAGGTCAGATCCTACAGATGTTTGGCTCTTCCCAGGGTGGATTAGGTGTCGGTAAGGACGTGCAGGCACGCCTCAGGCACGGTTAGGTACCTTCAGGGGTGTGTTAGGTGTGTGTAGACGTAGGGTAAGTCGGTTAGGTACAGTTAAGACTAGATTAGGTCCATTCCAGCGTGGGTTAGGTGCATCTAGGCGAAGTGTAGAGCGGTTATGTGCGCTCCAGGCTGGGTTAGGTTCATACCGTGGTGGGTTAGGCCCGTTCAGGCGAAGGTTACGTCGGTCAGGTCAGCTCCTACAGATGTTTGGCTCTTCCCAGGGTGGGTTAGGTGTCGGTATCGACGTGCAGGCACGCGTCAGGCACGGTTAGGTACCTTCGGGGTGGGTTAGGTGTGCGTAGACGTAGGGTAAGTCGGTTAGGTACCGTTAAGACTTGATTAGGTCCATTCCAGCGTGGGTTAGGTGCACCCAGGCGAAGTATAGAGCGGTTACGGGCGCTCCAGACTGGGTTAGGTTCGTTCCGTGGTGTGTTAGGCCCGTTCAGGCGAAGGTTACGTCGATCAGGTCAGATCCTACAGATGTTTGGCTCTTCCCAGGGTGGATTAGGTGTCGGTAAGGACGTGCAGGCACGCCTCAGGCACGGTTAGGTACCTTCAGGGGTGTGTTAGGTGTGTGTAGACGTAGGGTAAGTCGGTTAGGTACAGTTAAGACTAGATTAGGTCCATTCCAGCGTGGGTTAGGTGCATCTAGGCGAAGTGTAGAGCGGTTATGTGCGCTCCAGGCTGGGTTAGGTTCATACCGTGGTGGGTTAGGCCCGTTCAGGCGACGGTTACGTCGGTCAGGTCAGCTCCTACAGATGTTTGGCTCTTCCCAGGGTGGGTTAGGTGTCGGTATCGACGTGCAGGCACGCGTCAGGCACGGTTAGGTACCTTCGGGGTGGGTTAGGTGTGCGTAGACGTAGGGTAAGTCGGTTAGGTACCGTTAAGACTTGATTAGGTCCATTCCAGCGTGGGTTAGGTGCACCCAGGCGAAGTATAGAGCGGTTACGGGCGCTCCAGACTGGGTTAGGTTCATTCCGTGGTGGGTTAGGCCCGTTCTAGCGAAGCTTACGTCGGTTAGGTCAGCTCCTACAATGTTTGGGTCTTCCCAGGGTGGGTTAGGTATCGGTAAGGACGTGCAGGCACGCCTCAGGCACGGTTAGGTACCTTCAGGGGTGGGTTAGGTGTGCGTAGACGTAGGGTAAGTCGGTTAGGTACCGTTAAGACTTGATTAGGTCCATTCCAGCGTGGGTTAGGTGCACCCAGGCGAAGTATAGAGCGGTTACGGGCGCTCCAGACTGGGTTAGGTTCGTTCCGTGGTGGGTTAGGCCCGTTCAGGCGAAGGTTACGTCGGTTAGGTCAGCTCCTACAGATGTTTGGCTCTTCCCAGGGTGGGTTAGGTGTCGGTATCGACGTGCAGGCACGCCTCAGGCACGGTTAGGTACCTTCGGGGTGGGTTAGGTGTGCGTAGACGTAGTGTAAGTCGGTTAGGTACCGTTAAGACTTGATTAGGTCCATTGCAGCGTGGGTTAGGTGCATCTAGGCGAAGTGTAGTGCGATTATGTGCGCTCCAGACTGGGTTAGGTTCATTCCGTGGTGGGTTAGGCCCGTTCTAGCGAAGCTTACGTCGGTTAGGTCAGCTCCTACAGATGTTTGGCTCTTCCCAGGGTGGGTTAGGTGTCGGTATCGACGTGCAGGCACGCGTCAGGCACGGTTAGGTACCTTCGGGGTGGGTTAGGTGTGCGTAGACGTAGGGTAAGTCGGTTAGGTACCGTTAAGACTTGATTAGGTCCATTCCAGCGTGGGTTAGGTGCACCCAGGCGAAGTATAGAGCGGTTACGGGCGCTCCAGACTGGGTTAGGTTCGTTCCGTGGTGTGTTAGGCCCGTTCAGGCGAAGGTTACGTCGATCAGGTCAGATCCTACAGATGTTTGGCTCTACCCAGGGTGGGTTAGGTGTCGGTATCGACGTGCAGGCACGCCTCAGGCACGGTTAGGTACCTTCGGGGTGGGTTAGGTGTGCGTAGACGTAGGGTAAGTCGGTTAGGTACCGTTAAGACTTGATTAGGTCCGTTCCAGCGTGGGTTAGGTGCACCCAGGCGAAGTATAGAGCGGTTACGGGCGCTCCAGACAGGGTTAGGTTCGTTCCGTGGCGGGTTAGGCCCGTTCAGGCGAAGGTTACGTCGGTTAGGTCAGCTCCTACAGATGTTTGGCTCTTCCCAGGGTGGGTTAGGTGTCGGTAACGACGTGCAGGCACGCCTCAGGCACGGTTAGGTGCCTTCAGGGGTGGGCTAGGTGTGTGTAGACGTATGGTAAGTCGGTTAGGTACAGTTAAGACTTGATTAGGTCCATTCCAGCGTGGGTTAGGTGCACCCAGGCGAAGTATAGAGCGGTTACGGGCGCTCCAGACTGGGTTAGGTTCGTTCCGTGGTGTGTTAGGCCCGTTCAGGCGAAGGTTACGTCGATCAGGTCAGATCCTACAGATGTTTGGCTCTACCCAGGGTGGGTTAGGTGTCGGTATCGACGTGCAGGCACGCCTCAGGCACGGTTAGGTACCTTCGGGGTGGGTTAGGTGTGTGTAGACGTAGGGTAAGTCGGTTAGGTACCGTTAAGACTTGATTAGGTCCGTTCCAGCGTGGGTTAGGTGCACCCAGGCGAAGTGTAGAGCGGTTATGTGCGCTCCAGGCTGGGTTAGGTTCATACCGTGGTGGGTTAGGCCCGTTCAGGCGAAGGTTACGTCGGTCAGGTCAGATCCTACAGATGTTTGGCTCTTCCCAGGGTGGATTAGGTGTCGGTAAGGACGTGCAGGCACGCCTCAGGCACGGTTAGGTACCTTCAGGGGTGTGTTAGGTGTGTGTAGACGTAGGGTAAGTCGGTTAGGTACAGTTAAGACTAGATTAGGTCCATTCCAGCGTGGGTTAGGTGCATCTAGGCGAAGTGTAGAGCGGTTATGTGCGCTCCAGGCTGGGTTAGGTTCATACCGTGGTGGGTTAGGCCCGTTCAGGCGAAGGTTACGTCGGTCAGGTCAGCTCCTACAGATGTTTGGCTCTTCCCAGGGTGGGTTAGGTGTCGGTATCGACGTGCAGGCACGCGTCAGGCACGGTTAGGTACCTTCGGGGTGGGTTAGGTGTGCGTAGACGTAGGGTAAGTCGGTTAGGTACCGTTAAGACTTGATTAGGTCCATTCCAGCGTGGGTTAGGTGCACCCAGGCGAAGTATAGAGCGGTTACGGGCGCTCCAGACTGGGTTAGGTTCGTTCCGTGGTGTGTTAGGCCCGTTCAGGCGAAGGTTACGTCGATCAGGTCAGATCCTACAGATGTTTGGCTCTTCCCAGGGTGGATTAGGTGTCGGTAAGGACGTGCAGGCACGCCTCAGGCACGGTTAGGTACCTTCAGGGGTGTGTTAGGTGTGTGTAGACGTAGGGTAAGTCGGTTAGGTACAGTTAAGACTAGATTAGGTCCATTCCAGCGTGGGTTAGGTGCATCTAGGCGAAGTGTAGAGCGGTTATGTGCGCTCCAGGCTGGGTTAGGTTCATACCGTGGTGGGTTAGGCCCGTTCAGGCGAAGGTTACGTCGGTCAGGTCAGCTCCTACAGATGTTTGGCTCTTCCCAGGGTGGGTTAGGTGTCGGTATCGACGTGCAGGCACGCGTCAGGCACGGTTAGGTACCTTCGGGGTGGGTTAGGTGTGCGTAGACGTAGGGTAAGTCGGTTAGGTACCGTTAAGACTTGATTAGGTCCATTCCAGCGTGGGTTAGGTGCACCCAGGCGAAGTATAGAGCGGTTACGGGCGCTCCAGACTGGGTTAGGTTCGTTCCGTGGTGTGTTAGGCCCGTTCAGGCGAAGGTTACGTCGATCAGGTCAGATCCTACAGATGTTTGGCTCTTCCCAGGGTGGATTAGGTGTCGGTAAGGACGTGCAGGCACGCCTCAGGCACGGTTAGGTACCTTCAGGGGTGTGTTAGGTGTGTGTAGACGTAGGGTAAGTCGGTTAGGTACAGTTAAGACTAGATTAGGTCCATTCCAGCGTGGGTTAGGTGCATCGTAGGCGAAGTGTAGAGCGGTTATGTGCGCTCCAGGCTGGGTTAGGTTCATACCGTGGTGGGTTAGGCCCGTTCAGGCGAAGGTTACGTCGGTCAGGTCAGCTCCTACAGATGTTTGGCTCTTCCCAGGGTGGGTTAGGTGTCGGTATCGACGTGCAGGCACGCGTCAGGCACGGTTAGGTACCTTCGGGGTGGGTTAGGTGTGCGTAGACGTAGGGTAAGTCGGTTAGGTACCGTTAAGACTTGATTAGGTCCATTCCAGCGTGGGTTAGGTGCACCCAGGCGAAGTATAGAGCGGTTACGGGCGCTCCAGACTGGGTTAGGTTCATTCCGTGGTGGGTTAGGCCCGTTCTAGCGAAGCTTACGTCGGTTAGGTCAGCTCCTACAATGTTTGGGTCTTCCCAGGGTGGGTTAGGTGTCGGTAAGGACGTGCAGGCACGCCTCAGGCACGGTTAGGTACCTTCAGGGGTGGGTTAGGTGTGCGTAGACGTAGGGTAAGTCGGTTAGGTACCGTTAAGACTTGATTAGGTCCATTCCAGCGTGGGTTAGGTGCACCCAGGCGAAGTATAGAGCGGTTACGGGCGCTCCAGACTGGGTTAGGTTCGTTCCGTGGTGGGTTAGGCCCGTTCAGGCGAAGGTTACGTCGGTTAGGTCAGCTCCTACAGATGTTTGGCTCTTCCCAGGGTGGGTTAGGTGTCGGTATCGACGTGCAGGCACGCCTCAGGCACGGTTAGGTACCTTCGGGGTGGGTTAGGTGTGCGTAGACGTAGTGTAAGTCGGTTAGGTACCGTTAAGACTTGATTAGGTCCATTGCAGCGTGGGTTAGGTGCATCTAGGCGAAGTGTAGTGCGATTATGTGCGCTCCAGACTGGGTTAGGTTCATTCCGTGGTGGGTTAGGCCCGTTCTAGCGAAGCTTACGTCGGTTAGGTCAGCTCCTACAGATGTTTGGCTCTTCCCAGGGTGGGTTAGGTGTCGGTATCGACGTGCAGGCACGCGTCAGGCACGGTTAGGTACCTTCGGGGTGGGTTAGGTGTGCGTAGACGTAGGGTAAGTCGGTTAGGTACCGTTAAGACTTGATTAGGTCCATTCCAGCGTGGGTTAGGTGCACCCAGGCGAAGTATAGAGCGGTTACGGGCGCTCCAGACTGGGTTAGGTTCGTTCCGTGGTGTGTTAGGCCCGTTCAGGCGAAGGTTACGTCGATCAGGTCAGATCCTACAGATGTTTGGCTCTACCCAGGGTGGGTTAGGTGTCGGTATCGACGTGCAGGCACGCCTCAGGCACGGTTAGGTACCTTCGGGGTGGGTTAGGTGTGCGTAGACGTAGGGTAAGTCGGTTAGGTACCGTTAAGACTTGATTAGGTCCGTTCCAGCGTGGGTTAGGTGCACCCAGGCGAAGTATAGAGCAGTTACGGGCGCTCCAGACAGGGTTAGGTTCGTTCCGTGGCGGGTTAGGCCCGTTCAGGCGAAGGTTACGTCGGTTAGGTCAGCTCCTACAGATGTTTGGCTCTTCCCAGGGTGGGTTAGGTGTCGGTAACGACGTGCAGGCACGCCTCAGGCACGGTTAGGTGCCTTCAGGGGTGGGCTAGGTGTGTGTAGACGTATGGTAAGTCGGTTAGGTACAGTTAAGACTTGATTAGGTCCATTCCAGCGTGGGTTAGGTGCACCCAGGCGAAGTATAGAGCGGTTACGGGCGCTCCAGACTGGGTTAGGTTCGTTCCGTGGTGTGTTAGGCCCGTTCAGGCGAAGGTTACGTCGATCAGGTCAGATCCTACAGATGTTTGGCTCTTCCCAGGGTGGATTAGGTGTCGGTAAGGACGTGCAGGCACGCCTCAGGCACGGTTAGGTACCTTCAGGGGTGTGTTAGGTGTGTGTAGACGTAGGGTAAGTCGGTTAGGTACAGTTAAGACTAGATTAGGTCCATTCCAGCGTGGGTTAGGTGCATCTAGGCGAAGTGTAGAGCGGTTATGTGCGCTCCAGGCTGGGTTAGGTTCATACCGTGGTGGGTTAGGCCCGTTCAGGCGAAGGTTACGTCGGTCAGGTCAGCTCCTACAGATGTTTGGCTCTTCCCAGGGTGGGTTAGGTGTCGGTATCGACGTGCAGGCACGCGTCAGGCACGGTTAGGTACCTTCGGGGTGGGTTAGGTGTGCGTAGACGTAGGGTAAGTCGGTTAGGTACCGTTAAGACTTGATTAGGTCCATTCCAGCGTGGGTTAGGTGCACCCAGGCGAAGTATAGAGCGGTTACGGGCGCTCCAGACTGGGTTAGGTTCGTTCCGTGGTGTGTTAGGCCCGTTCAGGCGAAGGTTACGTCGATCAGGTCAGATCCTACAGATGTTTGGCTCTTCCCAGGGTGGATTAGGTGTCGGTAAGGACGTGCAGGCACGCCTCAGGCACGGTTAGGTACCTTCAGGGGTGTGTTAGGTGTGTGTAGACGTAGGGTAAGTCGGTTAGGTACAGTTAAGACTAGATTAGGTCCATTCCAGCGTGGGTTAGGTGCATCTAGGCGAAGTGTAGAGCGGTTATGTGCGCTCCAGGCTGGGTTAGGTTCATACCGTGGTGGGTTAGGCCCGTTCAGGCGAAGGTTACGTCGGTCAGGTCAGCTCCTACAGATGTTTGGCTCTTCCCAGGGTGGGTTAGGTGTCGGTATCGACGTGCAGGCACGCGTCAGGCACGGTTAGGTACCTTCGGGGTGGGTTAGGTGTGCGTAGACGTAGGGTAAGTCGGTTAGGTACCGTTAAGACTTGATTAGGTCCATTCCAGCGTGGGTTAGGTGCACCCAGGCGAAGTATAGAGCGGTTACGGGCGCTCCAGACTGGGTTAGGTTCATTCCGTGGTGGGTTAGGCCCGTTCTAGCGAAGCTTACGTCGGTTAGGTCAGCTCCTACAATGTTTGGGTCTTCCCAGGGTGGGTTAGGTGTCGGTAAGGACGTGCAGGCACGCCTCAGGCACGGTTAGGTACCTTCAGGGGTGGGTTAGGTGTGCGTAGACGTAGGGTAAGTCGGTTAGGTACCGTTAAGACTTGATTAGGTCCATTCCAGCGTGGGTTAGGTGCACCCAGGCGAAGTATAGAGCGGTTACGGGCGCTCCAGACTGGGTTAGGTTCGTTCCGTGGTGGGTTAGGCCCGTTCAGGCGAAGGTTACGTCGGTTAGGTCAGCTCCTACAGATGTTTGGCTCTTCCCAGGGTGGGTTAGGTGTCGGTATCGACGTGCAGGCACGCCTCAGGCACGGTTAGGTACCTTCGGGGTGGGTTAGGTGTGCGTAGACGTAGTGTAAGTCGGTTAGGTACCGTTAAGACTTGATTAGGTCCATTGCAGCGTGGGTTAGGTGCATCTAGGCGAAGTGTAGTGCGATTATGTGCGCTCCAGACTGGGTTAGGTTCATTCCGTGGTGGGTTAGGCCCGTTCTAGCGAAGCTTACGTCGGTTAGGTCAGCTCCTACAGATGTTTGGCTCTTCCCAGGGTGGGTTAGGTGTCGGTATCGACGTGCAGGCACGCGTCAGGCACGGTTAGGTACCTTCGGGGTGGGTTAGGTGTGCGTAGACGTAGGGTAAGTCGGTTAGGTACCGTTAAGACTTGATTAGGTCCATTCCAGCGTGGGTTAGGTGCACCCAGGCGAAGTATAGAGCGGTTACGGGCGCTCCAGACTGGGTTAGGTTCGTTCCGTGGTGTGTTAGGCCCGTTCAGGCGAAGGTTACGTCGATCAGGTCAGATCCTACAGATGTTTGGCTCTACCCAGGGTGGGTTAGGTGTCGGTATCGACGTGCAGGCACGCCTCAGGCACGGTTAGGTACCTTCGGGGTGGGTTAGGTGTGCGTAGACGTAGGGTAAGTCGGTTAGGTACCGTTAAGACTTGATTAGGTCCGTTCCAGCGTGGGTTAGGTGCACCCAGGCGAAGTATAGAGCGGTTACGGGCGCTCCAGACAGGGTTAGGTTCGTTCCGTGGCGGGTTAGGCCCGTTCAGGCGAAGGTTACGTCGGTTAGGTCAGCTCCTACAGATGTTTGGCTCTTCCCAGGGTGGGTTAGGTGTCGGTAACGACGTGCAGGCACGCCTCAGGCACGGTTAGGTGCCTTCAGGGGTGGGCTAGGTGTGTGTAGACGTATGGTAAGTCGGTTAGGTACAGTTAAGACTTGATTAGGTCCATTCCAGCGTGGGTTAGGTGCACCCAGGCGAAGTATAGAGCGGTTACGGGCGCTCCAGACTGGGTTAGGTTCGTTCCGTGGTGTGTTAGGCCCGTTCAGGCGAAGGTTACGTCGATCAGGTCAGATCCTACAGATGTTTGGCTCTTCCCAGGGTGGATTAGGTGTCGGTAAGGACGTGCAGGCACGCCTCAGGCACGGTTAGGTACCTTCAGGGGTGTGTTAGGTGTGTGTAGACGTAGGGTAAGTCGGTTAGGTACAGTTAAGACTAGATTAGGTCCATTCCAGCGTGGGTTAGGTGCATCTAGGCGAAGTGTAGAGCGGTTATGTGCGCTCCAGGCTGGGTTAGGTTCATACCGTGGTGGGTTAGGCCCGTTCTGGCGAAGGTTACGTCGGTCAGGTCAGCTCCTACAGATGTTTGGCTCTTCCCAGGGTGGGTTAGGTGTCGGTATCGACGTGCAGGCACGCGTCAGGCACGGTTAGGTACCTTCGGGGTGGGTTAGGTGTGCGTAGACGTAGGGTAAGTCGGTTAGGTACCGTTAAGACTTGATTAGGTCCATTCCAGCGTGGGTTAGGTGCACCCAGGCGAAGTATAGAGCGGTTACGGGCGCTCCAGACTGGGTTAGGTTCGTTCCGTGGTGTGTTAGGCCCGTTCAGGCGAAGGTTACGTCGATCAGGTCAGATCCTACAGATGTTTGGCTCTTCCCAGGGTGGATTAGGTGTCGGTAAGGACGTGCAGGCACGCCTCAGGCACGGTTAGGTACCTTCAGGGGTGTGTTAGGTGTGTGTAGACGTAGGGTAAGTCGGTTAGGTACAGTTAAGACTAGATTAGGTCCATTCCAGCGTGGGTTAGGTGCATCTAGGCGAAGTGTAGAGCGGTTATGTGCGCTCCAGGCTGGGTTAGGTTCATACCGTGGTGGGTTAGGCCCGTTCAGGCGAAGGTTACGTCGGTCAGGTCAGCTCCTACAGATGTTTGGCACTTCCCAGGGTGGGTTAGGTGTCGGTATCGACGTGCAGGCACGCGTCAGGCACGGTTAGGTACCTTCGGGGTGGGTTAGGTGTGCGTAGACGTAGGGTAAGTCGGTTAGGTACCGTTAAGACTTGATTAGGTCCATTCCAGCGTGGGTTAGGTGCACCCAGGCGAAGTATAGAGCGGTTACGGGCGCTCCAGACTGGGTTAGGTTCGTTCCGTGGTGTGTTAGGCCCGTTCAGGCGAAGGTTACGTCGATCAGGTCAGATCCTACAGATGTTTGGCTCTACCCAGGGTGGGTTAGGTGTCGGTATCGACGTGCAGGCACGCCTCAGGCACGGTTAGGTACCTTCGGGGTGGGTTAGGTGTGCGTAGACGTAGGGTAAGTCGGTTAGGTACCGTTAAGACTTGATTAGGTCCGTTCCAGCGTGGGTTAGGTGCACCCAGGCGAAGTATAGAGCGGTTACGGGCGCTCCAGACAGGGTTAGGTTCGTTCCGTGGCGGGTTAGGCCCGTTCAGGCGAAGGTTACGTCGGTTAGGTCAGCTCCTACAGATGTTTGGCTCTTCCCAGGGTGGGTTAGGTGTCGGTAACGACGTGCAGGCACGCCTCAGGCACGGTTAGGTGCCTTCAGGGGTGGGCTAGGTGTGTGTAGACGTATGGTAAGTCGGTTAGGTACAGTTAAGACTTGATTAGGTCTATTCCAGCATGGGTTAGGTGCTCCTAGGCGAAGTAGAGAGCGGTTATGTGCGCTCCAGACTGGGTTAGGTTCATTCCGTGGTGGGTTAGGCCTGTTCGAGCGAAGGTTACGTCGGTTAGGTCAGCTCCAACAGATGTTTGGCTCTTCCCAGGGTGGGTTAAGTGTCGGTAACGAAGTGCAGGCACGCCTCAGGCACGGTTAGGTACCTTCAGGGGTGGGTTAGCTGTGTGTAGACGTAGGGTAAGTCGGTTAGGTACAGATAAGACTTGATTAGGTCCATTCCAGCGTGTGTTAGGTGCATCTAGGCGAAGTATAGAGTGGTTATGTGCGTTCCAGACTGGATTAGGTGCATTCCGTGGTGGGTTAGGCCCGTTCAAGCGAAGGTTACGTCGGTTAGGTCAGCTCCTACAGATGTTTGGCTCTTCCCAGGGTGGGTTAGGTGTCGGTAAGGACGTGCAGGCACGCCCCAGGCACGGTTAGGTACACTCTGGGTGGGTTAGGTGTGAGTAGACGTATGTTAAGTCGGTTAGGTTAGCTTCCAAATATCTTAGGCTCCTCCCAGCGTGGGTGGGGCTTCGTGAAAGACGTGCTGGCACGCCTCAGGCACGGTTGGTTACCATCTGGAATGGGTTAGGTTTGTGTAGACGTAGGGTAAGTCGTTGAGGAATAGTTAAGTCTTGATTAGGTTCATTCCAGCGTGGGTTAGGTGCATCTAGGCGACGTTTAGAGAGGTTATGTGCGCTCCAGACTGATTTAGGTTCATTGCGTGGTGGGTTAGGCCTCTTAACCGACGATTACGTCGGTCAGATCAGCTCCTACCTAGGTCAGGCTCTTCCCAGGGTGGGTTAGGTTTGGGTTAGGTTTGGGTTAGTTGTGTATAATTGGGTTATTTGTGTTATGTGTCAGGATAGCGGAAGAAAACCGCTGACAGGCGGAGAATAGAGCCACAACAGGCCTATAGGTGGACTAAGTCAAAGTCAGACGTGGCTCCTACGGGAGCTTTTGATAGAGCTTTGCCGCCAGTAATAGCTTTCTTCTTCTCAGTTTTATTAACCAAAACCTAATTCTTACTCTTACCTTTACCTTTTTCTTTTTTATATTTAACGTTATAGTACTCTATTTATTACCCATAGTTTTATCTTTTTACATGTTCATACATACCTTTTTTCTTTTCTTTATATTATTAAATTTACGCGGCGAGGCACCAGCTAGCAGACATGAATGGTGTGCTCTCTGCCGGGAGGCAGGTACCGGGCACGTCCCTGAAAGTAATCCCTCAACTGGAGGTGCTTAGGGGCGTGGCGAGGGATGGAGGTGGGTTTTTAAAAAAAAAATAAAGAAAAAAAAAGGTGCACAATACATGGAGTCTCTCTCCATGGTCCGCACTCACAAATGTATATAGGGGAAGCTGCGAGTCTCTCTCCATGGTCCGCGCCTGAAAATATATATAAAGAATGTAGTATAAGGAAAGAAACGCTGATGAACCCCGAACCGGAAGTGCTACTGCGATGATACCAGTTGTGTCTTGCAGGGGGAAGCTTGCCCTTTATTCTGACTACTGGTTGATCTGAATCGGAAGTGCAGAAGCCGAGGTATGACTACTTTTCCGATTCGTGTACGCGCACCGTCGTGAAACGCACCTGGAAATGCTCTCCACGGTCCGCACTCGAAAATTATATAAAGAATGTAGTATAAGGAAAGAATCGCTGATAACATCCGAATCGGAAGTGCTACTGTGATGAAACCGTGTGCCGTTTGCAGGGGGAAGCTTGCCCTTTATTCTGACTACTGGTTGATCTGAATCGGACGTGCAGAAACCGAGATCTAATAAGTATTTTGAAACGCGGAGGCACACTGACAAGGAACGACCAGGTCGCTTTGCATAGTCAGCGCTCGACAGTATATAGGTAGTCCTTTTTATACAGCGTGATTTTCTCACCAGTAGACCCGATAGCAATGTCGCCGCCTAAACACACAGCAACAATCTTGTTGCCCTCGAAGAGGCCGACTTCAATTTTGGGAGTCGGGTTTTCTGCTCACGTGCGTATATGCACTATGCAATTTTCGCAGCTGTAGCCGTCGCTCTCGAGTCGCCGATGACGGTGACAAAAGTATCGTCCTCTCGTGTTTAGGCGGTGGTTATCTCATTTTTATAATATCTCGTCTTCGTCGTTTGACTTTACAGAGAACGACATGAAGGCGCGTGAAAATAAGTAAGGAGTAACGCGTCGGAATCAATGATAGAAGTGCAATGCATATGATGATATGCTTGTTTGCACGTTACTTTAAATCTAGCTATTATATATCGCGGCGCGTGTATCGGAGACAGTTATTTATCACAGTATTTGTGCAGAAATCCTATCGTTTTAGAAACGCTGCTGTTTTCGTTTAGCAAGGGGGCCTGGTAGTTCTCTAATGATTTTGTATAAGAATATATGAGGATAGTCTATTTATATAGATCTATTTCATACCCGTGAACGTATTACGTTAAGCTTTGCACATTCAGTTATCGATACAAATATAGTTATTAGAATATAAGAACGTAGATATTATTTTCGTTCGATTTGGTGCATATTAAACGCTTCGGCTTATACTACGCGAGTCTTCGAATCCGGCATTGTTACGCTGCAACACGATATCCGAACTTTATCTTTATAGCACATTTTATTCTACGTTTACCGCAAGTATGCGCTCTTGAGAATTAGTTGCAACCATAACTTTTGTACGTTATACCGTTCTTATTTTTATAATATTTCGTCTTCGTCGCTTAACTTTAAAGAGGAAGACAGGAAGGCGCGCGAAAATATGTAAAGAGTAACGCATAGAACTTTCGTAGTTAAATTTATTGAATTTTAATCATCGATACAAGCTATCTATTCATTTTTACATATGCAAAATGATCGACGTTAACGTAAAGTATAATATTCGCGAATTTAGAAAAGATTTATGGAAAGAAATCGAGTCGAATAAATGTTGAATTTCCAAGCAGTTTCGCGGCCGAAAGCTGACGCGTCTCCCCACTCTCGCAGCTCGGCTGGCGCATGAGCCGAGCGGCCCTGAGAGCGAGCCACGCGACGTCATCAGTCGAGTTTGGATGGCTGTAAAGACGAGACGGGTCAAAGATTTGGCACGTGGTACGTACGTTTCGCCTATTCACGCATTCCGCCGGCATTTTAAGCGTCCTTTTTCTAGACACTTTTAATAGTATTTCTTCTTTCACGCGTATTTTAATTAATACACGTTCTTTTCCTCTTGCTACGTGAACCTTGAGTAGAATTTTTCATTTCTCGTTTGCTTGCTTTCGTCTAACGCGAAGTTAATAGTTGCGCGGACACCAGGTGCTTCTCTATTACATTTGTTTTAAATTATGATTTCTATTTTCTGTGTTCCAGATGCATACGCCTAATCGAGAAACGGCCTGTTTGCTGCACATTTGGTAATATTACGTGGTTCTAACGTCGGTAGACGTAACAATACGTCGTTCATACCATTGTTAGAGGGCAACTCTCCATATTTAACTCGTCTTTCAACATTTTTCACTAACTTGTACTTCGTTTGCAACTATTGAGTTAAATTGGGAGGGATAGAATCGTTTCTTTGGTTTACTTCTAAAACAAACGTCTCGACAAATCGGTACGTTATAGTAGAGTCATTAAATCGTGCTAAAACCTATTAAATCGTACGAACCTTGTTTGCAATTATCGGTCGAAAGTGGGAGGGATATACTTACTGTTTCTTTGGTTTGCTTTTAAAGTTGACGTCTCGACAAATCGTAAATTTGCAGTAGAGTAATCGGATCGCGCTACAACGCGTTAACGTAAACGAAAAATCGAAGCAGTCTTTATATTTTGCTGTATTTCGGTCGCGTCTTACACGTAGTTCATAGTTTAACCGATAAAATTGACCAGAAAAACTTTGGCTGGCAAACGCGTGCTGGCCGAACTTGTAAACAAAAAACGTGCCGCGAGGTCGGGCGTCGGGAGAATGTTTACGTTCCGAACTTGTTCGCGCAGCTGACTTCCGAGAATTCGTGACTCGCGACCGGTACAGTTTACTTGAGAATTTCGATAACGAATTTTCATTGCATAGCTTTCGCGTCTCTGCTCGTAACTTTTATTATATTTTTGGTATTCTTGTCGTACATTCTTACGGATAATATAATATACAACATTTATTATAGTATAATTTATGCTTGTTTGCTAGCAGCTTCTACTGTGTCTTCGATATTTTTGTATTATATTCTTATACGTAATACACTATTCTTGTATTATACATAAGAATATAATATAAAGATATATGGACATGCGTATATCTCTCGATGACGTAGGGGTATATCGCGTAGAGTTGAGGATTTTTCGTAACAAATGCTCGATGATAAGAGAAGAATAATAAGAAAATATGGTGTTTTATTTCGTACCTACCCACCCTTTCCTACTAAGTTGTTCTTTCAGAATTTGTGACCGCGCGCAATGCGGTTGTAGAGTCAGTGCTTGTTTCGATGTGAAACTAGTTTGATTTTTTAAAGAGCACAGCTGCTCTAAGTAAATTCATATACATTTAATACGAACTCGCGGATGTAGAGTCAGTGTTTACTCGCCAAATATTATTTGAACAATAGAGTTAGTCCTTTATTTTTCCTTTTTTTCTGCTTTTTATTATTCATACTCGCGCGTAGAGTCAAACTTCGACTGTTGGCAGACAATCTCGCTGGGCTTCTGAAGTCCGCAATGTAAGTATCTTTGCAATTAACGTTCATTTTCACGAATAAAGAAATATAGAAGCTACTAAAAACTTGTAGAGTTCCCGGTTGCTATTTAATTTTTGTTGAAGTAAGAAATAGAATGATTTAAAAATATGGAATTTGTTAAACTTGCACGTCTTTAATCTGAAGATTGCCAAATAATCGATAAGTAATGTCTGGAAGAATAAATTGTAATCTTCTCCGTTTCTCTTCTCTGTTACAGGTCTTCCACAGATCTTCTTGTCCTTGGGACCACAGGACATGGCATCGCAGCTTCACGACTTCACGACCACTTTTCATGCCGTTCACTTCAAGGCTTCACGACTCCACGACTTCACGGCTTCGCTCGATGACGATGGCAGCAGGTTTTCATCCGCCTGGCTGCAGCAGATGACAGCGTAGTCGTCTAATGGTAAGTCGCATGCACTTTGAATTCCTCCGGTCACTCAATCATGCCGAGGACGAAAGGTTCGAATCGGCACGGGTGACTGGTTGTATACGTAGATTTTGCATAAACGAGTACAGTGACCACGGGTGTACGATCCTATACCCGTGTATCATTTTTATTTCTTGTATGTATTGTATTTATTAGACGAGGCTAGGTCTTCTTGCGCTCGCGATTTTAAATATTTTCATATGCTAATAAAAGAATTCGAGTCAATTGTAGAGTCACTTGGTAGGAATTTCTTTTTAAATATCGATGCACTTAAAAGTAGAGTCAACAGAAATTCCACAAAGATATTTATTAAAGTGGAATGCTCGTATGTTTGAGCACGTTATAGTTTTTAGTTATATTTGTAGATTTATTCATTGCACAATAGTAATGAGGAAATGTGTTTGCGTTGCTATTTGAGTACACGCAGGTGTACGCGAAATATTTTATCAGAGTTCCTTGCTTGAATCGTAATGCGTAAAAGAATTGAGCAATATATTGCTTCGCGGTTCACAGTAGTTTCAATTCGATTTAAGATACAGAGACACATTAGATTTTTCTTTTCTCGTACAAAAACGATGCCAAATAAAATGCGCAAGAAGACATTTCGCGATGGGTAGATTTCCGAGTCGAAGTCGAAAACTTTAACGCGATGTTATGTTAAAGTTACGAAGCTTTGGTAAGGGAGTCGCCCAAGGGATTGCATTAGAGTCCCTTGCGTTAGAGTCCCTTGTTCTATTTTATCAACGTGTTCTTAACTTCAGTTTAGAGACCCTTGTTAACATTTGATATTCTTAACTTTAATTTAGAGTCACTTGTTCGCGTTTCTTATTCTCAGCCTCGCGTATTTAAATTCACGTTGCATTAGAATTTTCTCGCTTTATTGTTTTGCAAGTAACGTAGCTTCTTTTCAATGTAACGAGTAGAGTCTGTTTGCTTTAAACGCATTGGAAAAGTAGAGTCACAGTCCGTTAGCCGATTACGTATGTCGACAAGTTTTTTAGCTAGGATTTTCAGCGTCGGTTCGTGCCGTTTTGCCGGGATCCCGCTCACGTGCTCAGGTGCTACTTGAGCGGGTGAAAAGCACGTGGCACGATCATTTTTTTTTATTATTTTGATATTTGATATTTGTGTGGCGGATGATCGTGGGTAGCGTATCGTGCGCGACGTCGTTTCCACATTGTGTGTGTGTGTGTGTGTGTTAGGCTGTGGATTTGCGTTGTTTTTTGCTAATGTTAATTAACTTAAAATCGATTGCTAATCATAAACTAAATGGTACCAAATATATTATTACGTACACGTTGCACGAATGGTAGTAAACCATTTATTACAAATTCAGTTGACACGTTCTCGTTGACGTGCTTGACAAATGTCTCAAGCGTCGTTTAGAATTTTCCTATTGAATTACACGTTTGATTAGTGCCGGAATTATATTTTTCAATTTTTCCGTTGAATTACATTTACTTGCGAAATGCTTGAAATATATTCGAATATATCGAGTTGGATGCATTTGAAATTGCATAATATAATACGCAATGGTCGCTACCCACGTCAGATGATTTCAGGATTTTTGTTTACTTTAGAGTGTGTGTGAGATGTATGTTGAACTCGGGTGTCGGAGGCGTCCCGGGACGTTACTCCCTAGTTTAGGCTTTTGCACCCGGGTGGTATGCGTGTGATTCGCTGGGGGGGGGGGGTGGAATGTGTGTGTTTGTGTGCCTGTTTGTCATTTTTTAAATATAGCATTAGGTAGGTAGGTAGCATACTTTCTGGAATGTGTTTTAATTTTAAGTAGGTAGGGCCGGGCAGGTTGACATATGGTCTCGGGTCGCGAGTTTCATATTTAATGGGGGGTGCGCGTGTCAACCTGTTTCAGGAAATCTGATTTGAACATCGACGGCGAGCTGATCTGACCTGGAGAATGCCGGTCATTTCCGGTCTTTGCCAATGTCGATCTTTCGAATCCGGCGATCTCGAATCGTCACGCGGACGCGGTCGCGATCTGCACGAAACGAACGTATACACTCACTGTCAGCTCGAGGTTCGACACGTTTGCACGAACAAGGATGCTGAGAATTCTTAGATTAGTTTCTTAGAATTCTTAGAGTCATTGGTCGTCTGCGTGCTATTTAACTTCTTCGATATGCATTTTTATTCCATTTTTCTGAGTCTCTTTCTGGGTTGCTTTTCGAGAACCTCGAGCTTAAATTCATGTCCCAGCGGGCATGGCGCCCGAAGAAAAGAAGTGGCCCGACAAACTGTCACGAAGAGGGCAGCAACGAATGGCTGTTCATTTTTTCGGTTTACGAAAGAATGGATGGTCATTACTCTTGTTACTTTGTCACTGTACTCGTTATTAGATTTGCATGCGTAGTGTTTTCAACTTGCACATCTGGGCTCCGCGTACTTTTTACGTAGCGTTGCGAGAACGTACGCACGGGTTGACATAGCGTTGCGGATCAAAGAAAGCGCGAGGTGATATTAGAGTTGCGTATGAAAAAGTGACGGGTTTGCATTAGCGTTGCGAAGGTACGATTATCGCGATTGATTTAGCGTTGCGACGTATGAAATGTTGCGCGTATTCTTAGCATTTCTGAGTATCGCGTTCCACAGTTGATTGAGATTAGCATCGTAATATATTTGATAATATATTTGCGATAATATCGATCGCGTCTTCTAATTGAATCTTCAGAGCAGCTTCCGTTACACGAAATAGTAGCTTCCATTGAACGAATTAAAAAGGTAGGGTTGCTACACATTTGCATCGCGCGTGTTTAGCTTTGCAGTTAGCGTTGCGCCACGAAATGATCGCGTTTTGCATGTAGCGTTGCGTATATGATAAAAAAAGCCCACGATGTTCCACTGAGAAAGTGGAATTCAGTCATCGATGGACCACGGACGACTCAACGGCAGCTGTGCATTGGGCACGCTGTACTTGCGCTATTAGTGTTGCGCTTTGGAAAAGAATAGGTGCATAGATTAGTAGTGATTATTTATTAGCGTTGCGTTACAGGGTCAACGAAGCGTCCAGGAGTGGACGCTTGCGCGAATTCACCTTTTTCTTTCCTCTTTGATTAAAGTTAAATCGAGTAAAGTAGCTTTTGCAATAGAGTGAAGCACCTTTCGCGATTTGTTTGTTGAATTTGCTATTTGATAGGTAGATTGAGTAAAGTAGCGTTGCGAAGAAGAAGAATGTTCCACTCGCGGGTTGATCGGTTTTACGAGTGGATGATTACGATTTTTGGGTGACCCTTCTGGCCACACGATACATTTTCATTTTCATTTAGCGCTCTTCGGGGCTGCTTTTCCATTTTCTTGTAGCGCTCTTCGGGACTGCTATTTCGTTTATGCTATTTCTGTGCCACTTGCATCTGATTTATTGTTTTGTTGTTCATCGAGCATTTGTCATAGAAAAATACCGCTACAAAACATATTTCCTTACTATCGGAGAATATATTACATTTACGGTATAAAGTTATCCTAACTTTTGCATGCATCTCATGCATATTAAAGGGTACAAACCCGGAACGAAATAGTAAATGAAATGCTGAATATAGTTCACATCTTTAAGAGGTGAGAATTCGAGTATCGATTCGCCAAGCAAACGTATAGCGATTCAGATTTCGGAATACAAGTAACGGTTAAAGTACAGTACGGAGTAATGCAAGTCGAGTAGAGTTGCGCGTAGTTTAGTTAAAGTTTCGATGAAACGACGGTGATCATTTTTCGAGTCTATAGGCTATGCTACGATCGTTCGCTATCGAAATTACTTTCATTTAAAGTTGGCGATCGTCGTTTTTCCTTGTCTCGTACTAGAGCGCCGTGTGATAACGCGTTGGACATGGCTTGCGAAAATGAAAGTTCATCCATGCTTATCGTTTACCTTTGATAAGAAAATAGGTTTTTGCTTGCACGTCGCCGCGTCGCGTTAGCAGGCAAAGTTCCGCGCGGAGTTTTCGCGTGCTCGTCTGATGTTTGCAAAAATGAAGTAGTCGAAATATGCAGCACAATATAACTTCTCCAATGTTTAGTTGCTCGCGGAACTTGAATTACTTTTGATACGCGGTCGTTTAACCGTTTCAAAGCCGGGTCTATTTGGCGACTAGGATCGCACTTATTGTTAGGTGCAAAAAGTCATACGCGATTCTATCATTTCCTTTCTGATTTCGGTATCGAAGCAAAACGTTCGTGCGCGAATAGTCACGTTAATTATTAGACTGCGAATTTTTATAAAAACTTGTTACGCGCGTAGAGTTGCAAATTCGATATTCCAAGGCTTACAATTCCAAAGCTTCGAAATCCGCGAAAGCTTGAAACGTTCGGGGCTCAGAGTTCGAAAGCTTAGAGCTAGAAAAATTGCAAACGTTCAAATCTCGAGTATTCAAATACACTTACCGCTCTTTCTACGTAAACACATAACGCGCTGGCAAAAAGTCAGCTGATAGGTCGCGTAACAAGAAGTATATATACTAACCGTTGTATTAAACGTAACAACTGCAATTCGTTACGATTGCAATGAGGTCCAATGAGGGCAGTTGGTTCATTTCTACGCTTGATCGATGATATACTTAACTTTTGACGTTCTAAAAATATGTCGATATCTCGAGAGGCCGACAAAAGAAACTTTAGCTAGTGGCGAAAAGGTAAAACTAAACCTGTCATTTAATGAATAGTTCTTGTTAAAGAAAAAAATGAATTTCTCCGCTTCTAGACATTGAATCCGGACAAACTACGACTCAAACTAAAGGGGAGGCTTACGTCTACGAGATGAAGTAGGTTTCAACTCGATAGTACTTCCGGTTTACATTTTATAAGCGTTTATTTCCTTGAATTTGGAATAGCTTGCTTATTTCTGAGCTTCTAAGCTTTAATGTAAAAGTAGAAAGTGTCACGAATCCCATTACAATTCCCTGTTTCGTTAATTAATTATCACGATATCGAGTGCGTGCGTGCTTGCGTGCAAGGAGGATTGCGAAAGATTGGAGAATGTACAAAGGAAGTACGTACAATATTTTTAATTATCAGCTTTTAGACATTCGAGTTACAGGATTGGTCGCCCTGGAACGCTGCTTTGAGATGAGATAAAACAATATGTGCTTAATAGAAAAAAAAGAAGAAAAGCAAGAAGCGTCCGTTTGTGTTGCGGTTGAGCGAGTCGCAGAGACGCAGACACGCGGAACGAGTTAGTGGCATTTGGCATGATGTTTAAACATGTGTCGTAGAAAACTAAAGAACATTAAATAAAAGTTGCGCAATCAAGTTTCAAATGTTGTCGCATCGACTCGTTGCAACTCGTACGAACATCTATTGGCTGTTTTGAGAAGCGTTTAACGCGCTTGATCTTGCGGTGCACGCGAGGTCGGCAAGGAGAGAGGCAGAAAACAAGTCGGACGGCTGGAGATCGTGGTCGGAGAGGCAGTATTCGTAGAGTGGGGAAATTGAAGTGTGCAAAGTTGGTATGCACGATTGGAAGGGCGACAGGGATCCGCGGCTATGCGATGGAGACAACGGTGGAATGGTTGTAGGAAAAGTGGAGCAGAGAGAGTTGCCGGTGCTTCGGAATGTTAGACTACCCGAGGGAGGCAAAAGGTTCTCGAATTGATTGCAAGCGTTGTCGGTCGCGTCCGAGCAAAAGGACAAGGGGTGGATCGAGTTGAAGGAAGGGTTGCGCGGCAGGCAATATTTGCTGCGCTCCAAATTCAGCGAATCATTGTGAAGGCGAGTAGGTTCCCGTGGCGGGTGGAGTGCGTTCGTCGAGGCATCGGCATCGTGTCGCTCCAGTTGCATCAACACCGTGGCAATCGACTCTTCCGATTGTGAGTCGAGGCTCGGGAAAATTCCGCTTTTATGCGTTCCTTCGAGTCGGTCCGTTTCGCTGAAACTTTCTCTCGAGTATATCGTTGTGTTCGATGCACCGTCTTCCAAACATTCCGCTTCCCCTTGTTCTCCCATATCCGCTTCGTCCTCCTCTCCCCTTCTCTCTTCCTCTAGGCCTTGTTGCTTGCTAAGATTTAAGAAGCATTCGATAAGAGAATCGACTTGCTCTCGGTTCGACTGCTCGCCTTCCAAATGTTCGTGTAGCTTAACCAGAGCGGCGTAGCAGGATCTTTCCCAGGCATTTGACTGGACTTGAACTCGATCGTGGATCTGTGGAAGACAGGGCGCGCAGGGCAGAATGCGCTCGCGTATCAGCGATCGACGATGATGATAATACGTAGGTAGAAAGAAAATGAAAAAAAGCGCGGTGGGTAGACAGTAGATAGTAGATAGTGGTAATAAAATGTAGGACACACCACTCGCTCGGAAGCATATTCTCTGGCTCTCTCGGTGATCGGCTTCGGTAGGCCGGACAATTCTGCTAAGGCAATGCCGTAGTCGTCGGTAGGCGCCACCCCCGATTTCAGTCGATGAGTGTAGGTTATTCGGTAATGAGAGCCGATGCCTTCCGATACCCTTACGTTCGCCGTCTCGAAATGTTGGCTGAAAACGGTCAATTAAATTCAGCGACGAGAAGTTGCTCGATTGCTCGGTCGACGAGTTGGCAGAGTTGACAGGTAGAAAAGGGTAAGGTACTTGGTCGCGTTGCAGTACAAATCTGGCAGCTTGGTTAGATAAAAGAAATGAGTGACGGCAAAGATGAACGCGCTACTCTGGAGAAGTTTCTCGCAAATCGCCCAGGCGATCGAGGCCCCGTCTTCAACAGCGGTGCCCTTACACAGTTCGTCCAAAACGATCAGCGAAGTTGGGCCGACGGATCGCAAAATGTATTGCGCCTCTTTCATCTAAACCGCCAACAAATTCATATGCGCTACATAGTGCCAATATATATATCGACATATAGCGTAACCCAGAATAAGATGTGGGATATAGGATATAGGATACAGGATATAGAGTAGGACTCACTTCTAGAGCAAACGTCGAAGCATTGTATTCGATGTCATCGCGAACAGCTATCTTGCAGAATATCAGATTGGTTATGCGAAACGTGGCTTTGGTTGCTGGCACGAAGCAGCCAATCTGTGCCATTACGTGCAGCAAAACGATCTGCTTCAGATAAGTCGACTTGCCGCTCATATTCGGCCCAGAAATGACACACAAATTGCGAGTAACTGACGCTTTCTGCGGTCAAAGAATGATCACTGTATTGCGTGTCGCGCGCCGCGTGCCATTTACTTGGAAATCAAAATCCAAGTCCAAGAAGCAGGAGAGAGACTTACGATGTCATTGGGTATCAAGCCGTCCAGGTCGAAAACATCCATCACCGGATGCCTGGAATCGTGTACATCTAGCTTGGCTCCGAACGTTGGCCTCACGTACGTTTTCTGCGAGCTGACTTGAGAGAGAGAGAGAGCAAGGTCCAGCTCCGCCACGTCCGCGCTCAGTTGGAACATGCAGCCGATGTACTCTCGGATGTTTTCCAGCAGGTCGCACAGCAATCTAATGACGAGTTAGATGCGCGCGTACAGGCATGCTAGCTTTTCATGGAACATTGACAAACGGAGCTGCTGGATACCTACACGTTGCTCATCAGATGCAACTCCTCGCAAGCAATTTTACACTGCTGACTCATTATTGAGAGCGCGCTGGTCGTCATCGTGTACGTTCGCTTGTTCTTCCGTACCTGCGTTGCATTCGTCGGATACAAGTTTTGGATGCATCGCATCGCATCGCAATGCTCGAAACTACGTATAGTTACCTCTGTAAACTCGGATGGTGGATCGAAACCTTTCTCTTGCAAACTCCGAGGCAGTGTCGCTCGAATATGGTAGCCCAGAGAAGCGTTGCAGCTCAGAGACAAACTCAGCTGGTACTTGGATGCCAAGTTTTCCACCATAGCTAGCGAAACGAAAAGAAACGAAGGGAAAGGGAAATAGCATTTTCGACTCGATCGAATTAGATTTAGCATTTAACATGCTCACTTTTTATATCGTCGATCAACTCGCAGTAGGTTTGTCGGGCAACGTCCAGCAAATCGTTGATTCCCGCCTTGATAGCGAAGCAGCGCTGCATATTGGACGACGTGTATCCCGTTACGGATCTCGCGTCTGGATGTATCGTTTCCAGAATTCTTTGTCGCATCAGCAGAAACTCCTCCCTCTCCAGCTTCTGATCATCACGGATAGCCATTAGCAATTAGTGAATTAGACTCGGACGACGCGACGCTGCGATGGTCTAATGCTCGCCGTGGCAAAGTTGCCGAACCTTTTGAATTTTAACAACGAGATCGCTTTTGCTCGACAACAGAATGTTGGCGAGTTCCGGGACAGCGTCTAACAAATTTTTCAACAGCAGAACGTAGTTCAAATTGTGTTCCGCGCCTTGCACGTTGTTCTCCTGCAAAACGGGCGTCGTCGACAAGGCTAGAAGTCTATCGGCGCCGTGAAGTCGTCGAACGATGGGCTGCGAGAGCGTTTAGCAGTTGAGGATAGACGAAAAGAAATTGAAAAGATGCGAGGAGAAAAGAGAAGAGAAGAAAAGGAAAGGAAAAAAACGAGAGAGGGTCGAGAGACCTGAATGAGAGCCCGCAACGAAGGATTGGAAACAAACTCCGCGACGGCAGCCTGCCGCTCCAGAATCACGCGCTCCTCAGAAGGAGGTTGAAGAATGTTGGCGCGCAAAAGCTTTCTGCCCATCGGCGTGGAGCAGTGATCCAGGATCCCCAACAGATTGACATTTCGCTGACCGCATTGCGACTGCACCAGCTCTAAGCTTCGCGCGCTTTCCAAGTCTACCGGTTAAGTTACCAAAACGTTACCCGCTGTTCCTTGCTGCTATTCGCTACTTTTTACTCTTCTTACCTATCGTCGTAGCATTCGGCGATCCTTGAAACTCGATTTTCATCGATTTCGGAGCGTATACGATGTGTAGCACGTACTCGACGTACTTAAGAAGCGCTGCAGCCGCGGCTAACGCGTAATACCTGCAACACCGGTATCCGCATTCGGTTAACCAAATCTCTGCTTCAAATTTCATACTTCATATTTCACGTTTCACGTTTCATGATATAAGCTACTTTTGCTTGACGAATAATTCCACTGACGAGTATTCAGCATTGCAAAGCTGCTTTATTCGTTCGAGGCCAACGGTGGCGTTGAAGTGGACACGAGATATTCCTGTTACTTCTATCTCGGGGAACTTGTCCATTATCGAGCGGTAAAGGATAGTCTTGTCCGCGGTACGTCCGCACATCGTATCAGGCATTACCGCCTACAAAATTCAATATCCGAAACTCTCGAAAGAAACTCGCAGCAGAACTGTTCGATACTCGAACGTTAAACGGGATATAGGATAATAGAATACGGAAAGCAAGGCTTACTTCTATCGGATCGAATAAGTACAACTTGCTCAGCGCGTTTCTATAAATCTGTGAATCGCTGATCTGACAGAGAATCAGATGCGGGCATCGGACGTCTAGCGCGGCCATTCCCACTTCGAATCTTGCGTCGCCTCGGCCGGTCGTTATCGCTGCTCGTTCGCGTCCAATTAATGTAGCCATTAATTAGCCAAAAGTCACGTGAGTCGCGTAAGTCGCGTGTAAAAAAGTAGTCATGGGAAAGGAAGGAAAAAAAGAAAAGAAAAGAAAAGCTCACCGAGGACGGTGTCGCTATCGACGGACTCGAGCAAGCTGGAACCAGCGCCAGTGGTGGTTCTCGTTGCAGATCTAACGATCATCGTTACCTTTATCCTTACTACCCGCGCTCAGATTTCATTGATGTTTAGTTTATGCAAGTGTAAGCGTATGTAAACGGCACTTGCCTGGAAGCGAAGTTGCGCGATGCACTGGTTACGAAGGAAGATATTGGCTGGCCGCGTCCGCCGCGTACCGCACTCGTGTACCTCGGAGTCTTGCAGCAGCCGGAGCTCGCCGATGTCAAATTCCTTCTCCATTTTCTCTTCGTACCAAACTCTAAGACCACGCAAGTTGTGCAACGTGTAAACCATTTGTCTTTCACGATGAAATGAACGAAAAGATGGCGAAATAGAAGGAACAAGTAGGAAATGGAATAAGCGTGCTAGGATCGCTGCGTACGATGCTTCGTTACGGGAACATTAAATTCCTGCACCGGTCTTGCTCCGTATCGCTCGTTTGGTGGTTGCAATGCTGCCTCGGTTCTTATCACGTTCATACTTTCCCCCCGATCACCTGTTCCTTGCGATTCAAAAGAAGAAGAAAAAGAAGGAGCGCAAAGGAAATTCGACGACGCAAAATCAAAATGCGTGCGCCAACTCGTCCACGGTATCCCCAACGCCATCTGCGTTCACTCTTACACCAACTTCCACTCCCATAGCTAGTCGACAAGCAGGCTAAACGGTTAGAGAGGGGGATTGCGAATAATTTCCACTTCTTTTTAAATTAGCAATATATAAGATTTATTTACAAATTCGATAGCACGTGTCCGTGGGCGATACACGGAGGTTTCTTGAATTCCAAGAATCTGGACACATTCAATAAATAGTAGTATCACGATTGTTACGGATTTCAAATAAATATCGTTTCGTTTCACAGTTTTACGGTTTCGTGGTTTCATGGTTTCACAGTCGGATCGTCGGCCTACGTTTATTTTGCGTATACAGGCACGCAACGCGCACGTATGCGTGTGTATTTACAAGTGTAAGAAAATGGATTGTCAGGCTGGCGAGGCGCCTACGGTTTCGTCAACGATCAAATCACGATTGTTGGTCTTAACATCCGCGTTAAACGTACGAACGAATCCAGTGTGTACACAGCTGCTGATCTAAGGAACAAATGTATCATTCCTGAGAAGAAAAGCAACTTGCCTCGCGAACGCTCCTCGCTCCACGAGTACGCCTAAAATGCATAAATAGGCGCGAAATGTCGATCGATCGCCACACAGTCGATGCGTTTCTTGCAACGCAAAGCTACGTGAAAGCTGCTTGCCTCGCGTTATCCAGAAATACAAATTCTACCTACTAAATCTCCTTTCTTTCTTTCTTTCTTTCTCTCTCTCTCTCTCTCTCTCTCGCACTCGCAGTCACACACGTATGCAGCCACCCACGCAAAAGCACGTTTCGTTAAATTTGATAATCTACATACGTTGTATGTACAAAAAATTGCACATGATCACGATTGACAAGTACGATACGTAAATAATTGACACGCTGTGATATAAATGGTCGGTGAAAGAGAACACGGCATCGATTTAGAATGATCAATCTCGAAGTTGACGATACTTTCTTCTCGAGTTTACTCTTGCAGCTGATCGTTTGTGATTAGAACGACGCTAGAACGCTATTATAACGGTAGAACGGTAGAACGTTAGAAGGCGAGGACGTAACGCGTTACACGTGACTCTCGAGAGGTACTTTGAAAACTTTGGAAGGTAAGCTGGTGTCCGGTAAGGACTGGGGACGAGCGTTGGTCACGTTGAAGACGACGTTGCTCGGACCTCGAAAGCTGACTTCGATAAGGAAGCTGGCGTCGGTGAGACCGATACGGCCGGTACTCAAATCGGGGGAGCTGGTTCTCAGCTGGCTCTTCTTCGGCCTGTACTCGTTTCGCACAACTCTCTCCGTCTCGGTTTGCAGCTTGTTATCCAGCCAGTGCACTTTGTCGAAGTCTTTCGTGCCGCCTACGGTGTGCCTGCGCTTGATCGATCGCTCCGGCATACCGTTCTTCCGTTTCAGCTTAGTCGCGCTATCCTTCCTCACCGATTGCCGCCTCTTGCTGATGTTGCACTCGGTCTTTTCCGTTTTCGTCAGCGACTCCGATCGCTTCAGCTTGCTGCTCGGAGAGTCACACCTCTCCGAATGCTTGTTCAAGCTTTCCGACCGCTTCAGCTTGCCGTTGGTCGGCGACGACTGCCTCTCCACCGAATGCTTGTTCAAGCTCTCCGATCTCTTCAGCTTTGACGAGCTGCTTTCCGATCTCTTGTTCAACGACTCCGATCTCTTGAGTCGCGAGCGCACTTCGAAATTCGTCAGGCTCTCGAATTTCTCCAGCTTGTTAGAGTAAGCGGAATCGAGGTCGCGGCAAAAATCTTTCCTATCCTCTGTCATCTTTTCGCTCTGCCCTTGCACGATAGGCTCCTTTTCCCTTTCCTTGTCCTTCTCCTTCCCCTTCCCCTTTTCCGCTCGGCAACACACTTGTTGCTCGCCCGTTTCAGTGGCGCACTGGTCCACGGTTTCGTTGCTGGATCCGCTGCATCCGCTCGATCCACTCGCGCGCATCTGCTCCGCCTTCGACTCGATCCTTCTTCCCGCGATAGCACTCCGGTCGTTGTCCGGCAGGTCGCCGTCCAATCGATCCACGCTATTACTTTCCGGCGTCACCGATGAATCCGTGTCCTTTTCCGGGGCATCCTACGCAGACAGACAAACCCATCTATAGCAATTGCTACCTTACTATCCTGCTCACTTGCTCTACTACCTTGCCTACTCTTCTCACTGGCTATACTTGCATTTTTTTGACGAACGTATTGATGCTTCTCGACCGACGTTTTGTGTAGGCTCGGATCCCGATAGCTTTCAGCCGGGCAGCTAGCCACGGATTGAAACGCGGCCGCTTTACATTCGTCTCTCTCTTCTCGCAAGCCTCCTCGCAGGTTCCGCGAGCTCTGCGAGTCTCGCGATGTGGCAGCCTCCTCATCGCTAAACGACGCGGCTTCCGCAGCGCTGGCCCGAGCTGCGTGATTCGACGAGTTCACCAGGGATCTCCACTTACGATCAAACGTGGTCGTCAAGCTGGTCAACAGATCGCTACCTGCAATTCACGTCACTCGCTTTAACGGCAACCCTTTTCTTTGCCTGCTTATTTTACGCAAACTGCACAAATCTGCACGAATCTGCATGGATATGCACTGATCTGCACTGATCTGCACGAATCTGAATCGGAAGCACACGATCCAACGTAAGACACACACAAACAAAGCATCGATCAGTGGTCGATTGTTCTCGACCAGAAAACAAAATTATTAATTATGGTAGTTGGCGTAATGGCAAACTACGAGCGTGGCAACGAGGTCGAAACGTTCGTTAGGAAGGCTTTGGTGGATGAAATAGCAGATATAGATCTACCAACGCTTGCGTCCGCTGCTTTCTTTCCGCTCTTCTTCCTTCACGGCATCGCCCCTAACCATTTCCCTTTGTCCGCCTCTTCTTTTACCATACATTTTCGGCTCTCTCCACCTTTTCTGTTGCTTTGTCGCGTCATCCCTAATCCGTTTTCCTCCGCGATATCTCCATCGAGAATCTACGATCCCAAGAAACCGCGACAAGGAGAAAAAGAAGAAGAGAAAGAAAAAGGAAAATAAAATGAGCAACGGTATAGGCACGATACACAAAAGGCGCGGCAATCCACAGTTCTACGATGTCTCGAAACGCGAAGCGCGCTAGACATCGAACAGAAAAGAAAGAAGAGAAGAAAGTAAGGGACGAGAAACGACTGGTAGCTCGTAGAAACTTTAGCGGCGTGGAGGAGAGGAAAAACGGGCAGGCAAGCGCGATGACGATCGACGGGCGAGCGAGCGAACGAACGAACGAACGAACGAACGAACGAACGAACGGAGGGAACAAATGGACAATCAACGCGCTTCGAAGCGAGAGAGAGAAAGAGAGAGAGAGGAATGGGAGGTCGTTAGCACGTGCTTAGCGGAAAGAAATGGTGCGAGGGTACGTTGTGAGGCAGGCTTAGTGGAGCATTTGCGAGTCGGTATTCCTGTCTGCAGACCAAGTAATTTACCTCGAAGCAACCTGTTTAAAGTCTTGGAAGATATTCCGGCCCCTGAGGCGGAGAAGAGGCCTCGCGGTGTCGAGGACGCGGTGGGCTCCGAGAAGGACTCGGAGGACTCCGGGACGGAGGTCGACTCTCTCGAAGAGGATGCAAGATCGACGTCGGCTGCGCCTGACCCTGATACTGACACTGACACTGACACTGATCCTGGCACTTGCATTGACATTGGCATTGGTATTGGCATTGGCATGGATATCGACATTGGCATTGATATGGGCATTGACATTGGTATTGGCATCGACATCTGCATCGGCACGGGCATCGACATCGAGATTGGCATTGGCATTGGCATTGGCATTGACATTGGCATTGGCGACGGGCCCGATGTCTTCGAGGCGGAATCATTGGGGCTTGCGGAGCCGTGTAGGTGGGATGATATATACCACCAGAAACCAGGGTTTGTCGTTTGCCTAAGAGCGTTCAACGCATTCGCATCGTCACAATCGACACCTCATCGAGAATGTGTACTAATAACTTCTGGCAGTGGCAAATTCAGCAAATAGCCATTCAACGATTCAGCCGTCCAGCGATCTAGCCAACCAGCCATCCAGGCAGTGCGAATAAACTAGCATATCATCAACGTTACCGAGTCTCCTGCCCCTCTCCTTCTACACCATCTCTCTCGGCTTCCCTTTACATGCCTTTCCTTTTCCTTGTCTTTTCAACCTTTTACCGCGAGAACTATTCTTCTTGTTACGAGACCCGAAGGCGCTTCTCCGTCGGATTCAAATCGGATCCAAATCGGATACAGATCGGATTTCGGAAAGAAAAAAAGGGAAAGCAAAGAAGAAAAGGAACTCGAGAGTGATCGCGTACATCGCAACGAATGCAGCGAGATTTTAGGTGAGACTCGTTGGAAGATCGAGCAGGAGGCAGTTTTCAACGACAAGACGAAAAGTGTGCGATGAAGCGTTCAAGCGATCAAGCTTCGCTACTAAAAAATCACGCCTCGAGTTTTGCGTTGCTCGCAAACTGCATGCAGATGCGATACGTAAATCTGCGGAAAATAATTCTCGGCAGACGAATATTTGCAAAATATATCCAAGTCCTCCAAACGGCTATCCGACCACGTGGACGAAACGATGCACACACGGAGCTGAACGGAACAAACACGGGAAACTCGCATGCATACAGACAAACGAAAGAAACCTAGAGGAATAGAGAAGAAGAGAAACAGAGAAATGGAGAAACAGAAAAACTAGAAAACTGTGAAAAGTGTAAGGCAGGTGCGGTGTATCAATCACGGTTCCACGTTTTAACGTTTTATCGCGGCTGCAGGTTTCCTGATAAACGGCCGTACTGCAAAATGGAAGAGCAAATTATAAACTAGCAGCAATGATACGCGTCTGTCGTGCAACGTCGACCACCAACAGTTAACAGCTGCTGGTAAAAATCGCTCAAACGACAACGAAGAGTAAATAAAGAGTACCTAGAAAGCTTTTTGTTAATGGTCAGAATCTTCTGAGTCCATTGTAGAAAACAAGATCCAGCTACACTCACCGAGAGCGTCAGAAGCAACGTTACATAGAGGAAAAATATAAAGAGAATAAATACACGCGTACACAGGATGGGAGTATCATATAGGTTCGGCGGTAATAGTTTCGCGTGCAACTCGAAACTCGAAACTCGAAATTCGAAATTCGAAATTCGAAATTCAAAAGTGCAAACTGCAATCTGCAATCTGCAAACTGGAAACTGGAAACGCTCCAAAACCGAGCATAGAGATTCGCGCGAAGTCGCATATTCGAGTTTGGATTCGTTGCTTGCTTCAATTCGAGACACACCGGGAAACAAATTTCGGATAGAAAAATATGGAATATGGAATATGGAATATGGAATACGGAATACGGAATACGGAATACGGAATACGGAATACGGAATACGGAATACGGAATACGGTGGAGAATACTAACCGTCGTCAGAAACGTCGCTTGAAAGGGGCTTTCGCTGCTGACTGGTCGGCGAGAGAGAGGACTGAGAAACCTCGTGCGCTTCGTGCAGAGAATCCAAGCTGCCGTAGCGAACAGCTGGGGCCGTGGAGCCTTGCAACAGCTGCTGCAAATTTGAACGTGACGAATGGCGAGTTAGTGGGTAGCAATGAGAATGGATGAGAATTGATGAGAATGGGTGAGAATGGGCGAGAATTGGTAGAGTAGAGAGAAGAGAGGAGAGAAGAGAAAGAAGCTGCAGCGAAAGAAAGCTTACCTCTGTGTCGGTTTTGAATTTCTTGATAACGGTGGTGGGAAGGGTGTCAGAAAGAGCGGGTGAGAGGGTGGCAGGCTGATCGGCGAGCTGCGAGACTCGCCTGAGCGAAGTAGGTTGCTGCTGCACAGCTATCGAGAGAGGTGGGATTCGAGCAGCGGATCTGGGAGCAGCAGCGATATCGAGGAACGATTTGTCGGCAAAAGCGGCGCGTCGATTTGCAGACGGATGGTAGGTGGGCGCCGCAGTAACCGTGCTCTCCACTATGCTGTCCAGCAGATCGTCCTCCATTTCGCGTTTCGCCAGCTGCAACTCAAGCTCGATCCTCCGACGCTCCTCTTCCCGTCTTTCAGCTTCCCGCCTCTGGCGATTTTGATCCCTCTGCAGCATCGCTTTGGTTTCCTGCTCGAACCTTCGTATGCGCTCCTGCGTGGTAGCGCTCAATCCGGCATACGTTCTTATCGCGATCTCGTCGTTGCTCTGCTTCGTGTCGTTGGAAGCGCTCGACAGCGTGGAACTTGCGTCGAAGCAGCTCAGGCCAGTCTCGCTAGAGAGCCGAGAAGACTCCGACGCCGACGAGACGGCCGAGCCGAGCCGGTGGCACGGTTGACACGTGTGAATCGATTCGACCGTGCTGCTGGAGTAGCTGCTACACTTCTCCGGCCCGATATCATCGTGGCTGTGAATCGCGCCATCCGACATTAGTCCATCGCTACCACCGGCAACCTTACCAATCGCAGTTCCCTCCTGCAGCGTTCCCTCCAGCGGAGAACGCTCCGACCGATCACCGCTACACCGATTCGACGACTGACTCTTGTTCTCGTGCATCAAAACGATCTCGCTCACCGAACACTGCCTCTCGTTCAACGCCATGCTGCGTCGATTCGCCACGCTCTCCGCCGCCTCTTGTTTCGCTGTCCTCGACTAAACCCCAAGCGAATTCAATTTTTACTCACTTTCTATTATTATTGCTCGCCGTTACCTATCTATAATACCTATCGCTAAACACTAAACACTAATATCGCATCCGAATCCAAATTCAAATCCAAACCTTGTCCGCCTCCTGAACTTCGCTGTCCGTCTCTTCTTGACACTTCCTTCTTCTCTGTATCTTCCGATTGGCAGCGGATATGATGGACGACACGATGTCTTTGGCAGAGGCCATTTCTCGTACTCCTGTTCCGTTCGAATGCAAAGCAAATTGAATGAATCGATAAGAAGAGTTGGGAGGAGGAGGGGGTGTCGAATCGCTGATCTTACCTTCCACTTTCTGAATATTGTTGAGCAACAAATTGTGGTTGTTGCTGGAGGTGGTAGTCTCGATCTCGCTAGTGTCCGCTGGAAGGCTCAAATTAACGCTCAGTCTGCTCAAGTCGTCCAAGTCGTCGTCCGAGAAGAACCAATCTACCTGCAAGCGCGAGTCGACGTAACGAAAAATCGTATAACGCAGACTGTAGACAGGCAGATAGGTAAGGTACGCACGTTGTTCAACAGGCTTTCCACTATTCGACACTGATGCGACATGTCGGTAACCATGGTGACCATGTTGTCCCTGGAGCCGCTGGCGCGCACCAACGTTGGCCCGAACACAATTGCCAAGTTCTTCGCTTCCATCTTGTTTACCTCGCTGTGCTCCACTATTCTCTTCAGATGGAACATCAGATACTTGAGAGTCTCGAAGTGATGTTCCGGAAGATCTCTCAGCAACTTCCGTATCGTTGTCATTCTCCTTTGCGGATCTTCTACTTTGTCGGCATCGATGAACATAGGATAGAGTTCCGCGGTGAGCAAAGAGTCCGGAAGCTGCCGAAAGAACGACTTGAGCAGAGAAGATATCACATTTACGTCGCTCCATCTTGAATCCTGCAACCACCGAAATCCACTTCTGTCACTATTGGAAGCAAATAAAGAGAGAGAAAGAGAGAGAGAGAGAGAGAGAGAGAGAGAGAGAGAGAGAGAGAGAGGGAGAGAGAAAGGAAGGAAGGAAGAGAAAGAGAAGCCGTGAAGATTTTACCTGAAGATTGATGTTTTCGAATCCCTTGTTCACGCTGTCGGTTAAATGCGAAATTGCGGCAGTGTTGCCGGGCACCCTGTAGATGCCGACAACCTCGAGACCCCTGGCTTCCACGATACTCGTGCACATCTCCACAATCAACGGCACGTACTCCGAGAAGGACGACTGGCCACACAGGCAGGCAGGCAGGCAGACAGACAGACAGACAGACGGAAAGGTCATGCGGTCGATCGAAGTAGGAGAAACTCGATTACACAGGAAAGAGAATAAACGCGACTAGGCATTACCGGTGGGCAGAGTTCGAGCGGCACTTTAAACGTGGCACCCTCCGGAGGAAGCTGCGTGGTCGGCGAAGAAGGGGATCCGGTCTGGCCGTGCATTCTTCTCAGCTGCTTCGCCACTCTACCTTTCCACGTCTTCGTTTTTGGGGAAACCAAACTGTCGATTGTTTGACTCGCTTTCCGACTTTTGTTTATGGGCGATTGTCCAGTCGGCGACCTATTCCTGAACGACGTCAACTTCTTAATACCTTTGTGTCCCGGCAGCGGACTCAATCGTTGACCACTACTGGCCATGGTACCGCCGTTACCGGCACCCGGTATCGTGATCGCGTTAGCGTTTGACACAGCCGCTTGACACAACGAAGAGCTGCTGGTAGGACCTGGAGTTTGGGGCACAGCCTGCTGCTTCAATGTGCTATTGTGCGAGATTTCCTGCAACACGGGTTTTCAGAATATGCGATAAAATATGCATAGGAGTCTTGCAATCACGCGGCTTCAAGTTGGAAGTTTGAAATTTCAAACTCACAGACGGTTTCTCAGCGGCAGCGTGCTCGTGTAACGCCCGTAACCAAAGCGCCATCGATGGCGCGTCTTCGGTCTGCAGCAAAACCTCTGCACTCGGATTCGCCAATCGTAGCACGTGTTTCCGCTTCGTGTAATCATCGGCGATATCTACAAGGGAACTCCTCACATCTACGTTTTGGGCTACGTTTTCGGTATCGCTAGCCAACGAAGGACTCTAAAAACGACGATGAATCCGACGTTTAATCCGGCCTTCTACAAACGACTCGCTCTACGCTTCCTATGCACTACACCTATAAGGAATACCTGATTTTGACGATCCTTATAAAAAAAGAGAATCGGTCCACGAAGAACGCCCCACACCTGTTTCCACGAGCGGTCGGAAGATCGCTGAAACGGAACAAGAAATCACAACGTGCAGGTGCGTGAACGAGTGCACGCGCGTGATCGCCTACTACCTTGCCATCCAGCACGGTGAATTTCACATGCAGTGGCCCCTCCCGCTCGACCTGCTCCACGTCTTTTGCAACACCAGTCACTGCTCCTCGACCGGCGTAGCTAGTATTGCTGCTGGGAAAGTAGCAATTGTTAGTGAATGGCAGCAACGCCATGCAACAAGGTTACACGAGAGAGTCGAGAGTCGAAAGTCGAGAGTCGAAAGAGGGAACGCGTTCGCACAATTCGACGACGATTCTCTTTCCCTCGGTTGCCACTTCCACTCGAATCACAGACGTCTACATCGAAGCAACGATCTCTACCAGCTACAAACACAAATAGAGCCAGGTAGGAAGCGAGTACGGTGGGAAGAATTAAGGCGCGACTTTTGGAAACACGATCGATTAGTGTGTAGAGGCGAAGCGGTTAAACCGAGCTATGGAATCGGCTTGATTCAAGCAGTCCAGCGATCGAGCGATCGAGGAACCATGACGCGATGATAAAGACAGAGGACCATTGCGAAAACAAGATGCAGCATCACCGTGCTTCTCTCAACGTGTACTATCTATCCTCACCGATGATCGGTTCTGCCTAAGCTCGCAGATTGGGTCAGTTCCTCGAAGATGCGACGCAACGATGCTATATCGTTTGGAAGCAACGGTAGCCGCCATCTCTTATGAATGCTGAAAATATCCACGGAGGCACAACTTGACGTATACTCGGTAAACACGAAGCTACAGCTGGCAACCTAACCCAGACCCCTTGAAAACCCCGAAATACACGAAATACACGAAATAAACAGCTGAGAAACAACCGAGAAAAAGAGGAACGGCCGCGGGATCTACAGCGATCGGATAGATGCAGAGAAACAACTTCGCTCGCTTTCTAACCCACGCAACGCAACGCAACGCAACGCAACGCAACGCAACGCAACGCAACGCATCGCGACGCGAGCAAAATACTTTCCCTCCCTTACCTTCTCGAGCTGTGAATGGGCTCTGAGTCGCTCAACTCCAAGTCGCTGTCCACGTGAATTCGCTCCCCCCAAGTTGCTTTCAAGTACGACACTCTTCGTGTCGCGCGATCTTCGTCCGCTGTAACAAATTCATTCGCTCTGATTGAACGCGCAAGCAAATCCCTTCCAGGCCAACCGTCATTACTAAATGGCTTACCGATCTGGGTGTTTTTCTGTCGCCTGAACACAACCCCGTTGCCGTGAGTGTCGCTGTCCGATGGTAACGCACCTTCCAACCAATTCAAGTCATCGATTATCGTTCGTTCAAGGACGACAGAGCGTGATCAAAGTTAGAAAGATAAAAGAAACGCAAAGTCCGAGAGCTAACCATGTTCCGTTTCGACGATTTGCCTGTAATCGTCTTGCTGCTGCCTTCTATAGCCCTTTTCCGTCATCTTCTCATTTCCACCATTCATGCTCGCTGCATCTGCGTAGCCGCAAACGTCGCCCTCGTTTCTCTCGCGCTTTCGATCCGCATCTAACAAGTTGTTCGCGCTAGTCGAATCCCACGATTCCGCGCTGCTGCTACGTATTCTCAGCCGCGTGGTTTCGCCATCCGACAACCTTGGACTTGAACTCGGAACCGGCACCGAAATCGCAATCGGGTTCGCCGTTTCTGCGTAAGTTACACGCAAATGATACATCGCGTAGAACATTGCCATGCTTTTCGCTAGCAAGCTAAAGACTACTAATCAAGTTGAAGGTGTTAGTAGACTTTCAACGTCACGACAGCGCAACACCAAAATCACAGAAATAAAAAAGTAAGAGAGAGGTGGAGGGGGGTAAGACAGAGGGACAAGGAGAAAGAAGGAAAACAGCTGTCTCTCTTCTACCTTCTAGCATTTTATAGTTGGCCGGTGGTTCGCAGTGGATACGTCTGCTGCCTACAGGAATTACTCTGTTTCCTTTTAATCCGTTACCTAAATATTTACAGTGGAACATTAAGAATGGGCTATAAACGATAAACGAGGGTTGCGTCGAAAAGTATCGTGTGTCTCAAAAGGAGAACATAGAACGCGAAGGAAAACGAGAAGAGCGGAAAAGAGAAGAGAGAAGAGAGAAGAGAAAGTTACCAGCATCCAAGGACTTGGTTTCCCTGGCCAACGCAGCTAGGATTCTCCTCGGCTCCTGAGCTTCGGCCTTCGACTCGAATTCTCTCTTTCGAACGGCAACGTTTGGCACGCTACGCTTGCTGGACAATCTCGAGAGCTCGCTTTTGTAGAGGCTGGTTCGATCCCCAGCCGGCTCGTCGTCGTCGCTCAGCAGCCGGCCGGATTCAAACTGCTTGGCGCGTTTCGATACGATCTGAAGCCCTTGCGGAAGCGGCGGGAATTTCTCGTTCGCCTTCTTCTCCGGCCCGGGAGACGAGGGCAGAGAAGAGGCACCGTTTCTCGAATCTCTGCAATCGATCGTCTGCCACTCGCTCGACAATAACCCTCCGATGTTTGCGATGTTCTCCTGTATCCTTGACAAAGTTCCAACAAAGTTGCCAGACTTGGCCGGGACCGGTTGGCCGGTGCGCTGCGCGAGCTGCTGATACGACTGCTTGTCGGATTCTTTCGACTGGCCATCGGAAGAGTCTTGAGGATCGTCGTAAGAGGAGAACGGTGAACCGAGACGATCGTCCACGGAGAGCATCGGCTGCCGATGATGGCCGCTCCGTTCCAACGAGCGAATCGCGCTCACTGCGTCTTCCATTTCGTCGATTTGCTCGATTTGGTCGATTTGGTCGATTTGCTCGATTCGGTCGATTTGGTCGCCTCGACAAGCAAAATAGTCAACTTGTGCAGTCGCACCGTTGCTGCTCTTCGCCCGATAAACGTTCGGATTCGAGGAGGACTTGTCCAGCGAGAGATTGCCGGAAGAGGACCTGCCGTCGTGAGGAAGCCTCGAAGGCGAGGATTGCCGTTCGTGCTTTGGATCGTTCGGCGGCCAAATTTGCTTCTGAAGTTTCTGCGGTCTCGCGTAAAATTCACGTGGAATCACGCTCGTGGAACCGTTACTCCGAATCGGCGATTCCGATCTCTGCTCCCTCTCGGGCAAGAACCAGCCAATCGGGTGACTCGGTCGTCGCAAGAATTCCTCCTTCTGCTCGAAACTCTTTCGAAGCCTCGTCATGATTATCGAGTCGTCGATGCTCGTACCGTCCATACCACCCAACACGCTTCCACTGTTCGCTCTGTACCCGCTCAAGCTTCCACTCCCACTTCCACTTCCACTTCCATTTCCGTTTCGTTTTTCGCTTTTGCTCGCGCCTGACGCACTCTCTAACAGAGTGGAATTGGATGCGTAAGTGGATGGATCGTTGACGCGGGCCGGAGAGGAGTCTCTTCTAGAGTCGATGCTGAACTTGGAGCCAGGATTGCACGAGCGAAGCACCTCCGTGCTAAGGTAACTTGCCGTTTCGAAGTTGTTGATTGCCGAGCTGCTACTGCTTCCTTCGCTGGCGCGGCGCGAACTCACTCTTCTCGCGGCAGGTCGGTAAATAGGTACTTGCGGTTCCGCTCGAGATAACGGAAATCGTGTTAAACTCGAGTGCTGTTGGTGAGACGGATAATACTGTTGTTGTTGTTGTTGTTGTTGTTGCTGCTGCTGCTGCTGATGATGATGATGATAATGACGCTGCTCTTCGACGTTGGTTCTCGAGGTGGGCTCCCCGAGGCGAACGCGCTCGTATATCGGGTCCTTGATCCTGTCGTAAATCTGATCGCTGTTGGTTCTCGAGTAGATGGATTCGGAACGCGTTCTGTCGCTGTAAATATCGTATCTGTCGTACTTGAAATCCGGCTGCATCCCTTTGTCGTAAGAGTGCGCAATGCTCGAGCTGGGATTATCTTTGAGCGGCTGCTGGTGAACTCTCAACTTTGCCTTCTCGTCCACCGAGTCGTACCGGCCAACCATCTCTTGAGAAGGTTTGCACCGATACATCGGACTCCTGGTCGACTGTGACTGTGGATTTGCTCCGTTGCTGGGGCACGTCGGCTCGACTTGTTTGGGAAATTCGTTGACTCGAGTTTGCTGATCCCAGGTGGAAGAAAGATGGTCGAGGAGTGGTGGATCCGGTTCGCGGTGTTCGGAGAGCGGCGTCGGGAGGGATGTGGGCGCGGAGCAAACCCAGGACTGCCTGCTTCTAGCCGATAAACCCGGAATCATGCTGACCGATCTGCGCTGCTTGTGAGCGTTTCTTTCCGGCGAGCGCAGCCGCGGCCGTTGATTCGTTTCAGGATTGTGGGCAGCCTCGCCAAAGTATCTCTGCAAGATGTCGTCTTCCTTGGAGACGACCAGAAGACGTAGCCAAGGTCCTGCCTGCTGAATACGTTGCACCACTTTCGCGTACTGTTCGCCGCGCGTTGGCTTTCCGTCTACTGAAACCACTCGGTCGCCCGTCCGCAAGCCCGCTTCCGATGCCGGCGAATTGCCGCGCACCTGCTTCACAAATATCGTGTCCATCGGCTCGTCGATCCTCGTTCGTTCGTGTCCCGGTAACATCTACCCACAAAAATATACACCAATTCCATTTTACTGCATAGCGAGGAAATGGAAAGGGGGGGGTGGGGGTGGGGATTGGAATGGGAACAGTCTCTCGAATGAAATACGCACGCAACAGGATTCTGGAGGATAGACGATAAAGTGGCGCAGGGTAAATCCAAAACCATTTTCGCCACGGCGCAGACGCAGCATTCGCGGACCTCGAGGCGGCGAATCCTCCCGTTGAACGGTTCCAGAAGCCGGTATAGCGCTAGCCACCGCTACCGCCACCGCTGCCGCTGCCGGCGACCCCGTCGAACCACCTGGGGCTGGGGCTGGAGCTAGAACTGGGGCTGGGGGTGGAGGTGAACTGTGGTCTATCTGCAAGCAAATTCTTTTTCATCTCTTTCCTCCTTCTTTCTCGTTCGCGTTTCTTCTGACGTGCTATACACGTGTTCCTCCAGCAATGGTTAACGCGTTAGTTAGGTGCGTTCGCACTGCCGCCGAACCAATCATTGCCCTACTCTCTACGCTCTACCACGCGTATTCTACGTTAAGCGTTGCAAAGTAAGCGAAAAGCGTGTCAAGTGTAAAGCGTACAACGTCAAGCGTACAAGTGGGAGAAGGAAAATAGAAAATAGCAAGAATAGGTACGACGGGCGATTCAAGTTAGAAAATCGAAAAGTAGAGAAGATTTTGGCAAGGCCAGCTATCGAGGTAAATCAACACGCGTGGAGGAGAGGAAACGAAAAGATACGAAACGAAACGAAACGAATGAAAGCTGAAAGGTAGGAAAGGCGAAGCGGTTCGGAGTCTTGTCTCTGCTATTCCCATTATCCAGTTCCCCTATGCCCGCTTCGTCTTTCGCGTCCGTTTCCCAGCTTCGCTCGCTAAAATAAACCGAATCAAAGTTTGGCACGTTCGTTCGGTTTTACGTACCGTGTGCGCCTGCCCAACCAACCCTTGGCAATTATTTCGGTCTTCGGACATTGTGCTGTTTCCTGAAAGCAACCGGTAATTTAGTACAATCGTCGATTAACGTTGGCAGCGCGCGGGACAAATATTGGCGGTCGGCAAAACGGAGGAAACAGAGTACGCAGAGGAAACGGAGAAAACCACCGAATGCCTCGCCTCATTTTTTTCTCTCTATCTACTTTCGTTGAAAAGATTCGCTTGGCCGTGCGTATCGTTATTTGCTACTCGTTAATGATACGCGTACGCATATGCATCGGTCCGCTGAGCAGCCACCATTCTACTTTCTCTGTAACGCGACATACTTTCTTCCTACGTGTAATCGCTCGCAGTTTCGAACAATATCGTAAAAGTTTGGTTTTATCTTTCGATTTCGTTTACCGGTGGCTGATCGAGTGCACGCGCCACACAGAAAAGCGAAATCGGGTAAAGGAAAAGGGTCTCCTTTGCTTCCGAGCTGCTCTCTTCTCTAATCCTAACGCAGTTAACAGATTTTTCGATTCGTTCAACCTTCGCTCAAAATACGTACTCTGACATCCCCTGCTCCCGCGCCGCCACGCCGTTTTTTAATCCTTCCCTTCCTCCAGTCTTGCTCGCATCGCGCGTTTCATTCCCATTCCCATTTCTATACCCATAGCCAGCAAAGGCCCGCACTATCGTTGCAAAGCTCGGTTACAAAAGCTACGCGAAAGGAGCGCGGAGTACAGATTCTTCCGAAATATCTAAATATACACTCAGGTTGACTATTCGCATTGCGGAGACTAAAATATCGGACGATTAGAGCTCGCCCTTATCCGCTTTCTCGGTCAACCGTCCACTCCACTGGGCTGCTCGCCGTTTACATTGTACATTCTACATTGTGCCGTTTACATTTTTCTAACCCCGATCGTTCGTCAGACGATATCGAAAACGTACGGCACACGTTCACCGATTTCGCGATACCGAGAAACGAGTCGACCAATATCGTTTTAACGCTCGCTCTCGCGATTACCGTTGCGATACGCGAATGATAAGAAAACCAGACTGCGCGCCATCGTTTTCCCCGCTTTTCTTCCCTGCTGCTTTCGCGGTTCGGCAAACATTTTTTATTCTCCGTCCTTTTGCTGATTGCAAACTTTACTCTTGTCTACCGACAGCCCGCGATGCCCGCCTTCCCATCGCGATTCGCAATTCGTAATTCACAACTGCAAAGCGAAAACGTCAAAGTGTGTTCTTCTTGAAAATGGTTCGTCGGCAAAACGAGCAGGACGGCGAGAGGGGGGGGGGGGGCGACGATGGCAGAGAAACCGAGACGCGCGCGTGCAAGTATAGATAATGTATGGATGCGCGCGACAGCAGAGAGAGAGAGAGAGAGAGAGAGAGAGAGAGAGAGAGAGAGAGAGAGAGAGAGAGTACACACCTCCAGTAGGAAGTGTCGCGCAGCGACTGATCGCAGCGCCTCTGTCGTTGCTCCCTGGCCTTCCGCGATACGGCGACAAATTAATTGCTTCTGCGAACTCTGTTCGTCCCTTTAACTTTCCCCTTTTCTCTTAAAAAGTTCATCCGCGCCCGCTATAGGTGGACAAATTGAAGGGAGACAAAGCGGACTGGGCGAGATGGGCTGGCAGTTGGATGCTGGCCGCGAAACATGTTTCCACGGCCGTCCAACTTCCTCTTCCAACACATAATCCTCCTTTTTCACAAACCTTTTGTCCAGCCTGTTCTTTCCGTCAACGCACTAGCGCGCTTTCAACCCACCTCCTCCTACTACTACTAATAATAATACTACTACTACTACTACTGCTATTACCACTACTTATACTACTACTACCACTGCCCCAACATCTACACCTACACCTACACCAGCCCAACATAATTGCACTGCAAACGATACGATTCGCGTATGTAAAATCGTGGAATCATGGAATCGTAAAATCACTTGAATATGCACCGATCCGGTCTTCTTTCGTTGGCCTACACCTCTACGATTCTATATCGCACAGCGAGCAGCGCCCGATCGCTTTCCACAAACGCACCTCATGTCAATCGAATCGCGACGCTTCCGCTCACTTCTGTCCACTGCGTTAACCGAAGAACCATTCCTACCAACCATTTCCGATGATTTCGCTTATCGATCCGTTGAGACACGACTGCTCGCCAAATCGGAAATCGTTCGAAGAAATTCACGAGACGTGGCGATAGGAGCGACGGTTAACGTTCATGGCACGGCACGGTGCGGCGCGGCACTACACACACGACACGATAGCAAATGCTCGAATACACGGGACACGGTTCGGCCTCGGCCTCGCCACAGGAACATGGCGGCGGAACGGAGTCGAGTGCATCGACCACACAGCCACCACCGCGAGGCCACTCGAAAATCCTGAGGGAGAAAAAGCAAAGTTGGCCGTTGCAGCTGCCACGATGTTACGCGACTTTCAGGCATTTGATTTCTACCAAGCCGGAATATTTAAAATGTTTTGTATCGCGAAACTCTGTCTTTCCGCTCGCCATCACGCCATCACGCCATTACGCCATTACCCTACTCGTCTTCCTCCGCTCCACGCTTCTCTTTTCTTTCATCCGCCGTCCGCCGCCTACCTACTCCACTTCTCCGTTTTTTCCTCTTCTTTCCACCGCGACTGCCACCAACCATCCTTCTTGCTCCACCATTCGTTATTCGTTACTCTTTACCAGTTACTCGTTACTCGCTACTCGTTATTCGTTACATTTACATCCACGTTCCGCTTCCCTTTACTTCCCTGTCCCACTAATCCTCCTTCCAGACTCCTTACGCGCCTCCGCTCTAGGCTCTCGCGACATCTGCGCGCTCCAAGCTTCACCTAGCCAACGAGCCACTCCACTAGCACGATATCGTACCGATCGTTGATCATGATCTCCACCCCACCAACCTTTCCACTCCGTTACCTCGCGATCTATCTGTGCTTTGCCCTTTCCGTTTTGAGCTTTGCACCTGCGAATGAAGAACGGAAAGGCGAAGGCAAAGGGCGAAGAAAACACCAGCGTAGAAACAAACGAATGGTTATTATTGGTTGGGAAGGTGTTACAAAAAGAGGCGCAAAGAAACGAAAGAAGACTGGATCGGCGATCGATATAGATTTGCGGTAAAGGAAGGAAAGAATGTTCTTATTTCCATCTACAACGATTCCAGAGGAACACACAAGCGAGAATATGAAGAACGAAATAGATGGCAAGCATGAGAAGGAGGTCGATCCAAAAGTTGTCTTGATCAAAGTCGTAGCGTCGGAGAACCGCGGCCCCTTCGGTGATGCAAGGTAACTCGAGATCGCTGGTTTCGCAAGCTGCAAACGTTACGTTGGTCGTTACGTTTCCCGTTCTTGTCTCTTGGTTTGCTCGCATCGCGCGCTGTACTTACATATATTGTGCACACCGTTCCACTGAAGAATGGTAAGCGCCTCGCTGGAATGCAGCAACCAGGAAATGTACTTGACCCATCGTACGTATAGAGGCAGCGAGCTGAAATACAGCGTAAGAAATGCGTAACCCGTCGCTCGAATACTGCGATAAGTTGCTCATTAAGTCGGATAATAATAGCAGATGAGGCGAGTTAGTACCCGAGCTTCACGAACGGACCCATCGTAATCATGAGGATGTAATCGAACGGCACCAAGTACGCCATGGCCAACGGCACGCTGGCGAATGCCGTGGAAAAGAAGCATCCTGAAGCAGATCAAATAGAGAGAAAAGAAGAGAGAGAGAGAGAGATGGCTGGAGTGGGTGCGCGGCATAAAAATCGTTTCAAGGTTTACCGCATGCCGTTGATACGTTTATGGTAAGCAGCAGAACGAGTAACGTGAACGAAAAGGTTTCCGCGTTATCTCGCAGGCCAGCCAGCCAGTATATAATGGTTGCGAACAGCAGCGGCTCTATTATCAAGCCAGGTATCTGCAATCGATTCATTCGACTCTCACATTCGTCAGCTTCGCGGGTTCGCAAGTCCGCGGATTCGCGGTTTGCGGTTTACCGCGGTGCAACCACAATAGAAAACAGAACCCGAACGTTCGCGGACGAACCTAACGCGATAGCAACGGAAATCGATGATCTACTTGCCAAGGAAAGTATACGCGCCACGTAGTACAGATAAACCGGATACATTCCAGCTCGGTACTCTCTTCGAAGAAGCGGCAACTGTTGCGGTATCAAGGCCAGTGTGGCGTACATCGGGAAAAACGCGTTCTCCGATACCAAGATAAAGATTACGCCTTGCGTAGCCTGAATCCCCAGCTGGTCCAAGTTCACTGCGCCCACGAAACACAGGCCCGCTATCGTCGCCACGCTCTATTCAACGTTACATTTACATTTACAATTACATTTACATTTACAACCCCGCCTCCGTCTCGATATCGTTCTTCGTCTCGCGAAATCAAACCACTCACCAGTGATAATTCTCGCTTACCACTTTCTGCAACAGCCTGATCACCTGTATAGACGGATCCCTTATAACTTGCAGGAAATCTCGATAGACCAGCCAATAGAGTCGCGAGCAGTATCCTGCCTCTTTTCTCCTACATCGAAAACATTTCAAACATTGGAAATGTCGCACAATCGGACGTGCAAGTAACCGCGTCGCGCTATACCGTCATTTTATCGAATACTCACGCGACAAATTTGCCATCGAAAAGTGACTTGGACGTGGACTAAAATGCAAAACGGACATTTCTATTTTACGAAGCAAATAAATAGTTAGAGTGAGAGCGAGAGGCAGGAAGGAGGGACGTTAAAGCAGTTACGTTGGGACGGCGCGGCGCGGCACGGCGTACCGATTGAATGGATCGTTGAAATATGCGATCGATTTCGAGGGCAGCCTCGCTGGTCGAGAAGAGATCGCTCATCCTCTGGCCGATCTGTTGGCCCTTTTGGTTCCTTGAACCCGCGGCGACGCTCGCTATGAAGAAATCGGCGGGGTTGTAATTCCGCGGACACTCGTACCCCTCGCTGAATGGTTCGCCGCGTCCATGAAAACGTCATTTCACGTGTTACGCTGGAGGTAGGTAGGGATCTAATTTTAGATTGCAGATTGCAAGCACTTCATAACGTACCTTGCGAAAAATGCAACCGCCTGGTCGATCGCACCTGCAAACGCGACTCGACCCTCGGCAATTAAAATGATTTGGTCGAACGAGGCGAATATGGTGGAGCTCGGTTGATGTATCGTGCACAGCACCGTTCGTCCTGTCGCCGCGAAGCACTTCAATTGAGAAATCAGACAGTTGGCCGAATGAGAATCCTGTCCGGTTGTCGGCTCGTCCAAGAACAATATCTTCGGATCTGTCAGCAACTAAAAACGGAGTCGCAGTTGCAGTTGGCTGTTGAACGTGGCGGAGACAGTAAGACAAAATAGGGAGTGGATAAAAGAAGGTGCTCGATACTTCGGTAGCAAAGGCCAGTCGTTTCTTTTCGCCGCCGGACAACACTTTGTCGTCGATCTCGCTGCCGATTCGCGCATCGCGCCTACTCGCCAGCCCGATGTCTTTCACCAACCCGTCGATCTTTCTTTCCATCTCCGATACCTCCATTCTTCTGTCGAGCTTCATTCGTGCCTGGGATCACGAGCACCAAGGGATCGGTAACAAGTAACGAGCAAGGAGCAACGAGCAACGAGCAACGAGCAATCGAACCGCGAGTATATACGCGTAACGCAACAAATGCTGTACCATGAACCAAAGATGCTCGGTCACCGTCATCGTTGCAACGAATATATCTTCTTGATGCATGTAGCCGCTGTTCCGCATCATGTAAGCCGAATCCACCGCGATCCCGTTCGCACGTATCTCGCCGTTCACCAGAACTTCAGCTACCGCCGACCGACAACCGAAAGCGAAACTTGCAAAAGAGATCGACGATCGTCGCAGAGGATCAAGAATACTTACGTCCGCTGCGAAATGCCAGGGCAGCCATCAGCGAACTTTTCCCAGCCCCGCTAAAGTCATGCGTCATTTTTACTTCAATTTCAACTTCAACTTCACCTTCATCTTCAACTCCAACTCCAATTTTAACTTAACCTACTACCTACTCTGCTATACGTCTACAATCTACTTGCTAAATATCTGTTGGCCAAATGTTACCTAGCGCCGATTATCGCCGTTAAATCGCCAGGTTTCGCTACGCCTCGCACTGAAATCCGACAGGATCCACGAGTATATATCTACTATGTACTATATAGCCTGGATTCAGTTGGATCTTTGCAACTTTTCAGTCGCTCGAATTACGCACCGTTGTCGACCAACTGTTTGCACACGTTTCTTCGTCCACGGTCCATCGCGTGCACCGAAATGTCTCTCCATGCAAGCGTCACGCCCCCCCAGCGGTCGGCTACCTCTTCTGTCGGATTCGGCTGGTGCTCCTTGCGTGGATCCTTGCGAAGCCAACGATTATCTTTTAGGAGGTGCATCGCGAGCGACAACCTGGATCGCACCCCGATCGAACCGAGTTCCTTTGCGGATCAGATCCTTACTGAACCCCCTGTCACGCGATAGCCTTTGCCTTGCCCTGCTAGTTACAAGTTTCCAGTTCCCACTTTTCAGTTCCCAGTTCCCAGTTCCCACATCCCACCCGACAACTGTACACCTATCTTCCTTCCTTCTTCCCTTCCTTCGGATTATTTGGACTTGAAACTTTCAAAGACATGCCACGGCGTTGGACATTTTTGCTATCCGACGAGTTGCGCGTAATCGAACCCGATGTTTTCGCAGCTCCATCGTTTGTATCTTATTGTTGGTAACTGTTAAGCAAACGCGAGACGAGAGGAAGCCAGATTAGACGCACGCCCATAGTAATCGAAGATGGAAACCTTATACGCGTCCCAGGCACGCGTGTAAGCCTTTCTGCCGTATCTCGTAACGCGTTCTTTTCCTTCGCAAAAGCAACCAGCAACTGTGCGCCACGTTTGTCCTACTGCAAGAAGACTAACGATCGAATAACACCTAAGCAAGCAAGGTGCTTTGATTTTAGCATTTCAACAGATGCTCTTTTCTCGCGTCTAATTATAATTGAAATTTTGACTGTCATTGTCGTTGTCATTGTAATTGTAATTGTAAGGGCGTCTCTCTAGTATTCCTTTTCTAAGCGTATCGAGCTTCTCCGCTCGCACTACTCATGCTCGCATGGTATGAATTGCAACCGGTTTGTAAACCATATCTACGTCAGCATGGACTTGCAAGGATATTGCCATCGCTGCCCACCGTTTGTCAACCGCAAGAGTCGGCAGGAAATACCGAGACGTCGAGTTGGGCGAAGCTTGGAGTGGAGTGGAGTGGAGTAGGGTCGAGCTTGAGTGGTCGCCCTTTCCTCCTCCTTCTTTACCGTCCATCCCCTTTACCTTTTCCGCCTCTTTTCTATCTCTGTTTGCAGTAGACTCATACCACTGGATAGCAAAGGAGCATCATAGAATTGTTTATTTGCCACGGATACGACTAGGATGGAAATGCTAGGACATTTGCGTGCAGGAAATACACGAATTGAACGCAGAAATAAGTTACGCAAAATAGCTTTAATCGTTTCGAAAATTAGTACAAATTGGGAGAACGTTTAAGTGGTTTGTCGACGTATCGTAGAGGATAATCAATTGCCGATCCCTCTCCCCTATCTCTGCGCGCTGTTGCGCCGGGTCTTGGACAGCAGGGCTAGAAAGGCGAGAAAACGAAACGCTACGATGAGCGAGAAGAGGCAGACGATATCTGTCCAGAAATCCTCCTGAAATGAAAAGCAAAGGCAAAGAGAATAAGTGAATCGTTTTGAGCGGACAGTAACGGAGATCGCGATACCTGCTTGAAATTGAACGTCTGCAAAACCATGCGACCGGTCTTGGGGCAAGTGGCGTTACTCCTGGTGCAAGCTATGCTTTCTACTTGCGACCACTGATTGATGAGCAGCGCTTCGTTGCCGTAACGGAACCAGGACAAGTAGGAGAACCATTCGAAGTAGAAAGGAACCGATCTGCAAGCAAGCAAGCAACCTATCGGTGCAAGAGAAGAGGCCAGCTAGAGAGAAAGAAGACGAAAAGACTTACGCGGTGTTGAGGAAAAAGCCACCGAATAGCAAGAACGGTATTATAACCGGTGGTCCGACGGACAGCGCCATCGACAAGTTGTTGCTGACGCAGGATATCAAGTAGCCTGTGGAGCATTGTAAAGTTGAAAAGTCGGAAAAGCGGAGAAGCGGAAAGGCTACGGAAACGCTGTTGAGAACCACCTACCGAATGAGGTGGAGACGTTTGCGACGAGCACGACGACTGCGGCGGTGACGGAAAAGTGATCGATCCCCGGATAGAGTCCGATCATAGGGTAGGCGACGACAGTGAAGAGAAGCGGGACGGCTACGAAGATGGGCGCCTCTGCCAGCGTTTTGCAGAGAAAATACACATCGGTACGATACATACCGTTTCGATGTTCCCGTAGAAATATCGGCAACTCTGCGCAAAACACCTGAAAAGCAACGCAGATTGAACCATACATGCTACACGTATGGTAGATAAGCTAAGCGGCTGGTTACATTGATCACGGCAAACACGTTCTGGAAAGTCATATTGGTGAGAAATATAAAGAGAGCACCGTTAATGTTCATCACGCCGTCCTGATCTAGCCGTTGACCAAAGTAAACCACTCCGATCAATAGAGACACCATCTAGAGGAGGCGAGAAAAAGAAGGGAATGAGAACGACGACAATTGCGATAAATAATGATAACAGGCGAGGAGTGAGGAGTAGGGTGGTTAAGGCAAGGCAAGGCAAGGCAAGCTAGTGATAGGTACAATGGTCTGCAGCAGGCGAACTTTGATGAGGATCGGCTCCTTGATAACGGAGAGCCAGGATCGCCAAAGGACCGCGCGGAACTGCTCGCACCAGGTTGCCTTGTACGGCGACGGCCCACCTCTCGACTTGAAATCCGTCAGAGAATCTTCGTACTCGCCGCTTATCGCTTCCGCCTCCAACGCGATCTTCGTGCCCTGCTCGCTCTTTCGAAACGCGTCGCAGACCGTGTTTATCGCGTGCCGGCAGGACATCTCCTGTCCGGGTACCACCGCTAACATTTGAACAAAGTAGTCCGCCGGATTGTAGTTGCTGGGGCAAGCAGCTCCCAGTCTGCAACCATCCACCACCTATTATATATATACCTATACGTGTACGTATACGCACGGGCGAGTGTACTCACGTCTCGAAGAAGCTGCAGGCTTGCGACGTCGTACCCATAAAAGCCACCCGTCCCTCGGCCATTAGCAAAATTCTGTCGAACAGAGCGAACAGCTCCGACGAGGGTTGGTGCAGCGTAGCGACGATCGTCTTGCCGCGCGCTATCGCATCGCATCGCATCATATCACCCCTCTATTCTTTATATATACCTTTAGTAGGCTTACCTACTTTACTTACTCGCATGCTCGTATTTAGCTGCACGTATGCTCCACTCACCGGCTAAAGCTTTCAAAACGGAGACAACTTGGTGGGCCATGAAGGAGTCCAGGCCGGAGGTCGGCTCGTCGCAAAACATCAACGGTGGGTCGGTGAGAACTTCCGAGGCGAACGACAGCCTCTTCATTTCACCCCCAGAGAGGCCCTTAATCCTCCCGGGTTGCCCGATCACCGTGTCTTTGCATTTGCTCAGAGCAAGCTGAACAAAGAAACGAGAAGAGTAAGGCCTAAGAAGAAGAAGAAGAAGAAAAAGAAGAAGAAGAAGAGAAAAGGAGCGGCGCAGCTTTCGATACGTGTAAGTACCTCGTTGATCACTTGGTGCACCCGATCGATTCGCTGCGCCATCGGTATTCGCCGATCCATCCGCACCATCGCTTGAAACAAAAGATGCTCCTTGACGGTCAACGTGCCAACAAACAAGTCGTCCTGCTGCACGTACGCGGTCCTCGACGTCAGCATCGTGGAAGACACTCTTCGACCGTTGGCGGCCATCGCGCCGGATACGGTTACCCCTCGACCCGAGCGAAACGTGAGAGCGTTCAGCAGGGTCGTTTTACCAGCACCCGACGATCCCATAATCACCAATAATTCCCCCGCGTACGCTACGCCGCACACTGCAACACACATCGCGCGACACGCATCACGCATCACGCATCACGCATCACTCATCACGCGTCACGCATGTATATGCATGTTCCTACCGTCCTTCAGCAAATGCCTTTGCTCCATCGGCCTTTTCCTCCTCACCAGACTCTCCCATGGTTTTTCCCGTTTTCTAGCGGCATACACGTTCAAGTCGCTCCACGTATACGTGATCGATTCGTTCTCGCTGGATCCATAGATGGAACGCGCAGACGAAGGAATCGCCTTTCCCGCTATCAGCGGCGATGCAGTGATCGGTTTCAATTTGAACGACGTCGAAACGGAAGTCGCCCTATTGGACGCCGCGACTCGCCCGCTACCCTCCTACGAGCGAACCAAGCCACCCTGTCGTTTACCATTTGCAGAGGAGAGCAGAGGTGGGCAGAGGTGTGCAGAGAAGAGCAGAGGAAAGCGGAGGCGAGGAGAAAGGGGCCGCGTAATACGAAAGAAGCCATAAATTTGCGCGCTACCACAGATAACTAAACGTACGTGTGTACGCGCATGGTTTATGTAACGCGGAAAATTCGCAGCTCATAGAATCGTTTGATATTGCTTACCAACGAGATCGCGTCGTACGAGACCGTTTCTGGTTTACCTTCGCAGCCAGCGAAACCTCTAGACGGGATTAGCGGCTCGGTTTCTTCCGTAGCGGTCATCTTTATCTCTATTTCCATGCAACTTTCACGCAACTTCATCCGACGCTTTTCCCTCGAATCGTCTCGCCAGGCAGACGCGACATCGAACGCACGGTTTTTCTATTCGTCGTTACACGCAAGCGTAAATAAAGCGTTTCGCGTGAGAGGGATGATCGTCGCGTTCGCGAACTCGCGGTGGTCCTTTTGAAAAGTTCGAAGCACGCGCGTGAGCGGACCGTAAGCGTACGAGGATGTTGCGAGCTAGGATTCGATTGCGAGTGCGAAACTGGCGTGGCGTGTGCACGCGACCACAGCTAGAGCTTACTAGCTTTGGTGCAGGTACAGGTAGGGGCATGGGTACGGGTACGGGTACGGGTACGGGTACGAGGGAGCCGCAAACAGAGTACGTAATAGTATCGGATCGGCCGTCTCCCACTCTCTCTCCGTTTCCCGTGCACCCGCCGTTCGCCCATTCTTGCATCGCGTATCGCATCGCATCCACTTATGTAATGCGACTCCAGTCGCATTCGCATTCGCATTCGCATTCGCATTCGCATTCGCAGCCGCGGCTAGATCCGCCGGCGCATCGGCGTACTGCCGCTGCAGCCAATAAACAAGCAAAGGAATCCGCACGGTGGCCTTACGCGTCTAATCTCCTTCCACGTTCAATTCGCTTCTCCTACTTTCCCTAAGTATTCGATATCGGACATTAAACATCGGACGTCAGACCCGAGGCATCCGTCGAAGAAAAAAAGGCGAGGTATCGGAAGAATATAAATAACGAGACGAAGAATAACTTGATTTATTATAATCGATACAATAGTGTTTCAGGATTTGGACATTTTTCAGGGTTATTCCAAGCTTTTGTAACCCTTGGATGGTTCGAATGAAAAGGGTAGAAGAGGGCTGGTGAAACGGCACAGCCATGATACTGCGACAACGTAGGGCGGTGAGCGGGCTATCTTGGAGTATTTGCTGTTTCGGAATCCGCGCTCGCAACGTTAACCAATGATATGTACCATATACGTATTCCTCTTGCGTGTGTGTTCTCCTAGTTCTGCTAGTTCTGCTAGTTCTCCTGGTTCTTTTATCTCTTCGTATTGTTGGCGTCTTGCGCGGCGTTCGCCTAGGAAAGGGGCGAGGCGAAGCGTGCGACGCGCGAACGAAGAAGGAACGGAGGAGAAAGGAGAGGGCTACTAGACCGGCTGGCCAGTACGAGCATCGCTGTTTACATCGAATGGAAAGCCGTTGCCTCTCCGTTCACGTGGTTTTATTGTTCTTCGACATATTGTGAGAAGCCCAGTTCAACGAAGTTTTCCACGAATTACAAAGAGCTTCGTCGAATTTGCTCCTAAAATGCTTCTGCGCTTCGCTTTCGGACATCTCCAGCACCTACGATAGATTGAAACGATGCGAAAGGTTAACAGTAACGGGTAAAGCGGAGGCAGTACAGAGGACTGACTAGGGGACTAATTAGATGACTAGATGACTAGATGACTAAAGGACAAAAGTTCGAAAGAACGAAAGGAAAAGAAGAAGAGAAAAAGAAAAAAAGCTCCACCTACCAAAGTGTCTCTCAAATAGTTGAGATCTTTCTCGGACGAGAGTTCAGGCAATCCGGTGGATATCATCATGGCGAACAAGGAGAGGATCAGACCTCCGTGTTGGCGCAGAACGAGAAACGCTTGCTCGCAGTGACTCTGAAACCTCTGGAATTCCACCGCCTGGCCTTTCTTCGTTTGACCTTTGTTTATCACATGCACAAAGTCGTTGGTCAAGACGAACGGCACCCGTTCGCGCCTGAAGCCAAACTTCTCTTTAAAGTGGCCGAGTATGTGGCCAAAGTCGACGTGAAACAGCTGGCCAGTCTTCTTCACCATGATATTGTCGGAATGTCTGTCGGCGATTCCGAGAACGTAGGTAGCTACGCAGTAGCCGGCGCAACTCAGAGTGAATTCCTCGATAGCTCTGTTCAACGCCACCTCCGTGTGATTGTGGTCTTTCAGCCAAGCGAGCAGAGAGCCTCGCCTACGCATATATTAACAGCCTGCTACTACCCAACCGTAACTACTAATCGTAGCGCCATTCTCAACAGATTCCCAAGAGAATTTCAAGATACCTAAAAGCCGCGGTTGCTGAAAACGTCCCCTTCTCCTTTTGAATGTTCGCAATCGTTTCGGCGTTTAGAACAACCTCGATCATGCCCACTCTGTTCTCCGTTGATATGCACCCGTAAGGATTCATGCGCAGATCCAGGCCCTCCCTCTTCCACAGTTTGTCCATGATTCGCAGCATTTGCAGCGTGAGCATGTCTTGCCTCAAATCGTCGCCGTGCTTCAGTATCAGGTAGACATCGTCGCCGAACGGGTCCGAGTTCTCGAAAACCAGCCACAGCGGCCGCATTTTGCTATCCATCACTCGACACTTTTCCGTTCTAAGTTATCGGGCAAGCGTTCTGAGTTAATCGAGTAGCGATAGCGAGTACGAGGCAACGAGAACCACAGCAGAGAGAAAGAAAGAAAGAAAGGCAACTTACTTGATGCGTTTCCATCGAAAACTCGGATCCAAAGGATTCAGAACGTTCGATAATGCTTCTTGGCAGTGAGGCTCTTGAATGAACTCCTGAAAGCCTTGCAACGCGGCCTTCCGGTCTTTTCGCTGCTTTATTTGCTCGGACGCGGACTTTAATTTGCCCAGGCACTCCATCTGTTTGAACAACGACCGCATGTGCTGCTGGCTTCCCCTACAATACGCTTCCAGGATCAAGCCGAAGCGAACCGACACAGCGCCCACTTGCATCTCCGACCTAATCCGAACCAGCAGCGCCGAGATTAGCGAGATCAACGAGAACGGCGAGATCAACGAGATCGGCGAGATCAACGAGATCCGCGAGATCAGCGAGTGGAGGCACGAACCTGAGATGCCAGAACAAAAAGTGGCCGATCCTTCGATTGTTAAGAGCACGCCTCAGTAGAAATTCGGTGAGATCGCAGGACAAGTAATTCTCGTGTTTCAATGCTTGCGCCAACTGCAATAGATAAAGGCTCAAATCTTCGTCGGTGACGTCCATTAAGCAACGTACAGCGAAGCTTCGAACGTTTTGATCGGCGTAAGCGTAATCCAATAATTCGAGTGCCTTTTCGACGGGCAATTTCGGCCAGAGTTGCACCAGCGCCGTAGCTTCCGCCACTTCCCTGTATACGTCGAGAATCGGAAAGTAGATTTAAACGTTCTGTTTTTCTATGGAAATGCACGAGGTTAATACACAACTCAACTCCTATCTTTTGCTATCTCGAATATATACGTGTATATGCGATGTGTGTACGTGTATATATGGACGTTCACCTATGATCGTTCCATTCGACGCAGTGCAACAACTTGGCCAAAAGGGTGGGAATCTCGAGGAGGCAGTGATGCCTCAACGCCCACATGATCTTTCGCTCCTGCTCGTGAAGTTCGTGGAGCGGATCTCTGTCGGCGAGCAGCCGCAGCTGCTCCAATTGCTGAAGCTTATCCGCTTCCGATTCTTGCTCCGGCTCCTCCTTCATCGAACGCTCGGCCGACGATTCCCGCAGCTTCCTCGCGTACTCGACCATCTTCTCCGGAGTCGGGTACAGAACCGACTTTTCCTTTCCGTAACTAACCAGCATCGAACATAAAAACGGACGGACAGACAGAGAGACGCGAGAGAGAGGGAGAGGAAAGAAGAGAAGAGAAGCGAAGAGGAGGAAAGAGAAAGAAAAAGAAAGAGAAAACTTACTTTGGAAAGGTGACCAACAGAGCGGCCGCTCTGTCTATGTCGGGATTCGATACCACCGTGCCCAGAGGATGCATAAGGTCGTCGTTTTGCATGTCCTCGGCGTACGTCCACGTGTAAAGCGTCATCGCTCCCGTTTTCAGTTGAGATTTAAAGTCATATATGGTGGTGTTTGCCCAGCACAGGGGATTTATAAAAATCTCTTGCTTCGTGTCTCTAACTAGCCTACGACTTTTCAGTCCTTTCGCGGTCTTGCTAATTTCGTACAAAACGAAGCAGAGCCTAGCCATTCGCGGTATATCGCGCACCTTTATGTCGAACCTCAAAGTTTCATCCCATTTGCAACTACCCTCCGAACTCACAATCGTCTCTCCAGTCTTTTGACTTTCGCAGAGAGATTTGCCGCCGTGAAACAGACCCGCTTGCAAACCAATCTGTGAACGTCAAGTGAAAATCGAACGTTACGTTAGATTCTCTGATCTTTATCTCTGACTAAGGATGGGGATGGGGATGGGGATGGGGATGCGGATGCGGATGCGGATGCGGATGCGGATGCGAACGAGAATGAGAATGCGTGCGGATACCTCGACGGTGCGATGAGCGGCGTCGCAGTTCAATTTCGAGATCTCGTTGACGGTGAAAACGAACGGCTCCTCGATCTTCCAAGCGGACACGTGCTTGCCCTTCTTGCGCAGGGTCAGCGTGGAGAAGGAGGGCCTGGCGCGTTGCAGCGCCTCCGCCTCGGCGTTCTCTATCGCGATCTCCTGATCCACCGACACGCTATCCCTGCTCAGCGTTATCAACGTAGGCACGATGTCCTTTGCCAAGCAATCTTGAATATAGCTAAACTGTATCAACGGATAGTCTCCTATCAAATACTCCTCCTGTCCGCAAACCTTCAACGTGAAGTCGTTCGGGTGCCCCTTCGACATCAAAGTGTTTGCTCGTTTATTCAATATCGATATTAGCAGCTGATATGGCGTTGTAGCGTGACAAATTTGGAACGTGAACGCCGTCTGAAAGCAAACGTTTCTTCCTTTCATTCCTTAAATCCCTTTAATCCCCTCTACTCTGGTTACAACTCGCGCTCGCTCGGTTGTTCCTTTTCCCGCTCTTTCTCTTTCGTAGGCGCCAGCCGCCAACCAGCGCGATCGCTCGGGAGGGGGTACAAGCAAACAAAATGGGGGGGGGGGGGACACTACTCTCTACTCTCGAGCTGGTAACGCAACGGAACGCATAGTACGTTGCGGTTCTGATTTCTCTTTCGATTTGAATGCGCGTAACGAAAAAGTTAACCTCGAAGCATGTCGAACGAAGATACGGTAAACGAGAAGAAGGTAACCGAAGAGGAATACAGCGAGGATTGCGATGCAATCGGTACACGCTCCTACAATTTGTTGCAACTCGAGTACGAAAAATACCGGCAACAGGTTTACGATTTAAAACGGAAGCTTGGATTAAACGAGAGTATGCTGAGGGAGGTACAAGAAGCGAACGAGTCGCTGGAACGTTCTCTCGAACGACAAACCTCCGAGAAGAGACAAGCCGTTCTCCAAGAGGAAGAAAGGTACAGGTAGACAAAACGCGAACGCCTTCTATCTGCCACCCCTCTTTTCCCTCTTTCTCTTCAGACACCGCGTTCTCGCGCAACACTACCAGGAGGTAATCTCGAATCTGGAAAGAAAAGTAGCAGAGCAGGTAGAAGAGATAAAGGAGCTACGGGAACGGGTTGCTGATCGATCCGCGGAAACCGAGTGGCTGATTCGCGCGGAAGAAACACGTTCTCGTGAGGCAGCCGAAACAAGCGAGACCGATAACGTGTCCTTGAAGAATCGCAACGAACAGCTGCTGTCCAGCCTGCGGGAGGAGAGGAAAAAGTGCCAGAACTCCGAAGAAACGATCGAGCAGCTGCAAAATCGATGCGATCATTTCGAGAGCTATTCTCGAGTGAGCGAGCACTACTTTCGTTTATTGCTGTATGCTCTATGCTCGATCCTCGATCCAACAAAAGCTAACTTCTTTATCCCGTTGCATTGTCGATAGGACGTAAAACAACAGCTAGACGAAAAGAACGAAGCTTTGGAAGAAGCTCGCGCGGAGATTGCTTTGAGACGCGCCGAAGCGGCTGCGGCCTCGTTTTCGTCCTTCGAACCCGATCCTAGCCGCGAATCTCGCAAAGGCAAGTAGCCGATTATAGTAACCCCATTGTTTGCCCCATTGTCAAGCCCAGCCGCGTCTACGTCGACGTCTCCGTTTGCCCGTTTTCCCGTTTCCAGGCAATTCCCTGTTCGCCGAGGTGGAGGATCGTCGACGCAACGCCATCAGCAAGATGAACGATTTGCGCGAAAAGTACACGGAACTGAAGCGAATCTGCAAATCGCAGATCTCGCAGATCAAAACGTTAAGAGCGGAACGCGTGACCACTCTGAGGAAATGGCAGAGCGACACGGATTGCGCATTCGCGGAAAACGAACAGCTGATTCAAAAATACAGGAACAGGATATCGGATCTGGAGAGCAAGCTCAAGTCCGAGATGAAAAAGACCGACGCCTCTAAGCGAACCGCTGCGGACTACGGCGATTCGTCTTTTGGGTATAACACCAACTCCGCAATACCATCATCTTTATCCTTTCCGCTCCGCTCTCGTTTTCTTTTCCTCTCTGCTTTCGCGATTACAGGTACTTGCAATCTCTGCTAGACGCTAAGAAAAAACAAACGGACGAGCTTGCCATCAAAGTGGAGGATCTTTGCACGAAGCTTCTCATACAGGAGGAAACCACCATGAACGTTAGCAAGCAGCTGCACTACTGGTGTCGCAAAGCTTCCTCGCTAGAGGTACGCGTCTTTATCTTCGCCTTCATCTTTATTCATATTTCTTTCCGAAATAACTGCAACGAGCGGCGCTTGGACAGGCCGAGATGTGTGCGATGCAAGCCGAATTGAAGTTGGCAGAAGTTGCGGATGACGCGGAACGCGAAATCTTGCGAGCAGACGACCAGGTGACGACCGAAGAAGAGCATTGCGCGAAGAGGCACGAGACGGCTGCGGCCCACCCTACATCGGAATCGAAAACTATACAGTCGACGAATGGACGCGAGTTCGAGCAGGGAGGAAGCAACAGCGCCAGCGAGAACAACATTTCCGGCGGCAAAAAGCTGGTACGGTTTGCGGAGAATACGAAGACGGAGACCGAGACGGAGACGGAGACGGAAAATAGCGAGAGGCCGCGAGATCGAGCGTAACGCCCGCCGCGGACGCGAAGTATCCTATTGTTTACGTGCCGTGAAATTTGTCCATGTAACAGATCGGTGACCGATCGCAAGAGAAATAAAATAAGCATCATCTTACCTCTGGATTTTCGAATCTAGCAACAAGAACGATATTGCCGTCTTTCAATCGACCATCGATATTTTTTGGTACAGCAGCGGTTGGGGCTAGTCGGGTCGGAAACTGGTAAAGTACTTTCTCAGTCCAACATTTCTTTTGCCTGGCCATGGCAACTTCATCTCCTAAAACTCGCATTTTCCATCTGAAATCATTCACTTCTGAGTTCTTCAACGCGGCGAACTCGTGCAACCCTTTGCCGATCAGCAGACCAATTTGAGAGTCTAGATTTCTATCGCTTTTAACACCCTCTCGTTCTATAACTTTGAGCACTGCACAAAACGGCTTTATATCGCACAGCCGTCTAGTTTCATCCCTCAATTCTTCCACCTCCGTGTTAGAGTTGATGCAGGAAAATACATAGGATGGAGCATCTTTCAATGTGCCATGAAGGGGATACGTGCTAGCTTCGTCCCAAAGATCCTATGTAAGTTATCGATGCGTTAATCGACCTACGTACAGTTTAGTCCAGCCATAACTGTATATCGTGAAACGTGGACCCACCTCTTTGATATCCGCCAACGTAATATTCCACTTGGTCTTGAATGGGATGACCACCCCATTGGGCATCAAGCAAGTCAGCTCGACCCAATCCGTTGGCGAATTTGCCCAAAAATTGTAAGTATACTCGCTCGGTATGTGCACCATCGTGTCGAATGTTTCTGTTTTCGTTCACCGATAGCTGGAGAAATTCTAGTGGGTGCCGAGCGGCGAGACGGCCTCGAGCTCGAGCGCGAGCGCCAGCGCGGCTAACCAAACGCAAAAACGCGACAGCTCGCGTGCAACCGGCACCGCCACCCAACCTACCCTTTCTCCCTCCAACGATATCGCTTCCTCCGCGTCCATAATAACAACTCTCCTCTCACTCCTCTCCCCTGATCTTCTTTCTCTTTATCTTCTATCTATCTTCGATCTATAACCTTTTTCTTTGCATCCATCCATTCGACCCTCGCCGTCGCCCTCCGACTCATTCCCAATATTCCCAAACACTGGCAACGTTGCACGCCAACCAACTTTTTCAAACTTTTTCCTTCCCTTTCCGACCTCCAATCGTTGCCACTCGAAATTGCACAACTTTTTATCTGCCTATTCTATTTCCTATTTATCGCATTTACTGTTCACTCGAGTCACCGTACCAGATGCCCATTGAAATTCACAGAATCGCCTCTCTCCCTCCCGCTTTCTCTGTCTCTCTCCCTTTCGCCCTTTCTCTACGTTCTCTTTGCGACAACACCACTAGTCAGCCATTATTCCTACAAATGCATTCTACCCACCTACTTAACTACTCGCTTGCTTACACCACACCTGCGTATACACAGGCTAAGCCGTATATACACCGCGCAGTGTATGCGCCTATCAAAGCGAACGTAGTCTCATTCGCTATTCGCTTTCATTTCGATCTCCGTTTGATCGAATTCCGCCATATCGGCTTCGCACAAGTATCCTCGTCATTCTCGTCGCCTGCCTCTTTTCAACCTTTCATCCAATTTCACTCAACGAAAATCAGTCTTTATTGTTGCCCGTTAGTCGCAGGCAATCCAAATATCGATCATTGTTTCATTTTGCTATGCAAAATAAACACATAAACGTGCAATAACGCGACAGCGATGTAAAAGTCCCTATTTAGCGTGCAATTAAAAAAGCTCTAGATCCGTTGCCTACTGACTACCAGCCGTTTCCTATATATATAGTCCCATTACCACAGATTACCTATTCCCTATTCCCTATTCCATATTCCTTGTTCCTTATTCCTTATTCACTGTTCACCGTTCGCATCCCCCAGCGACGTAGAACCTTTGTCGCTTCCGTCTTGTCTACCCTGAGCCAACCATTACTCTGTTCAGATCATTCCTACGAAATTTACAACATCGCTGTTCTACTATCGATCCACTTTAGACTTTAGAGGCTTGTCATTTTGCGACGCATATTTCGAACGGCCGATTTTTTCTTTGCTGCTACTTCTCCGATTAGTGATAGCGATTGAACAGTAATTGGTGATATCACGTGAACGATAACCAGCGATAGCGATTAAACGGTACGAGTAGCCTCACCCAGCAATTCTCGCTTCCGTTTCTTCTTCCAGTCGCTATCGGTCGTTTAAATTTCCAGGTAGTCGTATCCGAGTTTTCGCTCGACTAATGTCTTTCTTAAGTAAGTAAGAGAGAGAGAGAGAGAGAGCGAGAGCGAAAAAAGAGAAAAAAGGAGGGAGATATAACCGATTCGGGTGAAATGCGGCAAAAATTGCGTTGCTCGATTTCCGCATGACATTTGCGACGATTGGCACTGTTCTAGCGCCATAACTGTAACTTTTCGAACGTTTCGAAAAACAACGTATTTGCGATTGAATTTTGTCCGAGGAAAGCGCAGGTGATTGGATTTTCAACGTGTACAGCGGAGACGATAGTAAGGGTGAAAAGTATAGGGGTAGGAGCGACGGTATTTTAAGCATGTTTGGCCAATCCGGAAATACATCGTTCGGTAAGTAAAGCGCAACGAACTGTAGACGCGTTTCCTCTTTCTTGTCATTTCTATATTTATGCACTTTCCATCTATCGTTCTGTCATTCTTTCACGTGTTTTTTCACGCGCCCTAGCTGGTTTCAATACGGCGACGCAATCCAGTCCATTTGGGCAATCCGCGTTTGGTAAACCAATTACTACCACCAGCTTTGGCACTGGCGCTGCGCCAGTGTTTGGTAGTAGTAATACTTCTCTGTTTAGTTCAAAGCCGGCAGGCTCTACAACCTGTGGCTTGTTCGGCAATACTACCACCCCACCTGCCTTTACGCAACCATCTTTTGGAGGTAGCTGTTCACAGGCAGCAAGCTTTTCACGTATTTATAGCGTTCACTTTTCCCCGTAATCGAAAGCCTTCCCTGGATGCCTGTTTTGCAGGTTTCGGTACCACCAACACCACTACCAACTTGTTTGGCGCCCAGCAAAATGCGGGCGGGAACCTATTTGGTACCAGCAGCGGTACCTCGGCGTTCGGACAGTCGAACAAACCAGCCGGATTTAGTTTCGGCACTACGTCCGGCCCAAATTTGTTTGGCCAGCCGCAACAAACCGCGCAGCAAGCCACCCCATTCGGACAAAGTAGCACCGCTGGCAATACGAATTTGTTCGGCAGCACAGCCGGTAAGGGTGCCGCGTCGAGTCTGGTCGCATCGGTCGACGATCTATAAAATACACTTGCCACGATGAATGCACACCGCTCGACATTGAATGTGCGCGCTTCGCGTAACCGTTCTAGGTTCCTCTGTGTTTTGCCGAATGCGTCGATTCAAGCGGTGATTCTCCCGCCAGTAGACTCGAAAGCAATGCCGCCGCCTAAGCGCACAGCGAGAACGTCGTGTCCGTGTACGCGATCTGCTAGCGACTGGGCCTACTTCGATTTTCGGTCTCGGCTTTTCTTTTGACACGCGTATACGCACACAGTAGTTTTCGCTTCGGTAGACGTCGCCGTCAATTCGCCGATGACACAGTGACAAAAAAAATTGTCCTCCAGTGTTTAGGCGGCGGTATTCCTTTCGAGTCTTCTTCTGATGGGAGAATCACCCCGTAGAAAGAGACAGCAAGTGAAAAAGAAAGAGGGACTGAGACTCGAGTGAGACAGTGATAGGCCGCGGCTTCCTTTCATCATCTGTATCGCTTTCGCATGAGTCAGACATTGTTAATGCAATCGCAAAAGTTTTTCCGTTTTGATTTTTTGTTAATATAACTTTTACCGATGTACGCGTGAAATTTTTCTGATTAAAATGACACCGAACATGATATAATTTACATTATATTTATTTATATTACACACGTAAGTTAGGAATTTATATTTATGTTATACAAGTAAATATAATCCAAATTATACCGTGTTTGGTCCCATTTTAATCAAAAAATTGTCACCAATGCGTTAAACTTATTTGTACGAAAAAGAAGCGAGAAATAAAAACGTTGCGTTGGTGTACTCACATTGTCTCACAGGGATATGCGATCCCGGATCGTATTACGCTACTTCAGGTGACCGAGCGGCATCGAGCTGCCGTCTGGTTCTAAGACTAGGGGACTCCCTAGTAGAGAAGATAACATTTGCGCGTTAATCGTAAACCTCTGGTCTGCATTTATCCTGGCAAGTCTGCATAAAGAGAGATCGCCTATTTCGCTATGGCCGCTGGTTGCAGGTTTCGGCGGCACGAATACCGCCACCACGAGCATGACCGGCACCGTCGTCAAGTTTTCTCCCGTCATCACGACCGATTCCATGTCGAAAAATGGTATACCCCATACTATATCGGCCAGGCATTGCTGCATCGCATCTATGAAGGAGTACGAATCGAAATCTTACGAGGAGTTACGTTTCGAGGACTATTCCGTGGGACGCAAAGGTAAAATTTGTTAGCTGTTGGCTGTTAGCCGTTTGATGCCGGCGGCGGATGGTAGGCAAAATAATCTTTCGTTGGTTCGTTGAGTGCAGGACCCAGTACAGTGTTCGGCGCACCGGTCCAACCTTCGCCTTTCGGCAGTGCAGGGGCAGGTACTAGTACCGCGACAACGGGTAAACTATTCCACTGCAAACTAGTTATCGCATAGCAACCACTATTACGGCTTTCCTATTAGCTCTTTCAACACCCGTGCATTTTCAATCCAACTCGCCAATTCATTCCGTTTCCTCGCGTTTCTCATTAGCGTTTGGTGGAATGAGTGGCAGCTTTGGGGCAACCACTCAGTCCGGCTCCAGCGGCCTCTTCGGAAAGCCGATAACCAGCTTCGGCACCCCCTCAACCACCACCACCAATACATTTGCCTTCAATACTACTCCGACCAGCAACTTGTTCGGTAGCAACACGCAAAACAAACCTTTCGGCAGTAAGTCGACGCATTCGCCACTTTTCCTACCGATTCTCTTGCTTTTGTTAACGCGACAATAAGTGGCTTTATCTACAGCAGCAGCTCCGACGCCGCTGTTCGCCACCAGTAATACAGGCCAAACCGCTGCTACGGGTTTCGGTGGCATCAATACGGGTCAAAGCACCGCTTTCGGATCCACCTTTGGCACGACGCAACCGAATCAGGTAAGGGGCACGCGCCAGCGCATCTACAGCTCGAAAGAGAGAGAGAGAGAGAGAGAGAGAGAAAAGGGTACTTTTTATTGCTGATGTTTTCGCAGAGCATCGGTTTATTCAGTACAAACAAGTCGGCTTTCAACGCCCCGTCTACGTCGTCCAGCGCTGGATTTCCCAGTTTCGGTCAAACGCCGTCGAGTAACACCGGTTTGTCTCTGTTCGCTGCGAAATCGACTGGAACCACGGGTTTCGGAACGCCAACTTTCGGTTCGACTACGGCATCCACATTTGGAACTACAACAGGTTTCACTGCAGGTCAAAACTCTGCCACTTCGTTGTTTAACACGTCTTTTAAACCTGCAGGACAAACGTCTGGGTTCTCTTTCGGTTCTACTTCCGCGCCTTCCACCGGACTCGGTAACCGTCCTCCTACCTTTCGCCCTACTCTCTTTTCGTTCTGTTTACCTTGAAACTACCTCCAAGTATCTTCTCCAGGTACAAACACGGGTTTGACGTTGGGCGGTGGTTCTGCTCTGTTCGGGCAACAAAAGCCAGGCGGGTTGTTCGGGAACACCGGTAACAACGCCACTTTCAACGCGTCCGCGTCCTTTGGATCTTCGGCTTTTGGAGCGAATGCAAACGCAGCTACTGGCATCGGCATGGGACTGTTCAATACTGGGTACTTGTTTCTCGCGCCACGCGATCCAATTCTGTTGTATCGCGTTGTATCAATTCAGTTTTGTATCGTTTCGGTCGGTTGCAGGGGTGCGGCCAATCAAGCAAAGGGCTCTGGGACGGTGCCGGTGCATCAACAAATCTTGGCCCTGGTGTCCGCGCCGTTCGGTGACTCGCCGTTACTCAAGAACCTTTTACCTGTAACTCGTTACCTTCGTTATCGTTATCGTTATCACTATTGCTACAGCTTGTTCTTTTGCTTACCTCTTATCGCGTATCCTTGATGTTTTGTTCACACCCCACCGTTTCAGGCGTCCGGCAAAACGGAGGAACTGCTTAAACCGGCGAACGCGCCTTCGAAAATACTCAGCGGTCCACAGTACAAAGTCGCGGCTGACAATAAGTCTCCGAAGATCAAGGCGAAGGTGGTCACTTCTGCCCAACTATCGAAGGTATCTTTGCCGACTTGGTCTCGTCGATTCAGATGTTTCGCGTATTCGGTGTACTCGTTTAGCGTAGAATTTCCGTAGAAGTCGATGTTCGAGGGACTGGAAGAGGAAGATCCACTGTCGGAGGCATTCCAACCTCGTCCAAATGCCAAACGTTTGGTGCTACGTCCAAAATCGACCTCGATGTCGAATTCTATGGTCGAGCCGGCTAGCGAAAATTCGCCGACCATAGGGAAAAACGTGGAATCTGCGGCGAAGGGGGCAGAAGAGAGGCTCTCCGGAACGAATTCGTACGTGATCGAGGACACGATTATCGAAAGCGTAGACAAGGAAAATCACGGCGAAGACACGCGGCAGCCGGCTAACGATCGAAAGTCGTCTTCCTCTTGGCTGAAGAGCAGCTTACCTCGCAACTCGGCGGCGAAAAGTCCAAATGACGACGCATCGGAGGATCGGTATTCGACGTTCTCCGGTCTAAACACGTCGTCCGATGAACCGTTGAATAACACCGTTACCGAACTGCGACCTTACGCCAACGCCAGTTCATCCAACCAACGATCTTCCGAGGCGAACGCTTCTCCGGAGGCCGTTGCGTCTCCGAAGAGCGCTTCTTTCACCGCCAAGTCGCCCTCCACGGACGATTCGAGTTGCGTGAATCCGAATCAGAATCAGAATTACAATTACAATGAAAGTCAGAACCACTCGGATTCGAGCCAAGAGTTGGACGACGGCTCCTTTTCGCCGTTGCAAAGCTCCACATGGAAACCGAACGCGGCAAAGGTAACGCTGAAGCGAGCTGGTTACTACACCGTTCCGGCTCTGGATAAATTGGATCGGTACGTTTGCGGCGAAACATGCGTGGTACCGAATTTCACAGTTGGCCGCAGTGGATACGGGAACGTCTATTTTCCCGAGTCGTTCGACGTATACGGCTTGAATTTAGACGAAATCGTGCGTTTCGAGCACAAGGAAGTTATCATTTATCCGGACGACGAGAAAAAGCCAGCCGTCGGTCAAGGATTGAACCGGAAAGCGCAAGTTACTTTGGAACGAGTATGGCCGCACGACAAGTCTCTGCACAAGCCGATCACCGATCCTCGCCGATTGACCGCTATCAACTACGAGGAGAAATTGCGAAGAGTCTCCGCGAAGCACGACACCGGATTCGTCGAGTATCGACCCGAAACTGGTTCCTGGGTTTTTAAAGTAATCTCCTTTCTCCTTCTCCTTCTCCTTCTCCTTTCTACCTACCCTCTCACTCACTCGCGTTTACATTTCAGGTAGATCACTTCTCGAAATACGGCTTAAGCGATTCCGACGAAGAGGACGGCAACCTGCCTACGACCAATGACCCGAAAAGATTAAAGTTGTGCGCCACCGCTCAATCAAAGTGTCCGAGCAATTTGGAGGCTGGCGAAAAGGCGACGGCAAAACTTCCGGTAGCACCTCTTTCTTCTTAATTCTTACCTTTTATATGCAACCTAGGAGTTTAAATACACGTACAAATACAAATATTAACTGCAATGGATCGTGTTTCTTGTTGTTCTTCGGTACGATTGTTCGGTAGAAGGACAGCTGCGCGAGCAACGATTCAAAAGCGAGCTACGCGGAGGACACGGACCGAGAGAAGCTCAGGGTTTTCTCGAAGTCGTTAACCGCGCGACGATCTTTGGAAACAGGTGCGTAGTTAGTCGGCAGCTTTCTCGAAATACATTTTATGTGACCGATACAGCGAAATACGACGAATCTTTGCTTTGCTCTCCTCTCCTTTAGGGGACTATCAGCGCGAAAAACGCTTACCGATAAGCCCCACTGGTGACAACGCCCTCATCTTGGGTACCGACAGCCACAAATTGCAATTGATGAAAGCCAGTTTCTTCGACGGTGGCGACGAAGAGATAAACGAGACTTACGATCACGAATCGGCACGCGCGCTCTTCCATTCCGCTGGTAAAACTTCTTTGCGATGCTTCATCGACACGGTTCACAAGCTGGACCAAGAGGAAAGCTACGAGGCAACTTACGATCGAGGCGGAATGCTGCGATCAAACTTCACGATTCATTGCGCGCCAACGATCACTTATCATCTTCATTACCAGCAGCAGCAGCAGCAATCCGCGCTTTCCAAGACAGAGACAGCTGCAGATGCGATAGTGAAAACGAAAGCGAAACGGTCGCTCGACTTGGTCGGCGGAAAGTCATCGGTGTACGGGAAAGGTCTGCTGGATCCCCCGATCGCCCCGGTCACTATCATCCTTAAATGGGTTTCTCAAGTGATTCCCCTGTCGGAATCTCTGGTACACCAACTAAAATCCCGCTCTGTTGCCGACATCGGTATACAAATGGGAAGAATGTTCAAGCCAAGCTGGGGTCGTGGTTTAACATTGCTCACGTTGAGCACGAGAAGTCGGGCCGACTGTGTACCGTTGAACAGCTCGTTCGAACAAATCGGATCATACGTGTGCGGTCGCTCTCCCGAAGATAGAACCTCCGTTGCGATAGTGCAACGCATACAGATCTTAGGTGGCAATGGAACCGACGTCGACCGTTTAAATACCTTCAAGGTAACTTTAAACCGTATTTTAAGCACGCCTTTCCCTACCGTACTTTCTAACCTTCTAACTTTGCTGTCTCCAAGGAAAGCGTAGAGGGACACTTGAAAATTCAGCTGAAACATCGCACGATCGAGCAACAGGGCACCTGTCCACTTTTCCACGTGGACACAGCGACCAGCAAAGCGAGCATGGCGTTGCACGAACATTGCAGCCTGGCCGAAGAATTTGCTGCTCGATTCACCACCGATTCTTTCCCCTCCTACGTTGCAAATGTTTGGAAGCTTTGCGTGGCTCTTTGGGGCGCGCTGGCCGACGTAAACGTTGCCCCAGGTATGCTCGCTCTCATTCTCTCTCTCTCTCTCTCTCTCTCCTGGCGATTAGAGATCGGTAAGCTTCGGAAAATGTGCTTTCAGAAAATCCGGAAGATCATAATATCGTGGTAGCGCGGCGGGAAGCTGTAGGGGAATGGCTGCGAAATGTTATAGAAGAAACAAGCGAGAAGACGAACATTTTGCTTTTGCTATCCGCTTTGAAATTAGAAGAGGCGTGCGAAGCCGCGCGACTAGCCGGCGATCATTGTTTGGCTTTGCTAATGGCGCAGCTACGCAGCGGCATGCCTGTAAAGGTGTTGACCAAACAACAAATTGCGCTGTGGCAGGATGCTGGCGTTGACGAGAACATTTTGCTGGACAGGCTAAAAATTTTCGCGCTGGTGGCAGGCGAACCGCTGGTGCCGAGCAAGCACGGCATGATCAACGTCTGCGAAGGTTTCGATTGGAAGAGAGCACTAGCCGTGCACTTGTGGTAATCCCACGCTCCCGCAATCCCATGCCCCTTTTGAAACCTCCGGCAACCGCTTTGCATCTCGTCTGCGCCTGTTCCAGGTATTTCTCCTCTCCGATTGCTTCGGTGAGGGACACCTTGGAACTGTACGAGAGCTCGTTCGACACCGGCAACTCTTCGTACGCGTACACTACCGTGCCGAAGCCGGAATACAAGGGGAACGATTACGAGCTTGAAATAAACAACGGCGACGGTGACGGAGATGGGAACGGGAACGGAAAAGGAAAAGGGAAAACGATATACGATCTATGTTTTCATCTACTGAAGCTATACTGCACGGGCAACCATCAGCTCGGAGAGCTTTTGAATCCAGCCACTCATACAGCCGATCCATTGGATTACAGACTCAGGTGATTTATCCATCTCTCTCTTTCCCTTTAGTTTTCATTTTCATGTTCATGTTCACTTTCGTTTTCATTTTCATTCTCATTCTCATTCTCATTCTCAATCTCATTCTCATTTTCATTTTCATTTTCATTTTCATTTTCATTTTCATTTTCATTTTGGATTTATATTTTCATATCGTTCTGATTCTCATTATGATTTTACTCTGAATGGTTTGAAATTTGTTTGGCAAGTTTATTGATTACATGGCGTCGTGGTCTGTTAAATCGATTTAATTTGGTCGCAGCTGGCTGATGCAGCAAGTACTTTTAGCTTTGGGTTATTCGCATCTTTCGGAACATGTTGCTACATTAACGCATGTTAATTTCGCGACACAGTTAGAAGCGTACGGACTCTGGCATTGGGCCATATTCGTGATGTTGCATATAAAAGATGCTGGGAAAAGGAAAAGCGCGGTAACGAATTTACTGCAACGTCACGTTGAAATAGATGAGAGTAGCGGTGATTGTTGCGATCCGATGGAACGAGAAAAGTTCTTGCGGGAAGAGCTGGCCATACCTTCGGCTTGGATTCACCAAGCCAAGGCCGTGAAAAGTTACGTGGCTAAAAGGTTCGTGCCGGCCTTATTATATCTCTACGCTTTCTTATCTACGCTTGCAGCTCTCTACCCGAACCTAAACAATTCTACTCCGCTTTGCTTGCTCGCAGATACGGAAAAGCGGCCTACTATTTTATTCGAGCGGAACACTGGAACAGAGCTCACGAGATTATCATCGAGCATTTGGCAGCGGATGCTATAATAAACGGTACCCTATAATCGACCTTTTTTCTGTAGTTTTATTACGCTGTCGCGTAGCTATCGGCCGCTCGCTCTGCTTCTCCTCAGAGAACTACGACTACCTGCGCGGCTTGCTGCAACCTTTGACTCCTGCCGAGTGCAGCGCTACCATAAGCGGCTGGACCTACCAAGGACAGTTGCTTTGGGAATACATGGAAATAACCATGGACGTGGAATGTTTGCTACGCGGTGGGGATCCGCGTGGAATAACCTCGAAGCTGGAGTCGCTCAAGCACCGACTCGCCAGTCTTCCATCCAAGATCAATCAGTTCCCTTGTCCAACCGCCAAACACAGGTCAGCTATCTCGAACCTCTCTCCACCATCCATTACCCACTGCTAAACGAGTACGTTTGTCTGGTTACTCGTAGACTTTGCCAAGCGGAAATTGCAAAGAGGATGTTACATTTAGCTAGAAGTTTGTTACAATCAAACGAGAATAGATCGACGTCGATTCTGGAGCTGGTGGCGCAGCTGCCATTGCCGGAGGATTACGCGCAACAGGAACTTCGACCAATCGTCAACATGCGCGTAAACGAAATTATATACCAGGCAGCGTAGGTACGTTCTACGGGAATTTCTCCGTTCTCGGCAACGCGTCAAATTATTTCTTAGCCAAATTAAATCGTCGCCAACTTTTATTTTTCATTCTAATATGGTAAGAACGGTAAGAACTGCAACAGTAATCATGAAAATAACAATGATCGATCGTTGCTACTATTATTATTATAATTATCGTCACGACCATTGCTAACTTTCACGGAGCGAAGGAGGATGATAAGATCGCAGCATCGCTACATGCTGCGATTCGAGTAAGAATAAGAGTAACGACTATCTCCTAGCTACGATAATGGTAAGAGAATAGCGGAAGTTTGTAAGCTCTGTAAGATAAGCGATAAGATAAATAAAACGACATTTACACGAATTTGTTACGCGAGATCAGACGTCGTACGTACACTTAGATGTTTAAAGAAGCAAAAGAGAAATACATTGTGAACAGCGAATATTTCGAGAATAACGTGTTTAGAAATAAATAACGTGTACCGTTTATTGTTCTACGCGCGATAATTAGATTAAGAAAATAAAGATTTTAGTTACAACAGGGTTGTTTTAATTTGCCAGAACGAAAAACAATTGAACGGATGGTTGCGAGAACGATGCAAACGCGAGTGGCTCTTCAACGAGCGGCGTTTATGTTTCGTTCGCAAGCGAAAGGGTAAAAGGCAGAGAAAGAAAAAGCAGGCAAGGTTGCGGAATCTTTAAGAAGGAACGAGGTTGACTTACCGCGTGAAAATATAGGTAGACGTTAAATCAATGATGGCGAGCTTGCGCGTCGGGTTACAAGCAAGCAGCTCCGTTACGATACGGGGCTGCATCTGGCGCTTTCGCTCTTTCCCTCTTTCGGTGTTTCGCTGTTTCGCGAGAAAGAGGGCTGGCTCCTCTCGGTTCGTAGCTCTCTGCTGTCTCTGTTCGTTTTCGTATCTCGCAACCTTCGCCTCCTACCTTCCACCTAGCCTCCCCACCTTGGCGTCACCGACCTAAGCCGGTGTTCCCCTAGTTCCGCTTTAGGTATTCCGAACAGGGTGGCTGGTGGTGTGTCGCCGCTCTCGTTCTCGTTCCCGTTCTCGTCGTTGCTGCATCGTCGCTTGGTCGCCGCCGTCGCTGCCACTACTGCTATTACTACTGCTCCTGCTACTTGTACTACATTACAACACTACTACTGCTGCGAGACAGCTACGCGTAGCTGGCGAGTGGCAAGTGGCAAGTGGCGAGTGGCGATGTCACTGACGCGACCACTACGCGCGACTCCGACTACCACTATCATCGGTGGTAGCTAGTGTTGGTGGAGCGGGTATAGTATATATGTGCATATGTATAGATAGAGGGCGGTTGGGAATCCGGCGTTTGGCGATCGCATGGTTGGCAGTTTGCAGGGTGGTGCGCTCGCACGCGTTCGCACCACTCGAATACCGTTCTACCCCTAAAACGGCCGAGTCGAACGTAGTAGACGTAGTAAGAGTAATGCGCGCGCGCGCCAGACATCCAACCAGCCACCTTTACGCCTCCTCGCAGCGTAAAGCCGTTCGTACACCATCTTTGACCGATTTCTATGAGAAAGCGGTGTCGAAAAGGAGCTGCCACGCGTCCGATACGCGTCCTCAGCGGATAGAGAGGCAGGCCGCAACTCGCCCGTGCAATCTATTCAGCTAGATCCGCTCTCGTGTGTTGCGCGTCCCCCTTGCAAATACTTGCCTTCTCCATCATTTTTTCCTTCATCGTATCCTCCTCCGCATTCCCCTTCTTTCATACCAATTCACCACCCCTTGGGCGAATCTCGTTCTCTCTGTTCTCTCCCTATCTCGTTCCCTCTGCCTTTGCCTCTGTTTCTACCTCTGCCTCTGCCTCTGCTTCTGCCTCTACCTCTACCTCTGCCTCTGCCTCTGCCTCTGCCTCTGCCTCTGCCTCTGCCTTTGCCTCTGCCTCTGCCTCTGCCTCTGCCTCTGCCTCTGCCTCTGCTAGCCTGTACAACTACTCCCTTGTCCCACCCTCGTCCTTCATTCTTTCGGGTTCTCTGCGCGTCACGGTGTGAACACACTTGAGAGATCGCGCGACAAGGCGGTAATCGGTGGTGGAATCGTGATTCGCACAAACGAATCGCGTCGACGGCGCATCGAACGATATCTCGTTTCGTCGTCAAAAGCAAAGCATACGTTCGTTTGACAAGGATACGATAAGAAAGAAGAAGGCCGTGCTGCTACTCGGGGCAGTTTAGTTTGGTTTGTCGATTGGTTGGATAGTAGATCGGCGGATCGGTGGATCGGCGGATCGGCGGTTTGGTTATTGGGTCGTTGGGTGCTTCGGTGGTTCGGTGCTTGGGTGCTTCAGTGCTTCGGTCGATCGGGTGTTAGGGTGTCGGGCTGTTGGGGTGTTCTCGGATAAGCGGCTACGTCCAAGACGATTCTATTTCCGAGATGACCGTTCAATCGTTCCAGAAATTCGTGTCATCTTCCGGCCAATCTACGCGTACACGTACACGTACACGCATCTTGGTGCGAGGAAAAACTGCGCGTTCCAGCTGAATTCTTCCGCGCTATTCAGCACCCATCGTCGCGCGTGCTTTTCTTTCATCGACTTTACCATTTACGAGTACCACCCTCTGGTCGCGGTTATCCTCCGGACAGCTGCAGACTTTCGTCCACGACGCGTTTCGCAAACACATTTGCTTCTTTTGCGCGACTCGTGAAACGGCCGACTACGTTCCAGGGTTGCGAAGCTAAACAGTGATCCGCGATCCGCGATCCGTGGTTCGTAAGCCGTGAGCCGTGAGCCGTGAGCGATGGAACGAAAGGAGTTTCTCCGGTTCGGACAGCCACGTTATTAACGCGTAGCGATTAGGGATCAGAGCGGTAGCGTGTATATTGGTTGGCGAAGTGCGAAGGGTACGGTGAAAGGAGAAGATGAAAGAGGGTGGAGGATCGTACGCGGTGGTACAAGTTTCTACGCGCTAGCGCATCCAAGTACTCGCATTACGGACGTGTGCTCTCCGTGAGGGGCAGAAAAGTAAAAACGCTACTAGTACGAATAAACGAGATTCCATCGAAATCGAAACGGTAAATTCACACGCTTAACGCTGACTCGCGTGTTCCGACCGATCGATCGCTGCTTCGAGGGAGCGGTAAGACTATGTCTCTTCGAGAAGTTACTTCCAATTAACGCGTGTACGTTTTCCTCGAAAGATTCGTTGGTACGTTTGATCGTCGGCTCTGGTATCTGGTATCCGGCTGGACATCCACAGCATCGTCGAAATAATGTTTCGGTCGGTCGAGAAAGTTGCGTGCTACGGAGTGTTGCTACTGCTATGGATCGGATCGAGTCATCAACAGGAAGAGGACATCCCTCACAACGAGTAAGAGTTCACGTTTTTCTTCTTCCATTTCCATTTGCATTACGCATAGGTAGCCGCGGTTCGAGGAACACGCCGACAGAGTAACACGACTAGCGGCTATCGAAAGGGCGTGGGTGTCTCGAGTCTCGAGTCTCGATTCTCGATTCTCGAGTAACTTCGATAGAACTCGATTTCCAAATTCAAAATGTTCTCCGGTCTGCAAGCGAACATGCAACCTTATTAATGCTCAATTCCGGAGGAACGTTAAACGCTTAAACGCTTCTTAAACGCGGTCAGTCATCGAGAATTACAACGATTTCGATTCGAGAGGAAATAAATATTCTCGTACTTTTATCCGCAGCGATAGAGCGGTGGAAGTGGAAGTAGAAGGGGGATGGGTGAAGGGTAATGGGAAACGAGAAACGGGATGTGGTGCGCGGGTGCGAGAGCGTAAGGGGTGAAACGTAAGTCGTGGTACATAGCGCAGCGTAACGTAACGTAACATATCGTATCGCTGATATGGTATTTTTTAATGCGTACTTGTATCTAATTGGATTGGAAATTGGAACGATTGCCGAGGGAAAGGAAGGAAGGAAGGAAGGAAGAAAGGAAGGAAGGAAGGAAGGAAGGAAGGAAGGAAGGAAGAGAGGAAGGACGGAAGGAAGGAAGGAAGGAAGGAAGAAAGAAAGAAAGAAAGAAAGAAAGAAATAAAGAAAGAAAGAAAGAAAGAAAGAAAGAAAGAAAGAAAGAAAGAAAGAAAGAAAGAAAGAAAGAAAGAAAGAAAGAAAGAAAGAAAGAAAGAAAGAAAGAAAGAAAGAAAGGAAGGAAGGAAGGAAGGAAGGAAGAGAGGAAGGAAGAAAGGAAGGAAGGAAGGAAGGAAGGAAGGAAGGAAGAAAGGAAGGAAGGAAGGAGGATTGGAAAGAACGCAGGCGCGCGTTAGAATTACGCGTGCACAGTCGATTAACGAGGATCAGAGGCGACGTGTATGCGTACTTGCGTACGAGATACGTGCGTGCGTGCGCACGTGAGCATCTACTTACGTTCATACGGCACTCGACATTCGACACTCGACACTCGCCACATATGAATGCATCAATGGTCCTGCTCATTTACGCGTATATGCCACGCTATCCACGCGGTAGACCCCATACGCGTGGATGCACGCAGGTCGCGGGTATAGGTATAGGTATAAGTAGAAATGGAGGGTAACCCGTTCAGTACCGCAACGATAAACGCAACGGTGCGCCCAACGCCCTTGCAACAAATTCAAAGAGTAAATTATGCGCCGCGAAAGGAGTAGAGGAGGAGGTTCTATAGAAGTTCATCTTGTTGTTTTGCAGAGTAAAAAACTGGGCCTTAAAATTTGGCGTAGATTTATGGGAATTTGGCAAGCAAGTGACGAAAATGAGCGAAATACAAAAGGTAAGAAAATTGCCGGCAATTATATGTATTATTGGAGGAGCAGGCGTTATCGACGGTGGTTTGAAAGGTAGCCGGTTGTACGCCGAGTAGAAAAGAAAAGCGGAGAAGAAGCAAGGTAGAGACGGGGATAAAGAGATGGTTTGATTTTAGAAATATCACGATATGGCGGCCGAAGTGGTGAGAAAGGATGGCCTGCTGATAGTGCGGGAAATGGCCGCGGAAGTAAAAAACATGTTGGATTTTAAGATGAACGCTGTTATGGTGAGTTGTGGTGAGAAACGGAGATTTAGAGTAAGGAGAGCTTGGAATTTGTTAGTTGAGGCTAATGGGGAGAGAATTGCAGAGGTTGGTGGAGAGCGCGGAGCAGGCAGCCGTGTCGGCACCCAGGGACAGTAACGTATCGCCAAAGTATCACGGCGCCCAGCGGTTCGACGGCTCTTCGCCGGACGGCAAATCGTCCGCCAGCGGACAAGAAAGCTTCCTCTCCGCGAATCGCCATTTCGATCATTTGCCCGTCAATCTTACTCTCTCCACGGTCTTGTTGCCCTCTGGAGTGAAAGATATCGGTAGCTACTCGAACTACTTGCTTACTCGCTAGCCAGCCAACCGCTCCTACCCTTCTTTCTCTCTCTCTCTCTGACTCTCTTTCCTCAGACGATCGAGTGGCCGCTGGCATCCAATGGAGCGAATATCTGGATTTGCTGTTCGTCAACAATTACGAAAGCGATCCATCGCTTTCCTGGCAATATTACGGGGCCACTTCGGGATTTCTGAGACGATTCCCTGGTACGGATCTATATCTTACCTTTCGCACTTTCGCACTTCCCCACTTTCCCCATATATTTTCTCCTCTCGTCTCGTCGAAAGCTTCCAACGATAAGACAAGACGTTTCTCTCTCTTTTTGCCGTAGCAATTTCGTGGCCACCGATCGACCAGCGAACGCTAAGCAATGGGAAAACGGCGAGTCAAGTTGTTCGAGCGGTTTACGACTTTCGAATCTCGAACTGGTTCGTTGGAGCTGCCAACAGTCCGAAAGATTTGGCGATATTGCTTCACGTAGAGTGCTACGCCTCGGAGAGGAACAAACGTTTGGCTACGACCACCCTTCGCACGATCCTGGACACGTTGGGGCCGGACGACTACGTTAACGTTTATCGGTACGGAGATACCGCCGAAGAGATCGTACAATGCTTCAAAGATAGCTTGGTTCAGGCGACGCCTGAAAACCTGCACGAATTGAAAATAACCAGCGGCTCGATCAAGTACGAACAAATGCCAACGAATATATCGGCCGCTCTCGGCACCGTATTCGAGATCCTTCACAGATACAACAGAACTGGACAAGGAAGCCAGTGCAATCAAGCAATCATGCTAATTACTACCGACAATGCTGGCTTACCTACGGAAGTGATCAAACGCTACAATTGGCCCCATATGCCCGTTCGTATCTTTACGTATCTCATCGGAGGCGACAAGAGCCCCGAATTGCGCAACACGGCATGCGCCAACAAAGGTGCTCTCACCTTCTACGCTTCTCGCCACGCGTCGCGTCGCGTCGCCTATCCTACAATCCGTCTTGCAAACTTTTCATTTACGCCCCCATTCTACTTTCGTTCTATAGGATTTTACGCGAGGATCACCGAACCGGAAGACGCGAAGGACAAAGTTTTCGAGTACGTGAAAGTGCTGGCCCGGCCTATGGTGCTCTATCAACATGATCATCCTATTCATTGGAGTCCGGTTTACGTCGGAGGGAAGGTGCGCGCCGTTGTGTCCAACTTCCTCTCCCCCACCAATCCCTCCCTTCTCTTCTATCCTCAACCTTTAATCTTTTTACCCTTGATCGTTTATATTGTTGCAGAGCGGCAGATACGGCAAAGAGAACATCGGACAGCTGATGACCTCTGTTACCGCGCCTATCCTGGATCGTCGCAATTACACGGTAACTACGTTTCTGGCCGACGATAGGCCGCACAATTCCGACTTACGTTTACTTCCGTTTTCTTTACATGGCAGGTGAAAACAGCCAACTTGTTGGGTATCGTCGGCACCGATGTCCCTATAGAAGAGATACAGAAATTGGTCCCCCCTTATCAGGTATTCTTTCGCGTTTGCCAGTTTCGTTGGTTGCAGCGCGCAGCCGAAGCAACCGGAGCAACCGAAGCGAAACCAATGCGATTTTTATCAATTTACAGTTAGGCGTGAACGGATACTCTTTTATCGTCGATAATAACGGCCGCGTTTTATATCATCCGGATTTGCGACCATTGGTGAGTAAATTTTGAGAAACGTGAAACGCGAGGAGTGGATGACTGGATATCAGGTGATATTTAACCATAGGGTTGTTTGCTTTTTGAAACGCAGCCAGGGAACGTAGACGTAAGTAGAGAAGCAAGTAGCGCACGGGTTTCACCTATCTATCGCTAGCTGCCTGCTATGCGTAGGGTAGGAAGGAACGCGCGTCACCGGGTCACCGGCGAATAACATTTTACTTACTTTCGTTTGGTTGCAGTACAAGGAGACGCTAAAGCCGACTTATATCAGCGTAGACTTGTCGGAAGTGGAGCTGGCCGAGTACGATGGACCGCCGCACCCTTTCAACGATTCTCACCTTCTCGATGTAAGTCTCCTCCAGTCGTCTTCGTCTATGTCTCTAGCTCTAGCTCTCTCTCTCTCTCGCTCTAATATTTCCTTCGTTTTGGCAAATTGTGGGCAGCTGAGGCACGACATGATCGATCAGAAGGAAGGGGAAACCGACTTTGCTATCAAAATCCATTACGATAACATGGTGAGTAGCGAAAGAGCGAGGAGAGCGATCGAGACCCTTTAAATTGCCCTGCTACGATAGCCCGTGACGATTTACGATAGCGTACGGTAGCAAACGATAGCTTTGCGATACCGTGCAATTCGATTCCTGTTATTCAATATAGATACTTTTGTATGTTTTCGGTGCGCGCGTACGCGCGTACAAATACAGAGGCGAGTCACTATTAGACGTCACAATTACTTTTACAAACCGATAGAAGGGACGCCATTTTCGTTGGGACTCGCGTTACCCGAAGGTTACGGCATGTTCGAGCTGGCGGCCGAACAGGAGATCAAGCACGCAATAATAAACGGTAAGGAGAAGGTTGGAAGGAAGAGCGGCCGGCGACCGTCTAGCTGTCCAGCTGTTTATCTTGGCATTCACGTATGCTCGTTGCTCTGCTCTGTTTCAGTAACCGAGTATTTCAAGGGGAACAATTGGAAGGTGCATCCCGATTGGGTGTACTGCGAATACAGTTCGGCTTCCGAGAAATGGTTCCCTTCCCCCGAGGACCGCGTTCTGCACTTTTTAGCGCGAACGCGAAGTCCGGGGTGGAAATGGATGTCCTTGAGACCAAGGAGTCCAAGCTCGCATCACAAGCAGGCGAGCAAGCCCGACAAGGACGCTTACTACTGTAAGTATACCGGTGGCGCGCCTCTAGAGCTCGAGAGTGTTCGTTGGCTCGGTTATTGTACCTCGCACCACTCAATTCGGCTATTCGGTGGTTGGTTTCGCAGGCGACAAAAGATTGGTGCAGTCACTGGTATTGGATGCCCTGGTCACCGTCGGTTTTGATAAAAGAGGTGCGATGCACAAAGAAGAGAATCAGAAGTAAGTAGGCAAGAGTGGAATGGATGCAAATGGAATCGGCCGATGCATGTTCTCGATCCTCGATCCTCGATCCTCGATCCTCGATCCTCGATCCTCGATCCTCGATCCTCGATCCTCGATCCACGATCCTCGATCCCCGATCCTTGATCATCGATCCTCGATCATCGTTTCTCGATCCTCGCGGACACAATTCTAGTTGGAATACAGTTATCATTTCTGGACAAAGCACTGCACAAGCAAGCACGCGGTTCGCTTAGTTTTCACGCACCACGTTTAGCGAGTAACATCGAGCATAATCGGGCCCACGAACGATATCCGTACATCTAGAAACCTTATCGGTGTCCCTGTCTTGCCCCGCCGTTGACTCGCATAGTCGTGTCGCGAACGAAATTCATCGGTGAATCAACGAAGCCCTCGAGCGAAGGCACGCAACCGAGCAGAACGGAAGAAGAGAAGAGAAGACGAGAAGAAGAAGAAGAAGAAGAAGAAGAAGAAGAAGACGAAGAAGAGAAGGAGAATGGAGCAGAAGAGAAGTTTGCTAGGCGCGCACGACGAGTTGGATGTTGTCGACTACATTAGCGTTTAGAACGCGTCGAACACGTCGAACGTTCGTTTAAACGCGACACGCGCTATGCGCAACGGCTAATCTCTTTCATTTACAATGCTATCTATCTTTTATCGCATATTTTTATTACATTTTATATTGTGTGTCTCCACCGCTAGCCCTATTGCCATACTGATGGCTCTACTGCACAGGTAATCCATTATGCACAATTATTTGTATAAGCGCACTCGTCGATATTGCACGGTGATATCTATCTATTCGCAACGTTTAAGATTTCTTTGTGTAACAGAAATCGGAGAACGTATCTCGGCATGTGCACAGAGATAAGCGTTACGCGTCCTACCTAAGTACATGTCGCGTATCGATGTAATGCGTCGATTTTACGAGAAATGCGAAAATATCTTGTCTCGGTCTCGTGTCTCGTATCTCGTGTCTCGTGTCTCGTATCTTCCATCTCGTATCGCGATTCTCTTTTCCTTCGTTTTCTCTTTCTACGCCATCGATACTTCGATACGCGTAGATGTGCGTCGCGTGCGCAGCGGTAACTAGTTTGACGTTTGCAGTCAAGGGAAAGGAACTTTCGGCGTAACCCGGAGCTTCATCGCAACCAGAAGCGGCCTGTTCCGTTGGCACGAGCACCAACAAACCGAAGACGCCACCACCGACGAACCGTAAATCCAACTCCTATCTACTTTCATATACATACGTATTTACGTGCATAGCTAGTAGTCGCGTTGGGCGTAGAGAATACGCGTGTCTATCGGTAGACCGGTAGATACGAAATACGCGTAACGTAAGATAGGCTAAGGAAGCGACGCAAAGAAGCAGGCAGGACGTAAAGAGAAACGCGTTGCCGTTTGTTCAGACCATTCGCCGCCAAGTACGCGCGAGCTATGGATGCCTCGTGGTACAAACGTGCGGTGGATCAACACTCGATAGAACCGGAAAGTTTCGTTTTCAGCGTGCCCTTCGACGCAGGTGCGTATCTTAGCGTATGATGATATCGATATGCAGTTCCGAACGATAACGTGGATGTATCGGACTTTGCCAGCTAGCAGCCCTAATCCATTGGTGACCGCTACTCATGCGGTTTTCATCGGCAAAGGACACAAAGCACCGGCAGCGGTGGTAGGTTTGCAATTTCAACACTCTTCCCTGGCCTCCCGTTTCGTCAACATCACTTCCACGGTAAAAAGATCTACGCTGTCTACGCTTTAGCCGGAAAGCCGAAAAGGGATAAGATATAAGATAAAGGATACATGTTGCTTACTTTACAGTGCAGCGGTGCAAGCTGCAAGAAGAATTGCGCTTCCGAGGCGTTGGATTGCTACATCCTTGATAACAACGGATTCATTATAATCAGCGAACGACACGAGCACACTGGCAAGTTTTTCGGTGAAATCGACGGCACGATAATGGATTCTCTGGTGCAGGACAGGATTTACAGGTAGAAAGAAAAGAGAGGGGGAAGGCGAGTAGACTAGTGGTGGAGTTTGTGAACGAGGATGCAACGTTGTTGTAGGAAAGTAACGGTGACCGATTACCAGGGCACGTGCAGCCCGCAAGAGTCTCATCAGTCGGCCGCTCCGAGAGCTTTCTCGGTCTCCGTCACAGAATCCATCACCGCGGCGATCGCCGTACTCGGCAACTTCCTTTGGAGTATGGCGTTTCGCTTCAACTTTGAAAGCTTGTGGCAAGTCGGCGCGGCGTTGGCTGGCGAAGCCTCGGGGCCGCTCGATGGTAACCGACCACTTACTTACCGTTAGACGGAGCAGCGTACAATTAGACTAATTCGAAATGGAGAAAAGTGAGAGTTGATGAACGACTCTGTTGGCAGACGACTCGATCGGAGAGGCAACGAACGAGTTGGAATCGTTGGGAACAGGGGGGGATTCGACGGACGCACCGATGCCGGAGGACAACGAATCGTTGGGAAGGGTGCCGCCGGTGGCTGCCGCGAGCCCGGCCTCTCCTGCCAGCACGCGAGCCACGTCCGCTTACTATCCGCAGAGGAAGCTCAGGTCTTGCGAGAAAAAGACCGACCTTTACATTCTACAGCCGGAGAGGCTAAATACCAGCGGACAGAGCAATCCGTTAAAGGGCAAATTGACCAACTGTCACGACACCGGTTGCGAGAGGTAAGGCGAGTCTGTCCACTCGCAAGCAACCGACGAGTAGAAGCTCATCGATGCCTTCTCCGTTGCAGGCCGTTCAGCGTGCAGAAGATTCGGCACACGAACTTGATCCTGCTGGTGGTGGACACGCTGTGTCCGTGCGGAAGCAAACAGCTGAGCATCGATCCGATAGAGGCTTTGACGGAGCCGGGTGCTTGCATCCCGAGAAGAGAACGTCTGTATCGCCGCAGGCCGCCAAAATGTATAAACTACCACCCGGAAGAGATGGAGATCAAATTTTGCGGTACGGCTAGTCGTCCCTCTGCCCTCTTCTCGCCACGAGTACTCGTCCTTCTCGTACTTATCGCCAGCACGCTCACCGCATGGCTCGCGTGACTTTGTTCCAATCCTACGCTCCACCTCCACGCTCTACACTCGACACACGACACTCCAGGCTACACGTTACACGTTACACGCTACACGCTACACACTTTACCCTTCCACTCGCAGAGAGACGGAGACAGAGACAGATACAGATACACGCTCACCGATTAACGTTTTTCAAATGAATTTAGCGTTGTCGTTTCTATGAAACAGTTATGAAAATGGTATACTAGTTGATCGGTTTAATACCTATATTATATTTCACGTGCATAGGTTATGCGTGCATGGAGGCGCGGGCTGAGCCGGTGAATGGTGGTGAATGGTGAATGGTAAATGGTGCACGGTGCACGGCGCGCTCCTCCATGTCGAGCTCACGCATTCCGCGCATGCCTACGCAGTCTAGCTGTACGCAAAACAGTCACACACACGTGCGCATGCACGCAGAGAGACATGTACATATCCGAATACATAATATTAATGTTGATCTATGATTACATATCCCATGATATAAATTCTGTTGCGAAAATATTGTGAATATTTCATAATCGTTTTACGTCGTCGAATCTAATCGCGACACAGTCGCGTCTAAATGAAAGCGATATGCTGATTAAAGATAAAAGGTAAAAGTTAAAAGATAAAAGATAAAGGGCAGGCGTACTGCCGGCACTCGCGCCGGCGACACGTGTTCGCGCACACTGGCAACGACAATACGCAGAAATCTCTAGCATCCGTAAGCGACAAAGCCGGTAAAGCGATGAAACCCGATGCCAGTAGTCGGGCCTAGATCATAGACTCTTCCGCGTATCTGTTCCTCTTTCCATTCGTTCCATTAACTTTTTATTCGTCGCATTCGTCTTATTCGCTTGATTCGCTCCATTCGTCCTGCTCGTTTACGCTTTACGCATATATCACTGTCATCGATTACTATACGGTTCGCAGTCGTTACGCGTATCAGCTGCTAATCGAATAATTTGTAAATGGTGCGTACGCTGGTTCGGTGTACGCGACACGATCGCGTCCAATCGTTACGTTGGTTAACCCTCGGAAAGCCGCGGCTTCTACTTACTCGAGCAATCGTGTATACGTAGCCAGGTGCACGCGTGCGAGCGCAAGTACTACACGTACTCGTGCACCGCGAGTTACGCTTAACGCGCGTAGGTAGAACGGAGCGGTTCGGGCCGTGACTGGGTCGCAACGAGTTTATACTTTGCGAGTTTACGCTTGAGTATGCCCGCTGCAGTTCTAAGTACTTACACCTGTTCGCTTACTCGCGCATCTCCGTTCCGTTTCTCCTTCCGTTTCTCTTTTACTTACGCGTAGGCTAGCGATCAAACGTCGTTTCTTCAACGATATATTTTTCACGGACAAACGACACGACAAAAGGAACGTTAAACAAAGTACAAACAGAATGTAAACGATACATAAAGAAATATAAAGGCGATACGATATCTATAAACAAAATATAACGAGAGTAACGAGAACGATGGGAATAACGAGAATATAGTAAAAGAGAAATACACAGGAATCGGCGACGAAGCCGATCCGTTTCCGATCCCGATCCCGATCCCGATCCCGATCTCGATCCCGATCCCGATCTCGATCCCGATCCCGAAGCCGATTAAAAATCGATCGAAGAACGCGCGTTTGCTTGTTTCGCGCGACGTTACCGTTCCACCGGGCTACTGTGAAAATAAAGGGCAGTAAAAATACACCCAGGTACGGCCGTCCGAGGGGTTAATGCTCCGAGCGCGCGTCTCCTTCCTTCCCCTGGTATCGCGTGAATCGCGTAAACAGCGTACATGTAAAGCGCAGCAGTGAGCGGTGAGCAGTGAGCAGAGCGAACAGGGGCTTCGGACTACGCACGCCAGCACTCGCGTTTTCCGCAGCACTTCGAGAGACCCGTGAACACGTGGAAACCTATCGGCTTGCGTTCTCTACATTGTAAACTGTAAACTGTGTAAGCTATGGAACCTGTGTAAACTGTAAACGTAGCGCGAAGCTCGGAGCAATGCAACACCGAGGAGAAAGCGAAAAAGCGTCCTACCGCGCTTTCCTGTGTCACTTACCAAAACTACCACTACGTAAAACGTACTTGATAGTAGGTACTTGCTTACTCGCGCTCGAGAGGAGACCACCAGCCAGCTGGATCCTCAATTCGAAACGTGTATCGTTCGCCGCTGGTAAGTTGGCAGCCAAGAGGAACGCGGCTGCGACTAAAGAAGCTCCAGTGACGTGCCGGCTACCAACTTACGAGCGAATCGAAATCGGTATCGCGAGCGAAAGAGAAAACGAAAAAGGGAGGGAGGGGCTGCCTTAAAAGGTGGCGGAATAGCCTAACGAAACGCTAGATGCGCAATATTCAAGTTGAAAGAGTCTCTACAAAGTTGAAGCTAAACGAACAAACGTATAATATTCTATCGTTATGCATCTCGCAGTTTCTTTACCTACTTAATACTTACTCATACGATTAGCGCCTATACGGTTAACAAATCTGTGACTAGAGATGTGTACCGCACGCTTCGATGGCAGCAGCAACAGCAACAGCAACACCAATACCTACGCGGCTAAACTATCGAAAGAAAAGGAACCGCCGCCGACAGCCAAGTATGCGGCGTGAAGAAAATGAAGTTTACCAAAGTTTTAGATAAGAGCGTAAGAGATCGTCTTTTGAACGGCACTTTTAGGTGCTGCCATGTCTTCCATTATTTGTATATTGATAATAAAAGTCGATTTCGATTATAAAGATAAAAGACGCACCGGTATGCGCACACGTGTGTGTGCGTACGCGAGCATACACGTATACACGTATACGCACCGCAGCAGTTTTTCCGCCACGTGTACGCGTATACGATCGATAGGGTATCCGACACTTGAAAATATGTAACTGAAATACGGCGTAACATTATATAATAAAAGTTAAATGCAGCGTAACTCTTCTTTCCTGTTTCGCCGTCGACCTTCCCTCACCTGCCACCTTCTACTTAACTACCGCCGGTTTCGCCTTTTCTCTCTAGCCCTTTCAGTTCATTTCCTATAATCACATACATATGTATATCATATATCGGACCGTGGTAGACTACTCGGAAAATACTCGAGGAAAAACATTCATTTCTCGGCTCCTAGACGTTCGATTAAAATTCTCTTTGACTTAAATAAAAGGCGTCGGTCCCAGGAATGTTATCCCCTTATCGGTCTGCCGCTAAACATTTTTTTCAGCTACTGAAAAACTATACCCGGGAAGGCTTTAAAAGTATACGGAAAGCATCCCTCAGATTAAAAAATCTCCTATTAATTTGAGCCGCGGATGATCAAAATCGGACGGCTCGAAGAAATACAAAAGATCGGGATATTGACGAGAAATTAATTGTAACAAGGATTGATTAACAATGTTTCCTGCACCTGCTGCCGAGTTGCTATTGACGTCAGCAACTTTTAACCAAGAAGAAGGTGATCGAAGTGAAGAAACAAGTACCCGAAGAGATACTTTGGTAGAAGTTCATAAAAGAATTAAAATCATAGAATTTAATTTAAACACAATTATAAATTATATAGAATTATATATTTATTATACAATTACATGTATTGTAAAGAACCACTTTTCCAACTTGTAATTTCTAAGAAAGTTTAAATAAATGGCCAATGAAAAACAATTAATTGTTTAAACATTTATCGATCTGTCCAGCGATCCTAATAACCAATCCAAATCCTTTAAAGAGAAGTACTGTGGAGGAGCTGTAATAAAAAAGTTCCGAAGCGAGAAACTCTAAAATGTAGCCCTGATCACAATTAAATTAGTTCTAAGTTTTCCACGAATTTCCACGGTACTTCTTAGACTCGCCGAAATTCTTGGAAATGACGTCACCATGCCATGGTCGCCGGATACCTCCTCGCAACTCATATTCGCCTAATCCAAAGTTGTCAAATTGGCTGTCCGTTTATCCGAAAACCTGAGAAACGTGGCAGTTCTTGGAAAATGACGTTACTTCCAGGAATCGCTGAAATACTTGGAAATGACGTCACCATGCCATGGACGCCGGATACCTCCTCGCAACTCATATTCGCCTAATCCAAAGTTGTCAAATTGGCCGACCGCTTACCCGAAAACCTGAGAAACGCGGCAGTTCTTGGAAAATGACGTCACTTGTAGGAATCGCCGAAATTCTTGGAAATGACGTCATCTTGCCATGTTAGCAGATACCTCCTCGCAACTCATATTCGCCTAATCCAAAGTTGTCAAATTGGCTGTCCGTTTACCCGAAAACTTGAGAAACGCGGCAGTTCTTGGAAAATGACGTCACTTCTAGGAATCGCCGCAATTCTTGGAAATAACGTCATCTTGCTATGTTAGCAGATACCTCCTCGCAACTCATATTCGCCTAATCCAAAGTTGTCAAATTGGTTGACCGCTTACCCGAAAACCTGAGAAACGCGGCAGTTCTTGGAAAATGACGTCACTTCTAGGAATCGCCGAAATTCTTGGAAATGACGTCATTGCTCAAAACTTTTGGCGACCTCTTGGCATGTTATAGTCTCCTGATGCAAAGATCCGGGATTTTATAGAAAAAATTGTCGATTTTGTATTAGGCGAATATGAAGTGCAAGGAGGTATCCGGCGATCATAGCATGATGACGTCAAATTCCAGGAACTGCGGCGATTCACAACTAATTCGGCAAACGTTTAGTTTAACTACTGACTAGTTTAATGGTGTGCGGGGCTTGTTTTTAGAGTGTCTCGCTTCAGAACTTTTTTATTAAAGTTCCTCCGCGGTACTTCTTTTGAAGGATTAGGAGGGGTCAGTTTATGAATGTTGGACAGGTCAGTAAATGTTTAAACAATGAATTATCTGTAACTAGGCATTTATTTAAACTGTCTGATAAACTACGAAGTTACAGTAATGTCAAAATGGTCTTATAAAGTAATACGCGTTACAATGTAGTTTAGCGATAATTAATTTGTAATGTATAAAACAGTGTCTATTCTTTAAGTTCTTCTTTCTCCGCTGTGTTCTTGTTGTCCTCGACTAGAAGCTGCTGACCACTCTTTTAGCAGCTTGTACGTTCCTTATTCTTTTATTGCAGTAATTTTAGGGCAGGGTGTAGTGAAGCGAATTCGCCAAGTTTATTCCGTGATGGGTGACCGCTAGATAATCAGAGTGAAGCGAATTCCACCAAGTTCATTCCAGGATGGGTGCCGAGAGATAATCAGAGTGAATACATATTATAGCTAAAACTTATATCATTTATAATTGTATGTAACGTACAGTGTAGGACTTTAGTTCTTTTATGAACTTCTACCGAAGTATCTCTTCGGGTACTTGTTTCTTCTCTTCGATCCCCTTCTTTTGGGTTCGAAGTTGCTGACTTCAATAGAATCTCGGTAGCAGGTGCAGGAAACATTGTCAGTCAATCCTTGTTAAAATTAATTCCTCGTTAGTTCGAATTGTCGTCCGTGTTGAATCGGTAACGTGGAGAGTGATGCGAGTTCTCGTATCCTGGGACAAAAATATGCATTACGTGATAGGTCTATCCTGTACCTCGTCTGTGGTTCATTATCGTTGTACTTAGTTATAATTGACGCCGTTTTAAAAGCGCTGTTGTCTTATTCTAGTCTGAACTGGTAATGTCGCATGTGATGCTAAAATGGTAAGGTGGCCACCCGATGATTCTATATAGGAATGAATGGATAGTCTATTCTATACTTCGACAATGATAATAGTAATATAAACAAAAAATTTGGTCCAAGAATTCCTTGATTCAAAATCACAATTAATACCGTAATTTTGTTAGGATATTAATGTCTAAAAATTTAAATACATATCTGTAAAGAATATAATATAGCGATGATAATAAAAGAACGGCAAGTAGTAATAAGTAATCGAAATACAGGTAAACAATAAAGGGAAAAAAAACTTGGCCCATGGGGGGATCGAACCCACGACCTTCGCGTTATTAGCACGACGCTTTGACCATCTGAGCTAATAAGACCGACTGGGTCCTAACTTTTCTTTCACCCCATTTCATGGCAATTTCATTTTCTTAGATATAAAAAATGATGTAATTCGTTTTATTCGCTATATTGCAAAAACGAATATGCTGGCCCATGAGGGGATCGAACCCGCGACCTTCGCGTTATTAGCACGACGCTCTAATTTTTTTTTTCTAAATCTTTTTATTCAAAGCCATTGATAATACATGGAACGCAAGGTCTTTGTGGTGAATAATCCACTTTTTACATTTGGTGTCTTACATGCTACGGGGTGCGCACGACGCTCTAACCAACTGAGCTAATGGGCCTCATTGTTTCTCATTTCTCTAGACGCACGAGTGGTTTGCCATTAGTGTAGACGTCTCGAACCGACGCATTATGTCGTTAATTTAATGGTAATGAATTCAGTTAAGATGATGTATGTATTATGTTATGCAGTGATGAATTGGGAAATGCATTTACGTTGTACCATGCTAAATTTACGCGAATGTTGGTCCAATATTTGGACCGTATATCCGAGGCTGTACTCTAATATTTATAATTAATTTTGATAACAAATTTGGACATGGGTTTACGTAACAACACATAGACATTGTATATTCGTGTAAATACGCGGTTATAGGGATACTGACAGTACGTGGGAGATCTATCCTATATATACTCATTCTCATCTAGATAGATTGCAAATAAAAGCATGGAGATTTCAAAAAGAATGAGGAAGGAAGAGATACATATGTTTCATCGATGCTTCCTCTTCGAACATTACACGAGTAATTCTAATTGAAATTTTATTCGACGATATTATTCGAGTTGTTATTCGACTAATGGCTAAACTCTGAAATACGCGCGCACACGTGTGGCAATTTTATCCAACTATAGACGTAGTGAGTTATGAACACGGCAAAACCTTAACGATATCTTTCTTTATACTCGGTCCAAAGTTTCATGTTATATTAAACTCCAATTACAGGATCCGTTTATGCGCGGAAACTTTGTTGCACGCTCGCGCTACCTAAAGAAAGCATAAGCATCTGCATACTTGTACGCTTGCATACTTTGGCTGGCTCGCGAGGGAATCGCGATTATTAGAAACGATGATGGTTCGCGGTTGCCGGAGGTTTGCTTCCCTGCGAAGGGAGGTTCGTGAACCCTATATCGATTCGATTCCATCCTAGAGGCAATAAGAAACGGTCAATAGACTGTCGACTTTTACACATGTACATCGCGTTCTAACAATAGATTCGCATCGCGGTTCGAACCTCCGATGAAGTGGCCGATGAAATAAGAGGGAAAATTGTGGAATCTCGTGTTTTCGCAATTTCATACCCTGGCAATAATTTCTATGCCACTTTCCGCGTCCAATGTGTCTGCGCTAACCAAGCCGTAGGGCTCCATTTTTGCAGTCTTCAACGCTGCTTAAAGATACGTAAAAGGAGAAACGATCACACGTCATTACGTGTATGTAAGCACCTATAAAATGAACGCACGAAACAGCGAACGGCTAATATAAGAAGTGTATAAAACCTTCAACGGGGTTGACACGAGGCAAGTTATTAGGCTGAGAGGGGTTGAAAGTTACCCTAAAATATTTTATTCCGAAGACCTGTTTATTGTCATGCGACGAATTGAATTTTATCTAGTGGCACTCTTACAATGCTTATTCGAATGTACATTTTCAATCGGAAACTCGGCAGGAACTTTCCGGGCAACCCAATGTAATAACAAGTCATTTGCATACTACCCGCACATCTTTGCATCTTCAACTCTCCTACCAATGCATAAAGATCCGCAGTCTACGTATCAATGTCAGTCATCTTACGCGAAAGCAAATTGCAAATGTGTTAAAGCGGATAAAACGCGCTCCGATCGTTTCACTTCAACGCGCAAATAGCTTCCTGTTACCGCGGCCGATTGAAGTGGATATATTTGCGTGATCGAGAATGATGAATAAGAGTGACTAATCGTGGCGTAAAACGCGCTAACGATGTTAGCGTTTCAGAGTAAATATTGGTAATACGGAAACAGCTGATTTTGAAAGCTTGCCAGAAGCTAGTGGAGAACGTTGTCTTTTCTAATAAAGTTAACGCTACTGGCCGAACAAGCCGACAAATAATCATAGGTAAGTTGTTAAGCGTGAAACAATTCAGATGATTTGACATTACGATAGGAAAGGCTAACAGAAGGGAAATTCGGTAGCTTGACAAAGTGCTATCGCGTTTATAACGAATACGTATGCGTGGTTGTTGGTCATATTTTAAGGGCTGCTCCACGGTGCTTATGCTTAGCTTACCGCGGTGAAAAATAGCGTTTCAGAAAGCTGCACATATTCATGCATCCGACGAAATAAACTTCAGTGGTGCTCCAATGCATCTCGGATGTGCTCGCAGTCGCGAGGCGCGAGGTGCGAGGCGCGACAGAAATAAGGCGCGCAAGTCAATTTTCATCCGCGTTCAGCTAAGCAGATGTTTCATATCCCGATGCGGAATAATCGATAAATTGGTGCATTGACCTATCCGTCTATAGTCGGGAAGCGAAGAGAGCCGCGGCGAAAATCCAAGTTTCAACTTGAAAAATCGTGCAGCGGACTGACGACAAGAGGAGGGTCGGAAAGTTGGGGCTGAAAATATAGTAATGCGCTATCATTGGCCAACAACGAGTAGAGGATAGGCCATTCATTTGCAGGGAACGCGATGGGAAATTTCAAATTCGAATACTCATCGTGTAAAGAAAGACGATCTTTACGCCTCTTACGATTCGGAGTAAATGATTTTAATTGCTGGCGTAATTCGTGTCTCGCGTACCGCCACTTTAAGCTTCGCGTTTTAAGCAACTTCATTGAATTCTTCCAGAAGCTCGTTAATGTGCGAATCGTTTCGGTTTCATTCGAACGAAGTTGAAATTTTGTTTAAGACTCGATCCTTCGGGGATGGCATCGGTGCACGCTAGCGACTTTGATATCGTTCCTCGAGTTCGAAATTAGTACACGAATCGATGTTGCGGATCTGTATGCGATCGAATTTTGTCTCAGATCTCGTTTGGAGCAGCTTTCGAATTTACTTCGCGAAGCGAAATCAGATTAAGATAATGGTAACGCGTAAAATGTCGCACAGAGTCGGATACGTGAATAAAGAGTACCGCTACCTGAACGGTTAAACAAACGAATTAAAGTGGCACGCTATAGGGACACACTGATAGTACGCCGAACATCTATCCTAACCCCTGGATGATTCTATACGAGAATGGATAGTCTGTCCTATGGTTGGTCGGTGGTGCTATATTTAACACCGGCGTCGCAATAGCGTCGCTAAAGGATGAACGTTGCAGCTGCGAATAGCGTAAGTCGAGAGAATTCCCATTTGCGCCGCTCCCACCTTTTACCTCACCGTTTATCTGTCATTTCTTTCTTCCGACGCGTATGCGATGCGATATCGCGAATCGGGTATTGTGGATTCCTGCAGTGATTCTCGCTAGAGTAGCTCTGGCGCAACCGCGTCCAACGTCATCGTTCATCGTTCGCCTCGCCTAGTCGCGATGGACGCGCAACTTACGCGGTACGTAATTCGATACACGCGAATTAAACGCGGTTCTGTCACGCCAAGTGGCCACTAGAGAGTATTTGCAAAAATGTCCGCCAATCTAAGGTGGCTGTCAGAAGTTTCCGGCCAGGCTACAATTTTCTTTCTCCATTTAAGCGACTCGTTAAGAAAATTCTTTCCACGGCAAATTGAATTGAACGACAATTAAATTTGTTAGCCGCGATAAAAGGATATATTTGTGCAGCGGGCCTTGCACGCTTTGGCCGGAAACTTTTGCTAGTCGCTGCAAATACGTTCGAGGATCTTCGTCCAATTTGTCGCGCATTTATTCCGAAATGCGTGTTCAATGATAACATTTTGTAACGCTGTTAACGTAATCTTTTTGTTGGCGTTAAAAGCGAGGGTCGAGTTATTCTTTTCATCTTTGATGCACAAACGTATTGCGAAATTTACCGAATGTAGTTTACAGTGGCTGTCATAAATTTCCGGCCAAGGTATATATATGTACGTTTGTTTTCTTCTTCGCTGACCCCAGCAGCGCTGAAACGGTTCGACACACGTACACCGAGCCACGATGCTCACCTATGACCGGAGTTTACTATTCAATCGGAGCCATGGAGATAAATTCTATCGTGGTCCGGGGACGAAGCATGGGAAAGAGGCGCGGCAGTGAACGCGTTGAGAAAAGTTATTGAGCGCGAAGGGTTAAGATTTAAGATAAATCGGCGACGCTCTGGCCAGGTACGAAAGAGAGGAGGGCTCTAGGTATGCGGTATACGTATCGCGGAACGAAAGTGATTGCGTAAATAACATACATATGAAAGCCGGTGTTGTACCGCGAACGGCTGCAGCGTGTGCAGAGAAGGAAGAAGTCCGTCTGCACTGTGTGCACTGCGCACCGTGCACAGTGTGCAGTTTCGCGCAGGAGATGTTGGCTTCGCGGCGAAAGTGACGCGGCGCGCGCGTTCCTGTTATATTTTTGAAACACGCTTCCCTTTTTCTCGCTCTCACGCGCGCGCGCCCATTATCGCGCTTATGTCGGTGAAACTTATCGGTTGGAGGTCATCGTGACGGTGGTGCATTTTCTTACCGGCGAGCCGAATACGCCCACGCAGGCGAGGTACACCATAAACCATGGTATTTTTCTGTCGCATGCTTTCGGCATCTTCGGTCCCCTTCACCACTTTTATTTTCACCTTTTCGATCGTCTAAAATGTGTAACCCCATCGACCGAGCAGAGGATGGACTATCCATTGTCGTATAGAATGATTGGCCCCCTTACCGGTTCACTGTTTCACGCAACACTGCTATAATTAATCATTTAGAGTAGACGAAGACAGAAACGGAATTCTGGCTGAATATTGTGCGACGCGGTTGTTTTCGACATGTACGCGATCTGTAAAATTCAAATCTATAATTAATTAGGAGACAAATGTGCCGTTTTGGACATTGAAACGTGTCCAATATGTACGTATAAAGTACGGAATGTGTTATAATTCTGTTATAGGCGACACGTTTACCGTACATTTTATATCTGTCACGCAAAGTGATACGATGTGCGCAAAGTGATAGATCGTACACGCTAATGTATGTAAAAACGCGTTTCTATTCAAGTGACAACTTTTATGCGATAGTACGAGGGACATTGGACTTTGTCGTACCGTTTCAATTAATCGATAATTAATCCGTTAAATTGAACGTACAAAAGGATGTTCATAAATAAAGGAGCGCTTGAACAATATTATGCTGGAAACCGAAGCAATTTTTAGCTTAAATACGTTCAGAAATAGTTACGTAAAGTCAGCCGCGAAGCTTAAAGTGACAGCACGCGGTACATATACCCTGCGCGTCTCGCGGCCAAAGGGTTAAACGCGACGCGCCAGTCTCTACGAAATTGTCCGTGGTTTCTCTCGCAGTAGAGGTGCGTAGGTGCGCGCTGTATCTTGTTGTTCGATCAATTTTCATCCGTCGAAACAACAGAGGACTTTCGATTCTGGAACCACGAAGAAAATAGGATAGCGCCAAGGTATCTTGATCGATAATCGCTCCGTTTCCCACACCTTCTTCCCCTTATCTTCTTTCTACGTTTGAACCGCGTTATTGTTATTATTAACTGGCCAAAAAATGATCGATCGGTCTCGATGTTCAACGTTTATATATATTCTTTTCGTCCGTAGAGTGCTGAATCGTCTTGTAAATTTACTTACGACGCATTTAATTTGGCACTTATTAATTCTCCGCATGCAAATGATCGCGCGCTCGCGGAAGTTCCGCGAACACGGCCCACGCCTAGCTAGGCTAAATATCCCACGTAATGTCAGTGTCCCTACAATTGTCACTTTAATTCGTTTATTTAATAGCGAACGAATGTACGAAGAAAGCGAGACTAGCAAAATTTCAATGCTAAATTTCGACTTGATTTTATATGTAACAACGCATGGACCGTGCCTATATATGTTTATATCCGATATCTAAAAAAAAAACATTAGCAGATGAAATACGTCATTTGAGCAGAAAAACGCGACTAATTTGTTGTACGTAAAAAGCATGGAAATGTTTCTGGTGCGGTAAATCCGCGGCGTTTACGATTCATCTATCCGTCGTACAAGCCGACTTGCTAATATATATCAGAATCGTTTCCATTTAAGTGACAACTTTTCAAAATTTCAGTTAACAGGGGACATTGGACTTTGTTATATCGTTTCAACGAATAAGTAACTAATACGTCAAAAGAGCGGTTCACTAGCGTTTTGCCTCAACACCGGAACGATTCGTAGGTTAACGAGCTTCTAAAATAATTCAATGAAGTTGCTTAACCCTTTCGCTACTAAACACGTATATATATACGTCCTGAAAAAGTGGCAAATCGTTCGGCAATAATATACGTGTGTTCGTTTCCCGCGACACGATACTATTTTTTCCCATAATTTATATTGATCCTAGTGTAATTAGTTGTACGAAATATGCAAATATTTGTAATCCTCCAGCTTTTGTAATAGCAAGAGTAACCGCGATCTGTGCACGGAGAATGTTTCGAATTTTAGAATGGTGCAGCGAAGGGTTTAAAGCGATAAGCTTAGAGTGTCAGTACGCGGGACATCTAGGCTTATCAGATTTTCCAATTTTGGCCCATAAAAGATCAAAGTTGGTGATCCAGTGTTATAGCTGAGCGGGGAACGTCCGCGAGTCGCTCGACAGTCAGTCAGTCAGTCAGTCGACAGCGATGCAAAGATCCTCGTTGGTAATGGCCAGAGAAGCGTTATAGCCAGACGGTTTGGTTTAGTCGCGATCTGAACAGCAACCGCTACGCTTCGCAGGCAGGCGTAACTCCTCCGTCCGACGTTTTTTCCATCCTATCGATCCGCAATCCTCGGGGCAGCTCGTGATTCTCTTCCGCGCCAAACTCGCGCTTTCATTCCGGAGGATTCTATTTTGCACGGGCAACCGATTCGACTGCTTTCGACTTGGAGAAGAACGCGCGCTTCGCATCGGGTAAGCTTGCCTACTAATTCGGTGCGTGCAAAAATTTTCATTTCCATCGACTGCGTCGTAAACGGATAGATCGCGTTTTACTGCAGCGCTGTCGTTTAATTAATGGGTATCGGATAGCCGCTACTATTTTCGAGTACCTTTGGAACTTATCCTGCGCGCGGTCGAGCAGTTTCTCTATCACGGAAGATCTACAACTTATCGTTAGCGATATACGTATCGGTTGAGTGCAAATTATTATTTTTCTTTTGATAGTTTAGATAACTTTTATTTTTCAGGGACTGCGATTGCTGTTAAAATGGCGTGAAACTATAGACACGGTCGCGTAGAAACTTTCATAAACACGTGGCTTTTCGAAATTGTTTAAACGTTGGTTCTGCGGTTAAAAAGAATCCAAGAAAATATCAACATGTACACCTACTGATAAAAGTTAAGAAACAAAGTAATCATTTGCGACGTTCTGTGTATTCTTCATCTTTTGAAGTAAATAGCTTAGAATAAAAACGAACATAAAAATGTAACATTACATATGCCAATATGTAACAATAAGTTATCCTATTTTTAATTCTAATCTATATACCTCGGAAAACAAAGAGCACGCAAAAATATGGAACGGATTACTTTGTTTCTTAACTTTTGTCGGTAAGTGTATATAAAACTGGCGAAAGCATCTCCGATTTTTCTTACAACTTTTTATTCGCTAGATCAAAGGAAATCGAGCTTGAAATGTAACGTACGTTTTCGCCTGTAGCTTGTCTAATAATACGGTGGTGAGAGGGTTGAAGCTTACCCGAAAATGTTTCCTTTGGAACAGCTATTTATTAACATATCACAAATCGAACTTCATTTAGTTCGCAGTGGAGATAAACCTTTGCTCATCCTCTTTATATAAGTTCAAGATACAAAAATGCATCGGTGCAATGGTTACACAATTTTTCTGAAAAACTGCAAGCAAGTCATTTTGACCAGTGTGGTAATTGCAGTGTTTTACAACATTTCGCTTGCTTTAAATGATTTATAATCGATGCCGGTTCTATCGGTCGTTGCATATTTAAATACGGTGTTAACGACTACATTTATTCATAGCGGATGAAATGTATCATTACTGTAATTACGTTAACGCTACCGATTCAGTTGGGTATGGCTATCGTTTTCCACGAATAATTTTTCTCGTTGAATTTCGTTCAGTTCGGTCTTCCGATGACTGCTTTAATCGTCGCCTCGTTTCACTTTAGAAGAAACAGATCGATGCATTCCGAATGAAATTAGTTGCTATTGATTCGGTTAGGTACACGATTATTGTTTCCCATTAGTAATTCTTCTCGTTAAATTTCACTCAGTTGGCACTCGGATCGAATGTCTACTTTACTTGTCGCCTCGTTTTATCTCGTAAAAAGAAGGAGAAGAAGAAGATTAATTTCCTTCATTGCTGGTTTGACTCGAGGTCAATTGCTTCAACTATATAAATCATCAGTTTCGTTTGTTCGCCTGCAGCCAAGTCTTTGCCGTCGATATCGCTTATCGTCCGCCAATCTTTCGTTTTTACAGCTGCGTGTCGATCAGTCGCGGCAATCGGAAAGTCCGTCGTAACGCGAAAAGATGGAGCATCCGACGATATCTATCTTTGCTTTCCTTTTCTTAACGCCAATTCCAATATACAGTTGATTTACCGATAGCATAATCGACTCGGCGCGGCGCGGCGCCGGTACGCTGCAATCGCAAGGTCTCTCCTCGCTCGTCCCCGCGAAATGCATAACATTTCGCGAACGGTGAAATTGAAAGGCTAACTTGTGTCGCGCGCGCACAGAGTTGGTGCAGCAGATTTTACATAATCACCTTTCTTTAAACCTGATCTCCTGTGCCAATTTAAATTCACCGCCGCTAACGTTACCTTTCCCCGTCTCCTTCGTTCGATTTTGCAACTCGCCGCGCGACTTTGTAAATTCACTCCTTCCACGCGTCGTTCTAATCCTACGACGATTTAAAGCTTCGATTTCGAGAAGCCTACGATTATTGTTGCCTGCGTCCGTCGATGATTCGCGTTTATTCCAGGACAGGGTTGCAAGAGATCATGGTGAAGGCGTACGGGGGTGTGCTGATCGTAGCAGACGTGCTGCTGCTCATCCTGAAGCTTCTCTATTACATCGGCGAGGGAATATATAGACTGATCGTCCCTGTGGAGGAGAAGAGCGTAGCCGGTGAAATTGTTCTGGTACATACCGCGCTCTTTTCACTTCCTCTTCTTTGCACCCTCTTAAACGACGCGGCAAGTTGCGGTGCGTAGTTTGCCGATTAGAAACACGCGACGAATGAAAAGCGGAACCGAAACGACGTTTTCGAAGAATCAAGTTGCACGCGCGCGGTAGCAGAGATTACATAATTTTTTATTTATAATTGACGTCTACTGTCTCTTCGTTTGATTAGTATCCTCGTCCGTGTGTTCAGCAGTCGCGTTGCATAATGATATCACATAAGATTTTATAAACATGCATTAGGCAACGGGAACAATCCGTACGGATTTAACGATACAAAAAGTTAAGCAATCCGAGCTTCCTTAAAGTTTCTTTTCAATTTTCGTCAAGAAGCTAAAGATATAGTTAACGATACCGTCGTTGCTATAAATACCACGGCCACTGTATAATGTAATAGGTCATCCGTTGCGTACAAGTAAATAGATAAACAAGTAACTGCGTGGCAATGTGCACTGTTTGTACAAGGTAACAGGTGCCGGTCACGGTATCGGCAAGGAACTGGCATTAAAATATGCATCTTTGGGCGCGACCGTGGTCTGCTGGGACTTGAATCAACGAGGAAACGAGGAAACCGTGAACGAAATTAACCAAATGGGCGCAATCAAAGCGTATGCCTACAAGTACGTACTTGCAAACGCTGCAATTAATTTGCATCTAAAGACTATATACATATATACACACACACACACACACACACACATGTCGGAAGAAATTTCTCGCATGTTGGCGGTTATATCGGCAGATGCGACGTGTCGAACAGGGAAGAAGTGTTCAAAGTGGCTGAGAAAGTGAGAGAAGAGGTCGGGAATGTAACGATCTTGATTAACAATGCTGGCATAATGCCTTGCCGCGCTTTCCTGGATCACACGCCCGAGGAAATCAAGCGGATATTCGACATCAACGTATTGGCGCACTGTTGGGTAATTCTTGTCGCATTCGAATCTCGAGCTGCTCGGATATTCGGCTATACTCGCAGCAGCTCTTAATTAATTCGCGACGAGAGCACTTCTTTTGCTCTTCGCTTTCGAGCATTCGAACGATATTAATTATACCTACACCGCAGACCGCCCAAGCCTTCCTGCCGAGCATGATACAGAAAAACCACGGCCACATAGTCGCTCTCTCGTCGATGGCCGGACTTCTCGGTTTGGCGAACGTGGTCCCTTACTGCGCTTCAAAGTTCGCAGTAAGAGGTAACGATTCATTCGTCCATGCGTAAAACTTTCCACCGCGTTCCGCGCTCACTCTTCTCCGTCTGCTTTTGCAGGATTAATGGAAGCAATGCACGAAGAAATTCGAGCGTTGAGCAAAGCAAAAACGTCCAACATCAATTTTACCACCATCTACCCGTACATGGTAGACACGGGACTTTGCAAAAAGCCGAAGATCAGGTAAAAACAAAAACAAACAAAAAACGCTTGCCTTGCATGCGTAAGCAATCGTGCTAAAATTCTCGAGGTTATAAGTAATTTATATGTGTGTAATGCGCATGCAGACTCGACTATTGGACCAGAGGTATAAATATTTCATTCACGGCATACGTAATAAAGTATATAAACGCATCGCTGATTAAACGCGATCGTCGCGATTAATTCAGATCGCGATGAAGGTCCAAAGTACGCTGTTTTCGAAGTGATCCGAACTTTCTTTTTAAATCAGGTTCCAGAGCATCATGGCGCTGGTTTCACCAAAAGAGGCAGTTGTTGAAATAGTTAAAGCGCAACGGCGAAACATCAAAGAGTTGTCCATCCCCGCGTGTTGGCTTTATACCAATTATTTCTTAAGGTAACAGACATATTTAGATAAGTCTAAACTTTGCTTTCGGGGCAAACAAATAGTTTCACCATGAAAATTCAACTTTCGGTGGAACTTTACTTTTAGTAAAGCTTTACTTTAAATCGATTTAAAGGTGCGCTCCTTGTTGCTAGCGAAATGGTTGCCGATCTCAGTTCTAGCATTGACGAGGGATAGAACAGACTATCCATTCCTATATGAAAGCATCTATAGTAACGTAAAACGACAGCGTTTTTAAAACAATGGGAAGTCGCAAGTATAAATTCTGCGCGATGCGCGTTTCCGATATGCGCGATCTATGGATAGCTAGACTTCTATCATTTGATCTTCTATAAACCAAATTTCGTTTACTTTTGTGAAATAAAATACGATCAAACGTACAGTTATATTTAACACACGAATAGCTTTCGCAACTTTGATGGTCGGATCGAATGTATTTCTCAAAGGGAATCATTCTAAATCGCAAGGGGCGTAAAAAAATTTATTTCAGTTTCCTGTAAACGGATGGTATATACTGTACTTCGCCAATGGTTCTAGATGCGTTAATCCGGTAAATGTTGAATCGTTCAATGGAGTATTTCTTTTTCAGATGTATGCCAATGCCGAATATGTACGCCGTGATAGACTTCCTAGATTCTGGCGTAGAAGCAGACAGTTAACGAGTATCTATTATTTGTATCGGAGATGAGACGAAAGCCCGAGTAGCTTTATCAATTATTATCAATCTTTGAAATACAAACGACTGCAATCGGTGGAATCGTACCGATTAAAGCAAGTCGAAAATCTAAGTAAGCGCCAACTATATTACATAAATATTGATAACGTGGTTATTAATAACCACGTTATTAATATAAGTAATTGAATTATTAAGCAATTAAATTCATAACCGCGACGCTATTCTCATTAGTTTTACTTATATGGCTTTCGAGAGAATTTCGGATCACAAATGTGTAGCATGTAAAGTTTCAAGTTTCGAGTTTCGAGTTTCCAGTTTCGAAAGCTCGAGATGTTATCGACATTTTTAGAACTCGCCAGCGCGCGTCCCACCTCTAATTCTTATGAAAACATATTTTTAAGGGAATAAAAGTGAATGCTCGGTAAAACGATAGAGGAAATGCAATTAGCACACGTTTACTTTGTCTGTAATTAGAACGATACGCGTATAATTAGTTCCCTGATACGAAGTTGTAGATAACTTCAAACAACGCGATTTCTATTTATAATTAATTCGGGTAGAATTTTTATTCGTTTAATTTGTCGTTGGTACGTTTTAAGGATTTATACATAGGGATAATAGCCGCTTTTGTAATACGTAAAATGCAAGCGAAAAAGGTGTTTCTCGATGTTCATGTAAATTCGTATATTTGCATGCTCTCTCTCTCTCTCTCTTTCTCTCCCTCTCTCTCGATTCGAACACGTATAATAAATGAATGTCCAAATAATAGTGTTCTTTCGAATATTATATAATATAGGGTAGATGTACCGCGTACTGTCACTTTAATTCGTTTATTTAATAGTGAACGAATGTACGAAGTCGCGAGATTAACAAAATTTCATTACCAAATTTGGGCTTGATTTTTACGTTACAACACATGAACGTTGCGTATATGTTTATATTTAATATTTCGAACGAAATGTTAGCAGGTGAATGTGTCGTTTCAGCATGAAAACGCGATTAATCCACTGCAACTAGAAAGTATGTAAATTTCCATAACGCAGCATCGTTTCCATTTAAGTGACAACTTTTCAAACGACGGCACGACGAACGTTGCACTTTTCTTATATATTTTCGACGACGTAGCACGTAATACGCAAAAAAATCACTAGAAATAAAAGAGCAGTTAACTGATGTTACAATGTTAACTAATGTGCTCGAAACCGGAACGATTCGGTGGGTTAACGAACTTTTAAACGAATTAAATGAAGTTGCTTAAAGCGCGAAGCTTTAAAGTTGCAGGACGTGGGACATTCACCCTATTATGCAATTTATGTAAAATGAAAAATACATTTTTAGATTCTCCAATACGTATGCGTATGCGTATGCGTATGCGTATGCATAAACATTCGCACTCTAATAATATATATTATGAAATATATAAATATACGTATTATACTTAAATTAGCTATATTTACTTAGATTAACAAATACACAGAAATGTACAAGTATAAACGAAACGGTAAGAGGTTTTATTTTTCAAAGAGTCTTTTCGACGGGTTCCTGTTTTCGCTAACTTATCCTTTGATCACAGTCTCGAGTCGCTTATAACGTGTGTCTACCCTATTTTAAATTAACATTCCGACGCGTTTCTGAAAAGTTCACCCAACCCGTTGTAACCCTTTAAACCAACTTTGGCGCCGGCCACGCGACATCCAAAAGTCACAGCGTCTTGCAACACGTTATGCGTAATGAATTCCGTGTAGCTACACTCTACGCTTTCGATATTGTAATTCTTCTTAATGTTACGCTTCGGCTCCGCTTCTTTTTCCGAACACGAGCATTCCAAGCTTCTTCTTCTCCTTTGGTTGAATTCGAGCTTGGCTTTGTTTAGAAAATTTAACACCGCCGCGTTGAAGGTGTCACCGGCTCCCAACGTGTCCACAATCTTTTGCGGTGGAAACGCGGGAGATTGTACTATAATATTGTCCGGTGTTTTCGCCATCGCGCCTCTGTCAGCCCACGCGCATATCAAAGTCGCTCTGCAAATCAATTAACGAATACGCTTGACGTACCGCTCGACATTCTCAAGAGTTATAGCCGTGTTAAAAAAGAACGTGCGCGCCCGTAAATAAGCTATTACATAGAATTCCTCGAAAAGTAACATCGCCGTAAGGCGAGAGAATTTAATAACTCGACCTAATTAAAGTACCATATAGTTTCGGATTTTAACTCCGTACCCAGACTTGGCATCTTCGCTGATATTCTTCAGCGTTTCGCTCATATTATCGTATCCTCTGCTCTGAGCGAATTCCTTCGATATGAACGCTACATCTACGTAAGGTAGCAGATCGAGCAGCTCTTGTTTCGGCCGTTCTAATTCTACGCTAATGGTGATAGGCACTTGAGCGGTATCCGTTTCTTTGCTATTAGTATCTTGACTGTAATTCAACATACTGTTATAATTCTCCACGCACTGCATCATAGACAATACCTCATTTAGATTTCTACCCTCGAAATGAATCCAACTGTAATCTCCTAGATGCAACCGTTCGAAATTGTTCAATGTCAATTCCGGTAGATTAGGATTGTGATGTAAAATCGTGCGAGAGCCAGAGCTTAGGCTCAGAGTGACTGTAGATGTCGGGCAGCCGATATTTTCTACCGTTGGGCAGTGAGAGAAATCAATACCGTACTTTTTCATGTCGTTCTGCAGGAAGCTTAAATGTTCTTCGGCGCTTAGGGTGCCGAAAAATTCGCTCGAGCTACCTAACTGGGAAAGGACCGTGCAGGTGTTGGACGCGTTCCCTCCTCTTTGCCATCTGTACTCTACGGATCTGCAAATCACACCCAAAATCAACACCAATTATACCTATGTATCAATTCCAAGACAACAGAAGTCCACTTTTTTCCCATTCGTAGCCTTTACGAGCCTATTTCACTTACAATGGCTACAAAAAGAATTTATATAAACTACCAGCTGAAAGTTTGCAAGCGGTACACGCGTATTTCGACGTAACAGAAAAAGAAGAGAATTTAAAAATGTGTCGGCATAGAAAACTTTTCAGTCGATATAATTTACGAAGATGAAAGAACGTGCTACTAATATCTGTAAGAGTAATTTCGAATGAATAAGAAAATTAGAAGGTTCTATATTTCATTGCTGTACCAGCAAATTTTCATTATAGCATAAGAGTGCTGTTAAATTATAGGAGACTAAACATTATCAATTAAGATTAAACACAATGTAGTTATTATATTCTCTTTCAAGCTTATTCTGTACCCCAAAAGGGTTTACACTCATCTAGATAAATAAATATACGCGGACCTAATTAATTAGTACCTAAATATCAAACGAAATAAAACAGTTTTACTTTCACTGTAATTGTTTTATCTAATATTATAGCAACTGCTTAATCCAACAACATTTAAAACAGTGTAAAAATTTCATCCCCGATGTGTTTTACTTTTATAGACAACAGTAAATAAAGTACAAAGTATTGCAAGTTACAGAAAAGATGCTACAGTTGAAAAGTGTGTGAGAAACAAGCTTGCAATGATAAGATACATATGGAATTTTTTCTACAAGGCAGAAGTTTATCGTGTAAAAACTGTCAAGCAGATATCGCACTGCAATCAAGTGTAGAAGTTGCATAAAACTTGCTAAAGATAGAGAGGGAATTTGAAATATAGAAATACATTTGTTAAACCATTTTGTTTAATAAATATCGTACATATGTATGTATTGGATACGTGTAAAAATTTGGCAGATTAAAGTATATACACGGTTCAATCGATATTTTGTATAATTTAGCATCCAAATAGATCATTGCTGCTGTTTTGCAATTCGCGTGACTTCACTTTTACATTAACTAATTCTCCTCGGTAATAATAAAAAAAAATAACCACCGCATTGCACATTTATGCTCGCAGTAAAACTTAACAAATCTAATACGTATAATTAAAGTAGACAAGTAGACAAATCGAGAAGATGCACTTTGACGAAATATCGATTAGCTCATTTGCGTTTTGTTTCGCACGTCGTGGTTTCTAGCAACTTTACATTAAAATTCTTCTAAGATAGTAATAACCAATAATCACAGCGTTACACAAATTATGCTTGCAGCAAAAATGATCGGAATTAATAACTAAATTAAAGTAGATAAACCGAACAGCAGATTCACTTTCTCCTAATTTCGATTATCGCTTTTGCGTTTCGTATTACGATTAGTAGTTTTCGGCAATATAACATTAAAATTCTGCTGCATAATAATAAGCAATAGCCAGAGAGGATTGCACGTTAAACGCAGCTAAATATGGTGTTCACGTTTCGTGAATATCAGCTGATGCGACGTAACGTAAACGTAAACGTAAACGTAAACGTAAACGATGCACGAGCGATAATACTGCGCAATCGCGCACAGTATATGGAATTATCTCTCACCTTTGATCGGAATCTTCGGCAGGATATTGTTCGCAAGTTTGAACAATATCCAAGCAAGTCAAACCGACGCAAAGAATTCTCTGCTGGCTGGGCTCCACCGTAGAAGACGCACCAACGATTTTCTCGTAGAAACTTGAAATCATGTCAAGTCACTCGGATGATAGCGATAATAATGCGAAGCGCCAGCCGAGACTGGTTTTGCATTACGACGTTGCTCCGATCCGACGGACGCTAGAACTCTGCTCGTTTAATATATATGCTAGGAAATTTTATAATGCCACACTCGATAACGCAGCAGCAGTTTACGCATGTTTTCGTTTCAAGCGAAACAATTTTTCCTTCATTATTATCTGCGGATTAGGCGAACGATGAACGCCACGCATGCATGGATTAAATCCGTGTGTATACTTGACCCTTGACTCTTTTCGACAATTATATCGATAACTTCTAGACCCACCTATTTTCGTGACCAAAAAGATATTGTATACACTGAAATTTCGTCGAAATAAAGACGGGATTAATCATCCCTATGAATTACACACATCCGTGTCTTTATACGATTTCGTTTAGAAAATCTAGCGTAACAACATCTGGTAATTCAGAATAACGCGAGATCCTTATTCTGCGAGTACTCCGTATAATTTACAAACTAATTTAAATTTCTCGCAACTTCTTTATTTGTTAGTTTCTTCTTCTTCTTCTCGAGATAACATTTGGTAGATTAAGCATATGGAAAAATTTGCCAGATCCATGCGATAAAGCTTAGAAGATTTGGCAATTGAACGCACAAAAGTAGCAAAAAATGGGGAAAAAGGAATTTTTGTACAACGTATAAGCATATATGCTGTTTTTGAAGTTGAATATAAACACAAACTTATAGAATGTCCCGATATAACTTATTTATTTATTATTATTAACGGGTTTCCCCTTGTATACAATTGGTACTACAGAATTGTTAGAAAAATAACAGCTCTAACAGATTACCACTGATTATAATGCGGTTTATACAGTGGAGTGAAACTATGTTCGGTATATTTGTTAAATTATTAATATATTCATCATTCTTAACGAAGTTAAAGTGATGCACGTTTAGAAGAGAAACCAGTAGGGGAAATCTACCGAGAGGCGTTAAAATTCCCGCTTCACAACGACGTGCGACGATTATAGCGCTTCGCGAGCAACGAAAAATGCCAAGATGGCAACGTAAACGATTTCATCGGATATCGAGACTTTGGGAGGACTTTTTATCGTTTATTAGCTGCAATTTTAAGCAGCGTATCCAAACAGATATACGCCGCACGCAGAATACAGATTCCTTCTGCCGAATAATCGAAAAGAGATTGGCTATTCTTTTTTGGATTAGGCTGGATCTATGCGACGGACGCGCGTAAACTAACGAGATATCGAAGCTTGGGCTGATTAATTATCGTCCTACGGCTTCTTTTCTCCAAGCCGATCTTTGCTCACGATTCGAACTATTTTTAGATAATTTATTTAGCATATAAAATGGATCCTCGAATACATAGAAGAACAGAGCCGGAAAAAGGACCCGGTGATTTGGTCAGTGTTTTTAACCTTACGAATTATGCTTTCCCGGACTCGTACCTCTCGCAGATGCCGATGCAAAAATAGCATTTGCATTGCGCGATGTCAAATCGAATGCCGATTGAAATATACACGTATATTGGATACGATTATTAGACTGCGGATCTTTACGCATTTATCGGAATTTTGCATCTACGCGGAAAAACGCAACATTTGCGTAACGCCAAAAAATATGCAAACTATGTAAAGTAAATGACACGTTGTTATTGTATTTTGGGGGGTAAAAGTAATTCTGCACTTATAGGCTCGTGTTTTTCAAATTATGGATTCGCGTAAAAATCCGCAGTTTAATGATTATTCTTGAACTAATATTTTCGAGATCAAGACAATTATTCGGGAAAATTTTATATGGAAAAAGAAACTTGAAAATGTTGTAATTGTTAGTCTGTGCAGATTTTTATGCAAATTCATGATTTTATTAATTTAATTAGTAGACTGGGAACTTTTACGCATTTATTGGAAATTTAAATGCATGCAATGTGCAGATATTTACGAATGATCATAAGTAGACTGTGGATTCTTATGATACGTATATTTTTATTTTAACGGATATTTATGGAAACGTGAAGTATGCAAAAAATTGGAGAAAATGCTTGCCATACAAGAATATATATATATATAAGAGTTCCAATGTATAATAAACATTTCATTTAGGGGATGAAGTTTCTACTTAGATTCTATTTCTTTAATTTTCCAACAAAAATACGAATTTGGCAATTTTTACAAGCAAAGCGTATTTTGTAACATTTAGAGACTGAAATCCATTGGCATTTAATTTCCACTTCTCGCGAATCTGCCCAAAGATCCCCAGTCAATTTGTTAGGAATTAGTTTACCATTTTGACTTGGATTGACTGTTGCAGATAGTGGAATGGTTGAACGAGGCTTCCCTGAATTCGGCAGAGGATATCAAAGTGACTAATTTATGTAAAGTTCAGGAAATCCTAATAAACAAAGAGCCACAGTTGCTCCCACTATATTTAGACGAAGCGTTACAATTCTCCTTAGATAGAAATGCTGAAGTTAGGAAAACTGTCACTGGCTTTATAGAGGAAGCTGGGTAATAATCCCTTGCAATAAAAACTTGCAATACCATAACACCATGATAATTCCTTTGCCATAGGCAAACTGTATTTCATTTATTATACATTAGATTTCTTCCATCAGGGTAAAACAGCCAGAGGTAATTCCCCGTGTAGTTCAAATATTATTAAGACTAGTGTCAGACGAATCGTCGGCCGTTTCTAAAAGAGCTCTCAGAGCAAGCGGCAGAATACTGAGAGCTGCCTTAAAATGGATAGCCAGTGCCACCACTGTTACAATGGAAATGGAAGTGGCTTGGAACCAACTCAGTACTCTTAAAGTTCAAATTATAAATATGATTGACAGTGACAATGATGGGTAAGAAATAATTCGAAAAATATAGAATAACACTCTGGTACTATAGAATACTAAAAAATAGAATGGAATAGAGAAGGGTAAATTTTACCTCCAACAGCCTGGATTCGATTCTCAAAGCTTTCATTTCTATTTGCATTGCTCGTTAATTAAATCCTAGTATTTAATTTCCTTTTGTGATCAGCATTAGGACGCAAGCGGTGAAATTCCTGGAAGGCGTGATTTTGATACAAACGTATCCCGATCCGGACACACCGAAAAAGCCGGACGATTTTTCCTTAGAAGATATTCCGTTAACTTTGAAGATAGCGCGTAGACGGAAATTGGAGGAGGAAGCTAACGACGTGATGGATTTGTTGATTAAATTTCACGGATCACCGCACGTTAGCAGTGTTAATTTAATGACGTGCATGGGATCCCTTGCACTGATCGCGAAAACCAGACCTCAATTTATGCCGGGTGTCATACAAGGTACTTGCAAGCTTTTCTAGAAGCACGCCGAGTATAAAAAGTATTTGCATTTGCCACGATATGTGCATGCGAGAGGTATACGATAATTGCACAACTTTTATCATCCCCCCTATTAGCGGGATCCCTCTTAAACGCGCGACGCTCGGCCGTTAAATAGCGTAATCTAATCCGAGACAATGCAAATGTAGCACCACAAATTCTTTATTTTTCATTCTTCTTTTTACACGAATTTGTTTAACGTATTCGTTTACATAGAACAGTATTTACTTACAATTGCCATACGTTAGTAAGGGGGCAAGTAGTCTCCTAATGATTTCACACGAGAATGAGATGCTAGATTCTATGCTTCGTCAATGGTGATAGTTTCGGCTTGAATGAAATTGCCTTTCGTAGAGTATTCGAATAAACGTAGCAGAGTGTGCATATTTTTCATAGTCGCCGCACACGCGTTTAAAGTAGCGAATTTGTACTTAAAAAATGGATCGATTTGCAGCTCTGCAAAGGCTACAGCACGACTTGCCACCGACTTTGTCCGACTCGCAAGTAACCAGCGTGCAAAAGCAATTGAAATTAACTCTACTAGGATTGATGAAGCATCCTGCTAGCATAGAATTTGCTTCCACGATAGCTAAACAATTGACCCAATTGGGAGCGAAGGAACAAGAGATTCTAAAAGCGTATCCGAAGCCGGAAGACATTCGGCGTATGAAGAAACGCCAGCAAGCAAGTGTCCAATTAACTTTTATTCCACGTATCCACGACAATTCCGCTAATAGAAGATTGCTCTTTATTCGCAGGAGGCGGCTGCATCTTCCGCCGCGAAGCGCGTTAAAATCGAGAGCGCGTTGATAGCCGATGAACCGGAAGTCGCCACTAATCTAACACCTGCCGTCAAGTTACCCGAATTGATCGAACTTTCCGAGAGCTTTATCGCCGAAAGATTGAGCGTGGAAATTGCCACGGATTTGGTTATGGATAGCATGGTAGGTCGATTATTATAGATCGTAGATCGTAGAGACGGATTCAAATGTAATACGCTGAAAGCCAAAGGCGGAAACTATTTCAGGGGGCGGCGAGTTTTGGGGGAAAGTTTAGGTTTTTCTGCACTACTCTATACTTTTCTAGTATTCTATACGATTCTATACTTTTTTTTACTTTCTATTGCTACGGAGATAGTATGTATAATACTCACGAATGGGAGTAAAAATAATACTATGCTATAGAGAAATTTTAGTAAACGATTGGCTAATTTTCGAGGGGGTATATATACGTCCGTGGTAGCGGACTAACGGGTTAATAATTTATATTTCCCTACTCTCCTCTATTTTAATTTTGCAGTTGAGATCATCGCGAATCGAACAAATATTCATTAGTCTTGCATATCGCGATGTCTCATTTAAAATGATGGTTTAGTTGCTGGGCGGAAAAAACTTAATCCGCCCCTGGTCGTTGCTATTGCTACTTTATTGACCCTTATTTCGATTAAACATATTTAATGAACCAGGCGTGGGTCCCGGATACAATGACGTCGATCTTTCAAAGAGAATATCAGCCCACTTCCACTACCGATATAAATATCCAGCGACAGACAATCGCCAAGCTATTAGCGACGCAAATAAAGCAGGCTAAAACGAAGAAGAAAAAAGACGCGAAGGATGAGGACGCCGTGATGGAAGATCTGGTAAAGAATCCAACGATTAGTGTGGCGGAAGCGAAACGGGAACGAAAGCGCGAAAAGGATAGAGAGAAAGAGAAAGAAGCTAAAGCGTCTTTAGAGGCCCACGAGAAATCACTCGCGAAAGCGAGAACCCGTTTAAAAGCCCTAAAATTATCCGAAGTCACGAAACCTTTATCGAAGGATGTGAAAGAGAAAATGTTGCTGATGGCTGTCAATCGGATTTTGTTTTCGGAGAAGACAGCAGTATTCGGCGGCGTTGCAGCTATAAGGTAAATCACTTTACAACTTTCTTATTTACTTATTTAAAAAATATCATCTTATTGTACTATATTATCGTATTATGTTGATGAGAAATTGCCTATACTCTGGTTCTTTTTAGATCGAAAATTTTGACAACTTTAGCCGCAACTTTTAATCCGTATATCAAGGAAGTAGTGTTACGTTACATCACGGACGATATGAGGAGCCGATTAGACTTAGCTTTAGGTTGGTTGTACGAAGAGTATGCATTGCTGCAGGGATTCCAGAGACGAACCACGTTATGTACAAAGCCTCAGGAAGCTCCGCATCAGGCTTACAATTTCTTACTGTGTACGTTGGTGTCCGCGATAGATTTGGTTCAAGGCAAGGATCGCGACACTCTCTTATACAGGTAATATATATATATGTCATTTACTAAGCGTAGAAGTTATATCGACCCTTTGAGTAGCGAGTAATTTTGAAAGATCGCCGCATTTCTAGATTTAATCACCGTCTTTATTAATCGTTGCAATGCTTTTAAATTCGCATTCGGCGAACACTCTCTGCTGGTTATTCATCGCTCCAAACTTCTTTTTAGTAATATTTAACGTTCGATAATAACAGCATATTCTGACTCCTGTAAGATTATATATTTCGAAAAGGAGAGGGGGTCACGTTGATTCCGAAGAAAGGGAAATTGAATTGGCGAAAGTAGAAATTAAAGAGAGCTGAATCTTAAGATTTGTCGAAGCATACGCGTGTGCCCATAGCGGAGCTAACGGAGTGCAATTCATTATTATTCAGGCTGTACTTGGAAGCTCCTTTAATAACTGAAGACGCCGTGGAGGCTCTGAAAATGATATCCTCGGACGAAACGAGAGGTCTAGCTCCATTGCAGTTGCTAAAGGAAATGGTTATTCGTAGACCCACGAAACAATTAGTATTTCTCAATGTATTATTATGTCATACCGGCCACGAGAACAATACGGTAATTCGAACATAATTAATTAATACAGTATAGTACCACTGGCATTATTAAATTATTAGTACTACTGTATGATTCTCTCTGTTTGCGAATAGATAAGGGAAGCCGCTATACAGTTAGTTTGCCAGCTATATAGCCGTCCTGAATTAAGTAAACTGATAGAAGAGTACGCGGTTCTTTATTTAGGTTTCTTGCGACTTCACACGCCGCCCGAGATCGTGTTCGGACAGGATCGAGGTAGGCCACAAGTAGAAACCCAATGGACTGAGTCAACTACTAGAGCTTGCCTTGGATTATATCTTGCTTTGTTGAGTGAACACCAAGATTTAATTCATGAGTAAGTTATTTCTTTAATTAAGAACTCTTTTCACGCGTCGATACTTGTATCGACCACCTATTATGGACGTCGATTCTCAAATTTCCCGTACCATCGTACGCTTTTTTATATGGACGCCGATTCTACGTTATCCAACGAGTGCCACCCTGCGTTGCACGAGAATCGATACACTGCGTATCGCGATAAAAGTATCGTCGCGCAAAAGAGCTCTACCCGCGTCGCGTAAATGCAAATTTCTATTAACGGGGTGCATTTGCAGATTGGCCAGAGTTTATACGTCTATGAGCGCCGACGTAAAACGCATGGTTCTCCGATTGGTAGAAGGTCCGGTGAGATCCTTGGGAATGGGCAGCCCACAGTTGCTGGCGCTAGTTGAAAATTGCCCAAAAGGCGCTGAAACTTTAGTAACAAGAATTATCCACATTCTCACAGAAAAATGTACGCAAACTTTGAATCCTGCGGCGCTTCTTCGTTTTTTCCAGGTCACTTTGTATTTGGTACGCTATTTACCGCATTGTTTTTTTATACTTTTAGCCGCGCCGAGCGCAGAATTGGTAGCAAGAGTGAGAGAACTTTATCAGACTAGAGTGTCGGATGTTCGGTTTTTGATACCAGTTCTAAACGGTTTGACGAAGAAAGAAGTTATCGCCGCGCTTCCCAAACTTATTAAGCTGAATCCTATAGTCGTTAAAGAAGTAAGCGATACGACGGGATGCGATTTAAATTGAAAATACAATTCTCTGACTCGCTTTTTGCAGGTATTCAACAGGCTGTTAGGAACTCATAATAACGAAAGCGGCGTGCCTCACACGTCTCCTATTACACCTGCGGAACTTTTAATAGCCTTGCATAATATAGATCCGAGTAAAGCGGAATTGAAGACGGTTATTAAAGGTGAGCTAATTACGCTCGTTGTTCTTTAACCCTTTTAAAATTAATCGATTCCTCGATGCACCGATAGGGATTACTTTTATTCGTGCGAAACCAGAACAAGTACTTTTACTTACATATATATATTTACATATATATATATATATATATATATATGTAGAAGTAGAGGCTTGAAGTTTTAAAACGATCCCAAGTTGATTGTCGTGCGACGCTTCTTTACGAAGTTACAGCAGCTCAAAGATCAACACGTTTTCCATCAGAATTTTTCCATCCATTAATATTGCTCACAAGTATATTTTGCATAACGAAGCATAAATAAAATCTGTACAAATTGTAGCAGATAATCGTACTACGTTACAGAAAACTGACACGCATCTTTTTAGCGAACAATCTATATGTGTATATCTGTATATATTAACGTCTATCGTAACAAATAGAAAATTGGAACCGCTATTAAAGTTAACATGGAACGCAACAAGATTCATCATCTGCTTGAGTTCATTGAAGAAACTAAAATTGCCGACCGAATAGTATAATTCAATGACACCGTCGCTAATAGCCTAGTTCTCGATGCAAGACGTTACACTGGCCATTAAAAAAGAAATAGAAAAAATTATCTTCTAATTTCTCCACTGCTGTTAGCGATAATTGTTGATTAAATTGCAGCCACGTCTTTGTGTTTCGCGGAGAAACAAATCTACACGCAAGAAACGGTAGCGGTGGTGATGCAGCATCTCATGGAGATGACGCCGCTTCCCACGCTGCTAATGCGCACCGTCATACAAAGTTTAGCGTTGTACCCGAGGCTAAGCGGATTCGTTATGAATATACTTCAACGATTAATCTTGAAGCAAGTGTGGAAGCAGCCGAAAGTATGGGAAGGTTTCGTAAAATGCTGCGAGCGCACGCAGCCGCAAAGTTTCGCGGTGATCTTGCAGCTTCCCCCGGCGCAGCTGGCCGAAGCGCTAAAAATGGCCGGCAATTTACGGACACCTTTATTGGCGCACGTCGAAGCCTTCGCTGAAAATCAGGTACTTTTCGCCGTACATACACGGAGCGATAAAAAAGCAGAGTTCGAGACTTGAAACTTTTCGGCTTGTCCGGAAAGTTCGTGCCGCATTATATTTCATTATTTCACAATGCTTCGTTTAATTACCAAACGCGTTCGATTTGAATTAATCTAGAAATTTTTATGGGATTTCAGAAAGCACACATTCCGCAATCGATAATGGATGTAATTCAGGGTAAATCACCGTGTGACATGCATGATGAGTTTGATATTGTGAGTAAAAATGCTTGTATATAAAAGAATCGATATATATATATATATACATATATATATATATATATACATATATATATATATATATACATATATATATATATATATATACATACATACATACATACGGTAAAACAAAATAAATATATATGAACTGATGCAAACAGTTTCTCCTTGAATTTCTTGCAGGCACCACCCGGTGATTATCCGATCGAACAAAAACCAGATACAATGGAAACTGATGTTTCAGAACCAGCACCTCCTGGTTTAGATTAGCATAAACTCATTCCAGTGTTGGGATTTGAATCATCATCCACAGATTGTCCCAACTTTAACGAATTTACCTTGTAAATTACAAATTAACTCTTCTTTTCTCACGTTCGATCACGTGTGTGTGTCTCTCAAACACGTATTCGATAATTCTGAGTAATCTGAAACGTTGGATCCACGTATTTATCGAATACCACATTAATTGATTGTAAATATCTTCTTCTCCTTCTTTTTTCTTTTTTTTTACTCGCTAATTAGCTATACGCAATTTCAGTTGATTTTATAAACCGCGACGACACGAGTCCCCCTTTTCCATAGTTCTCCGTTCTGTAAATAGAACACGTTGTTGTATATACGTGCATATCAAGTTTCGCTACTAATTAATACGCCGATTCGAATCTTTTCTCCCTTCTTTATTTATTCATCGATAGCCGAGTATTTTCGCGCAACTCGGCGCACACGATTGCGGATAAAAGTAATCGAGAAGTTTTAACGCGTACGATTACGATGTATATATGCTATCGTTGACTAACAACTACAGGATAAACCACTGATTTATAGCAAAGTGAAATTCCACGCGTGTAAAGCAGTTTCGAATGGTTATGAAACGCTTAAAGAAAAAAAGAGATCAAAAAGATGTTCGTTTTTATTGCAAGCCTCCGCCGCTTTCCGGCACATCGAAATTCTCTTGTACATGATTGTAAAAAAATTGATCGACAATTTTCTCGTGCAGTTTTTTGTAGTGTATATTACAGATGTATAATAAAGATAAATTCTCGTACTCGAGGAGGCTGAATTAAATATCATCCAAAATCGACGCCGGTGTCTAGCAAGTCGCGCAACATAAACGATGCTTTTTTCGGCAGTATTCTGCAAGTAGAAAATACATCAGCTTAGCACGAACGAAATAGAAGCTTTCATTATGCGTGTATTAACCCTTTGATTTCGGGAATTCATATCGAGTATCGATCGTGCGCTTATTTGGTGCGTTTAAATTTTTGTCTATCGACGGTCCGTGTCAAAGGGTTAATATTAATTTACGTAATCGATTAAGTTTTACCGGAGGACGTGTCCCAAGTAGAGTAAGTAACCGGGAACGCTGAATTCCGCATAATTTCGGCGAACTCCGTCCAAAATTTGTTTAGCCGCTTCGGTGGCAGGCATCGTGCCGAAGTAGCTCGGTATTCTAAATCAATTATTCAAGATCAATTGCCGCTAATATTCCACGTCAATTGTCAAAGATAAATTATCTAATATCCCACGTGGATTACGAAAGATAATTTTCGTGAGATTTAAATTGCTCGAAGGAATGAACGTGGCATCCGATTACCCACCTAAAACGAATATCTTTCGCCACTTCGGCGCCCACGATGAACGGGTAAACGTGGACTAAAGTGATGATAATATTGCTGTTCGAATGTCTGAGTTCGGTGTGCAACGATTCGGCCAATCCTTGAACCGCGAATTGCGCAGTGGACAGAGGAACTCTGGTTCCTCCTGTGGCTGTACCCGAAAGCCCAGCCACGGATGACAAAACTACAATATGCCCTTTGCCCGCGCGTTCCATGCACGGCAGAACTGTATCCAACAACTAGAAAAAGAAGTCAAACTTTTCCATCAACTTGACGTACCAAGATTGGACCGTTTGCGCTCGAGAGACCACTTTTCAAATTTCTCACCAATTAAACGAGATGATGGACCTTAAAATTGAGAAGAAGCGATTCGGTGAAGTTTCCGCGCAACAAGAATGCGCTGAGATTAACTTCGAAGCCTTCGAATGCAAATGGTTCAAAGTATTATACGTAGATCGCGGATCTCTATGCCGGTATCTGTTTCTCCGTAAACAGAAACAAAAGAATAGAATTAATAGGGGGCAGTTTCATCCCCTAAATATTATTAAAGCTTGTTTAAACCTTTCGATGCAACTTTTGCCGATTAGATTTGGGAATCAGAAAACTCCGGTGAAATTGATTCGGTGTCTCTAGCAGAATTCGACTAGCTTATTTAGGAGAATCGGTGATTAAAAACTAATTTGCATCCGCTTGCATCATCGCTGTTTTTCGTTTACGAGCAAATTGTCTTGAATTCCATCTTCGAAGTACAGCAAACGTTGCGCGAGTCTCTTTCATTTGATTAGTAATTCGCGCGCATTGCATATCTTTTTGCACGTTTCAATTTCCCGTAAATGCATAAAGATCCGCGATCGGTCTAATGGTAGAAAATCTTAGCGATGGAGAGATATTTACCCAGAAGTGACTGATAACCGTTAAATCGATCGTTTGTCTAATTTCTGGCGGATCCTGAAGCAACGCTCTAGGGCTTGGTATACTGCAGCAATGGAAAAGCATTGTAACTTCACCTAACTCTGATCGAACATTATTCACTGTATGAGCTACCTATTGTGTATTTTATTTACAATCAAATCAATGCGATACGTATTTTTTTTTTTACGCTGCAAAAACAAATCCTATTATATACTCCACTTACTTCGTTCTTCTCTGTTATATTACAAATGTACATTTTGGCGATTCCCGGCGATTTCGATGCCAAGTTTACGGTACTGTTACAATTTGCCATATTGATATCTACGCAGGCAACATTCACGCCTAATTGGCACAAATGAATCGCCAATTCTCTGCCTACTCCTTTTCCCGCACCTACAACCTAAAGTTGGAAAGCGAAAAGCTTTAAACGCGATCGATTCTCGGCGAACTTTATGTTTCGGCAATTTTATCGGCAATTTTATCGGCAATTATGGAAAAGGTACGAAATGCAAGCGATACAAGAGTTGATTTGAATACGGGCTTGATAACTGCTACCTTGTAGCAGCAACGATGCACACCTATGACCGAAGAATAAATAAAAAGTTGTACGGAAGAAATAGTAAATATGTTCCATTATAAACATCGTTAACGTTACAAATCTCCGAATTATACAAGTTTGTTTCCGATATGTTTGTTTCATTTTTTTCAACAATGATCCATTGAAGTAAGAACTATACTTGCTAAACGCAACTACAACTTGGATAATGAAATGAAAGCATATTTCATTTTGCTTTGAATTTCAAGCACTCGAAGCAGTTCCAAACATTTGGACGGCGGTATTATTTCATTACCATTGCAACTTCCCCCCGAAGATTCTTCATAGCAGGAGGCCTGAATATTCTGTAGAACGCGATTAGAATGGAGAAAAATATTCCGATCAAAAGCATAACCAGATCCAATAACAAAACGCACAGAGAGTAGATTCTCAGCAGCATCTTTGGCGGCTTGAAATTTCTTCTCAGACTTTCCTGAAACATTCGCTAACTTCAACTTCCCTTCACCTATCCCATTAATTCGTTGCACCGATTAAAAATCATAATTGCTATAAATATCGCGTTAAGAAACTTGAGATAACTTTATCTTTGCAATCTTTTCACGGATTGCAAACACGTTTGTTAATAATTTCACGTGTAGCGTTAGTGGCGATACTCACCATGTTTCCTAATGAAATTTAATATTAAATGCGACCGCGAATTTGACTGAAACTTAAGGTAGCTAATTTGAATGAATTAACCGCATCGAAGAGAATACATACGCATACACGGTACGTTTTGTATAATATGTAGTCGCGACGTGAAGCTTGCGCGATAATACTTATCAGACGATTGCGCGGAGAGGGAAGGAAGCAAAGCTATTCGAATATTCATTTAAACTATCCGATACGACATTTTTTCGGCGAAATTGATTAACCCGTAGCCGTATAATCGCTGTGCGAACTATATGGTCTAATTACGATAAACACACTCTGTACCATTTGAATTTCAATACCAATTGCAACTTCAATTTATATACGATTTAAAGCGGCTGTCGAATAAAACTGACGCGTAGCATTGAAGTGTTTCGCATTCGACGGAGCGTTAAAGTAGAAAATAACGGACGTCACAACGAAGAGTCTTCGGCAAAGGGTTAATCCCTTGCCGTACCATTTCTTTTTATTACTAATGCCGCGTAAGTTACTTCATTTATTAGTTTTATTCGATATTGCATGCAAAGTATATTCAAATGTTGGATGTACGCGATTTTTCATTAGCGATTTTTCATTAGCGATTCTCAATCTTACGAACCGAAGCTAAAGATCAAGTTAAAGTTTAACTTTCTTGCAAGTAGAATTCCTCCTATATCGAACAAACGGCATAATTCGTGTCACGAGTGTGACTCGTCCGTTGTACGTTAAGAGATTAAAAAGGTGGCATTTTTAAATTGAACCGCAATACTCACCACGCGTTCCACTACTTCTATATAGTTATTCAAAACATTCAATAGCCGCCGCTTTCGATGCTTCTGTTGCCTCTTTGACAAAATTTGAATGGCCTAACGTTTGTCGCGGGTGTTACCAATTGAAACGCTAGATTCACCAAAACAGAGTGAAGCTGTGGTAAACTATACACGACTACTAATTTGTCGCAAAAACGACGCAAATTCGTAGCGATACATTCGTGAAAGCATTGCAACGTATAAAGGAGGATTTCTTCATTTCCATCGCGTTACAAATTCTTTCCAATCGCCTGCGGCTTTTATTTTCTAATTGATATAAATCCGTGTACAATAGATCGTCGTTTAACCGGCCTTTGTTGCGGGACCGAACTATACTAGTAACCGTACGCGTGTGTATTTGTAGTTATATCGTCGACGAAGTAATAGAATAGACTATCCATTCCATTGTAGAATCGACAGGGGGCCACCTTACCATTTTAGTGTCGCGTGCGACATTACCAGTTCAGACTAGAATAAGATAACAGCGCCTTTAAGACGGTGGAATTTATAACTAAGTGGTGCGATAATGAACCATAGACGAGGTGCAGGATAGACCTATCGCGTAATGCATATTTTTGTTGCAGGCTTCGAGGAATGGCGTGACCTCTTATTATTCTCGCGTCACGATTTAAGATTAGTAGCGGTTAGAATTGGTTAGAATTGAAACTAAATTTAGCTGTGAAATCGCAAGAGAAATATAGGATAGGTTATTATGAACAAACTACAGGATTATTTGGATATCCATGTTGCACTCGTTGAGGGATAGTTTATCTTGTACCTCGTCGTGTGTTGGAACATCACTTGTAATAAACGTTCTCGGCTTCTAGTGGACCGATTTCGACGCTCCTTGGCCTAAATTAAAGGGGAAAGTGCCGAGAATATTACCCTACAGTCTTTTGCACCTGGCCGTTGTAGTTCATTTGTTATAAACAAATATATATCTCGTTATGGTAGATTACCAGTATAAACAATATCTGATGAAAAATATTAAATTCTCAGCTTCTAGACAACCAATTTCAATGTACCTTGGCTTGAATTAAAGAAGAAGATCCCAGAAATGTTACCTTGTATTCTCTTGCGACTAGCCCTTGCAGTTCATTTGTTATAAACAAATATGTCGCGTCATGGCGGATTACTCGGATACTACCTGGAGAAAAATAATAAGTATTCGGCTCCTAGACGTCCTATATCGATGCACCTTGGTTTAAATTAAAGGATACGGTCCCAGGAATGTTATCTTGTATCCTTTTGCACCTAGCCCCTGTTGTTCATTTGTTATAAACAAATATATATCGTATCATGGTTGATTACTCGGACAGTACCCGAGGAAAAATATTAATTTCTCGGCTCCTATATGTCCTACATCGATGCGCCTTGGCTTAAATTAAAGGGGAAGGGCCCAGAAATGTTATCCTGTCAGCAATTTGTCGATAAACATTGCGGTTAATTTGTTATAGACAAATCTTTCCTATTTTTTGCAGCTACTCGAAAACTATACTTCAGGAGGCTTTAAAACTATACGACGAGTATTCCTAGGACTTTTCTCTTTAATCTGAGTCGTAGATGATCCCAATCAGATGCCTGGAAGTGGAGAAATTAAATTTTTTCTTCAGGTACTTTCTAGGTAATCTACCATGACGCGACATATTTGTTTATAACAAATGAACAGCAAGTGCTAGCCACAAAAGAATACAGGTTAACATTCCTGGGACCTTTTCCTTTAGTCCAAGCTATGGTACATTGAAATTGAATGTCTAGGAGCCGAACACTTATTATTTTTCTTCAGGTAGTATCCGAGTAATCCACCATGACGCGACGTATTTGTTTATAACAAATGAACTGCAAGGGCTAGTCGCATGAGAATACAAGGTAACATTCCTGGGACCTTCTCCTTTAATTCAAGCCAAGGTACATTGAAATTGGATGTCTAGAAGCTGAGAAATGAATATTTTTCATCAGATACTGTCTGAGTAATTTACCGTAACGAGATATATATTTGTTTATAACACATGAACTGCAGGGCTAGTTGCAAAAGGCTAAATGACAGTATTCTGGGAACATTTCCCTTTAGTTTAAGCTTAAGTTTATCAAATTCGGACGTCTAGAAACCGAGAGATTAGCATTTTAAGCAAACTGCAAAATGTTTGTCCGATGACGTTTGAGCAATCATTAATTCTGGTTAATGAAAATAATTAATTTCTCCGCTTCTAGACGTTCAACTTGGTTCAACCGCGACTCAAATTAAAGGGAAAACTCTAAGGAATGTGTCTCATATACTTTTAAGTCAATTACATGCACAGTTTTTAAGTTATTAATAAAAAAAGGAAACATTTGTTTATAACAAACAAACGGCATTGTTTACAGGCATGAAACCTATCGAACATTGTAGCCGGAAGTCTCCCCTTTAATATGAGTCGTCGTTTGTCCCAATCCGATCTCTAAAAGCCGAGATATTAATTTTTGAAGAAAACTGGAAAGTTTTGTCCGATTACACGTGTTCAGGCAAAATCAATACTAAAGCGGCAAAAGTATTGACCAAATCGGCGACTTTTTCCGACGCGCCATCTAGCGGTAAAAGGGTGGAACTAAAACCGTAATTTAATTAATAATTCTTGTTTACTTAAAAAATTAATATCTCCGCTTCTAGGCACCGGATCGGGACAAACGACCACTCAAATTAAAGGGGAGACTTCCTGCTACATGATGGGGTTGGTCTCATTCCTGTGACAGTTCTGGTTCAGAAGTTATAAGCGTTTATTTCCTACAATTTAGTATAACATGCAAATTACTAATGCAATCGCTTGTAAACATCACAGAGTTCATTTCTGAGCTTCTAAGCTTTAATTTGAGCCAAGGTTAATTGGTCTAGCACATCTAGAAGTGAAGATATAAGCGTTTAAAGATCGTATTTACATTTTTGCTTATAACTGTGCTTCTAGATGTCCTATATCGATGAACCTTGGCTTAAATTAAAGGGCAGAAGCTCAGAAATAAGATGTAATAGGTTCAAAAGCGATTGCTTTAGTAGTTTGTAAGTTATACTAAATTGTAGGAAATAAACGCTTATAACTTTTGAACCGGAAGTCCTGTTGAGATAAGGCCTACCCTATCTTGTAGCCGGAATTCTCCCCTTTAATATGAGTCATCGTTTGTCCCGATCCGATGCCCAGAAACGGAGATATTAATTTTTTAATTTAATGAGAATTATTCATGAAATTGCATGTTTAGTTCCACCTTTTTGCCGCTAGATGGCACGTCGGAAAAAGACATCGATTTGGCCAATACTTTTGCCGCTTCGGAATTGGAAATTCCCTCTTAACATGTGATTGGACATAACTTTTCCAGTTTAATTAAAATGCTTATTTCTTGGCTTCTAGACGTCCGATTTCGATCATCCACGGCTCAAATTAAAGGGGAAAGTCCAAGGAATATTATCTGTGTACCTTTAGAGCGATCCTACATACAGTTTTTAAGTAGCATCAAAAAATAGGAAAGATTTGTTTGTAACAAATTACTCGCATTGGATAGCGGCAAGTCATGCACAGGACAACATTCCTTGGATATTCTCCTTTTATTTAAGCCAAGGGACATTGAAATCGGTCGTCCAGGAGCCGAGAAATTAATATTTTTCATAAGATACTTTCTGAGTAATCTAGCAATGGCCGTGGTGCGACATATTTTTGTTAATAACAAATGAACTGCAGGGGCTAGTTGCACAAGACTATAAGGTAATATCCGTGGGACCTTCCCCTTTGATTTAAGTTAAGGTACGTTGAAATCAGACGTCTAGAAGCTGAGATATTAATATTTTTCTTCAGGTACTTTCCGAGTTATCTACCATGTCGCGACCTATTTGTTTATAACAAATGAACTGTAAGAGCTAGTTGCATGGCTAATATAGTGTAACATTCCTTGGACCTTTCCCTTTAATTCAAGCCAAGGTTCATTGAAATTGGACGTCTAGGAGCCGAGAAATCAATATTTTTCTTCGGGAACTTTCTGAGTAATCCACCATAACGCGACGTATTTGTTTATAATAAATGAACTGGAAGAGCTAGTTGCAAAAAGCGAAAGGGGAATATTCTTGGGTCTTTCCCCTTTAATTTAAGCCAAGGTTGATCAAAATCGGATGCTTAGAAGCCGAGAAATTCACATGTATTCCCCTTCGCTATAATTACTGGTTAGGTATCTAATACGTTTGCCCGGACAAGATTAATTACGTGCTCGTTACGCAACATTAATTTATGCACTCGTGGGCTCGCATTGCAAAGGTAGAAGCCCTAGCTACTTTCGCGTGTAAGTTTCGATGTCAAATCCCCTCTAGATGATTAGTTATTAATAATTATTTAGCGAGTATACGTGTCGGTTTTGAGCCGGTAGCCCGCACCCGTATGTTTTTCCATCCATTACTCGTTTCTACGCAACGTGTTAGAAATGTACGCGGGTGCATTTCAAAGACAACACCTTTAGTTACCTTCTCGTATCGCTTTTATCAACAGTTTGTTTACACTTTGTTTTTTTCATAGAAAACGTTTCCGAAACGGCGTTCCGCATGACAGGTACACCGCTTCAGCGTTTCGAATATTTTAGCAGACTTCCACGGACAATTCGTGCACCTTTTCGATGGTAGAAGCTTCGCTAGATTGTCCAGGCCATGATGCGCGCGCAAAAGTGCATAAATTGTACCGAATACGTGCGTACGTAATGAATTTTACGCGAGTATTAGGAGGTAGCAGGAGCGCATAACCAAAGTTAGTAGCACGCGCCGCCATCTTGGATTCTCCGCGCCTCTCTTCCGTAGGCTCTGACGTCACTGGCAAGCTTGACACGCCTACTCCTCCTAGGCTCTGACGTCACGAGCGGGAGTTGCCACGCCTCCACCCCCTAAGCTCTGACGTCACGAGCAGGAGTTGCCACGCCTCCTCCCCCTAGGCTCTGACGTCACAAGCAGGAGTTGCCACGCCTACTGCTCCTAGTCTCTGACGTCACGAGCAGAAGTCGCCACGCCTCCTCCTCCTAGGCTCTGACGTCCCGAGCAGGAGCTGCACGCCTCCTCGCGTATTCTATGTTCCTATTAACTTTCCCAGATTTGGAGCGCAAAATCACACCGCCAAAGTGAGATTCGAAGAGCGCAGATTTCGTCTTTACCATCTTACTCCGATACGATCCTCGAACGTTCCTCGAATTATATTAATATTTGTTCTATATAAAGTACTTTCGTTCACATTTCGGGGCTGAAATTAAAGATGAATGTTCCAGGAACACGCTGCTACCGGTCTTTTCTCGATAGGAATTGCAATTCGTTTGTTATAAACAAAAATATGTCGCGCTACTGTAAACGACTCGCGAGCTCTACACGTAACACTGCCATTGGAATACGAAGTTCTCGGCTTCTAGGCGCTATTTCTTCGCAAACCCGAGTTATATTAAAGCTTAAAGTCTCCGCCTTTAATTAGAGCCTAGAAACGTTGGCAAATGATGCCTAGATGCTTTATCGATTGCGATGAAATTGTGCGGACGATTACAAGGGGCGGCGGTGTCAGATTGAAGCGTAGAATAAGTTCGCGATACGTTTACTTTAATTTTATTTTTATTCGATACACGCTCACGATACTTGATAATATTTATAGTAGATACAAATTATTTTTTCCTTTTTTTATAATTAATATTTCTATTACTTTACATCTGATTGTCAGTGATACTAATTTTATCTTAAAACAAGGGAAAGGGAAAGGGAAGGGCGACAACTTGCAACTTAATATTCACTGCATTTGTGTACTATTTTGTAACTGTACTATTTTAAATATACTAACTTATAAATATACTATTTTAACTACACTTAAGCTAGTCGTATTCTGTACAGTGTAAATTAAATTGTATACCATTTATACTTTTTACCATTTATATCGATACCATCTTACAATTAGTAGGTCCTTTTAGTTAACGAGGCTTGCCCATTATTTTACAATGTCCCTTTTAATAGCCTCCATTGTTTCGAGTACAATAGTTCACATCTAGTCGTTGATATATTAATTATCACAATGACGGAATATATTCCGTGAATCGAGAAATCTGTAAGAAACTCGGACATTGGATTAGCGGCTAAAAGGAAAGCATGGTTAGACATACGAAGATCACGATGGAGACTCTGTTAAAAGAAAAGTGACTCTACTAATCGAATTGACTGATTGGAATGAGTGAAAAATTTCGTGGGAAAATTTGATTTCGATACTAACGTGAAAAGGGGAAGGTAGAATATTGCATGAATTATTTGAATTGCTTAATTGAACAATCGCGTATCAAAACAAATTCGAAACCGATAGCGATGTAATTTACTCTGCTTTATTCTTGTGAATGAAAACCGATTACGCGACAAATGAAACGTTTATCTCGATGCCGAAACGGAAACAGGAACGTTACAATATTATACGATTTACTTTAATTATTCTACCGAACAATCGCGGTTCCAAATAGATTTGAAAACAATAGAGTCCAATTTTATCGTACGTTATTCTACGTTATATTTGTAACGAAAAGCCGATCACGTGACAAATGAAACGTTTATTTAGATACCAAAAGGAAGCAGGAAAATTTAGACTGCTATACGACGTATTTGAATTATTCCACTAAACAATCGCGTATCCAAAAGGATTCGAATCCGATTGAGCCCCACTTTCGTGCGCGTAACTCCAATTTATTGACACGAATGAAAACCGAGTGCGCGATAAACGAAAGTACTCGAATATGTACAAACGCAAACACTTGTAGCGTGCAAAATAATCGACGATCGCGAATGAACTTTGATTTACGCGAAAGAATTTCGAGAATTTTACGAGAGATTAATTCTACTGTGAAACGGAAAGAAAATACGATCGCGAAGACGAAAGAGAATAATTCCATTTGCGAACACGCACATCTACGGACTCTAATACGATTTCCTACATTTTTCGCGCTATCTCACGTATGTACATTAATAGCTCTACCCCGAATTCATTATTCGATATACTCCACGTTTTCGTTCTATCGCCAACTAATACCTACCGAAATAGTTTCCGTAATTTACTCTAACATTTCTCTTTAAATACTTGCGCAAACATCACTTGAACTACTTCCTTTAAACAGTAATGTGAACATGAATCAATTTTCAACGGTATTTGCAACAAACACTCGACCCCTAACACAACGATAAATAATATATATAAAATATATATATATACAAAGTATATATGTAATGTATATATATTTCGATAATACGAAACGAGAGCAGCCCCAGAGGAGCGCTAAAAACAATGTGATAGAAAAGCAGCCCCAAAAGAGCGCTAAAAGAAAATTCAGAGTAGCCAGAAGGGCTACCCGACGATATCCATGCGAATCGTCCACTCGTTTTAAACCCGATCAACCCGCGAGTGGAACTTTCTTTCTCTCTCGCAACGCTACTTTACCGAATTTATTTATCAAATAGAAAATGCAACAAATCAATCGCGAGAGGTGCTTTCTTGTACTGAAAAATACTACTTTACTCGATTTAACTTGTATTGAAATGGAAAAGAAAATGGCAAAGTCGCGAATGTCTCCGAGACACGTTAGTTGACCTGTAACGCAACGCTAATAAATATCGACCAAATGCACCACCTATTTTTCAACACGCAACGCTAATTACGAAGCGGCTGCCGTCGAAGAATCACGAACACAGCAACTGACTTCCACTTTCTCAGTGGAAGATCCGTGGGCTTTTTTTTTCGTACGCGCAACGCTACTGTAACAAACGCGATCATTCGTAAACGCAACGCTAACTAGACAACTAAATCATCGCGATGGAAGAATGTCGCAACTCTAACTATTAATCGATTCAAGGAAGCGACTATTTTTATGTAAGAAAAGCTACTCTAATTGCGATGCTTAGAAGAAGCAACGCTACAAAGCTAACTGGAAATTAATATACTTGTAAATGAAAATGCTATTACAAATCAAGAACACGCGCTCACTCGTAACGCAACGCTAACAAATATCGTGCAATATTAATCTGAAAAGAACTATAGCAATGAATACTAAAGAATGCTAAAAGCAACGCGATATTTCTCAGGTCGCAACGCTAAATCAAACGCGCGAATCATTTCTTCGCAACGCTAACGCAAACCCGTGAACGTTTCCATTCGCAACTCTAAAATCAAGCTCGCGACTTCTCTTCTGCGCAACACTACGTCAACCCGTTATTCATTTTTCGTAACGCTAATTAAACAATCGCGAGATGCCCACGGATGAACGTTTTACGCATGCAAGACTAACAACGAACACAGGGACAATACAATATCAGAGTAATGACAATCCATTCTTTCGTACACCGAAAAAATGAACAGCCATTCGTTGCTGCCCTCTTCGTGACAGTTTGTCGGGCCTCTTCTTTTCTTCGGGCGCCATGCCCACAGCAACATGAATTTAAGCTCGAGGTTCTCGAAAAGCAACCCAGAAAGAGACTCAAAACAATGGAATAAAAATGCATATCGAAGAAGTTAAATAGCACGCAGACGACCAACGACTCTCAGAATTCTAAGAAACTAATCTAAGAATTCTCAGCATCCTTGTTCGTGCAAACGTGTCGAACCTCGAGCTGACAATGAGTATATACGTTCGTTTCGTGCAGATCGCGACCGCGTCCGCGTGACGATTCAAGATCGCCGGATTCGAAAGATCGACATTGGCAAAGACCGGAAATGACCTGCATTCTCCAGGTCAGATCAGCTCGCCGTCGATGTTCAAATCAGATTCCCTGAAACAGGTTGACACGCGCACCCCCCATTAGGTATGAAACTCGCGACCCGAGACCATATGTCAACCTGCCCGGCCCTACCTACTTAAAATTAACACACATTCCAGAAAGTATGCTACCTACCTACCTAATGCTATATTTAAAAAATGGCAAACAGGCACGCAAACACACACATTCCACCCCACCCCCCACCCAGCGGATCACACACATACCACCCGGGTGCAAAAGCCTATACTAGGGAGTAACGTCCCGGGACGCCTCCGACACCCGAGTTCAACATACCTCTCACACACACTCTAAAGTAAACAAAAATTCTGAAATCGTCTGACGTGGGTAGCGACCATTGCGTATTATATGATTTCAAGCGTATGCAACTATTCAAATATACTTCGAACATTTCGCAAAGAAATGTACGTCGATAGCAAACGCGTAAATTGATATATATTTTAGGCATTTATCAAACGCGTAATTCAATAGCAAAACTGTAAACGATACATATTGATTGCATTTATCAAACATGTAATACGATAAGAAAATTGCAAGATATACTTTAAGCATTTATCAAAGAATTCAATACGATAACCGAGAGCTGTCTTTGCAATAAATGGTTCATTGCTATTATTGCAAATATAATTGAGACTATGGAAACCATTGTATTGAAGAATAAATTGGCGGGGAAGTTAATCAAGATTATGAAAAAACGACGCAAGTCCACAGCCTAACCACATACACACACAATGTGGAAACTACGTCGCGCACGATACGCTACCCACGATCAGCCGCCACACAAATATTAAATACCAAATATCAAAATAAGAAAAAAAAATGATCGTGCCACGTGCTTTTCACCCGCTCAAGTAGCACCTGGGCACGTGAGCGGGATCCCGGCAAAACGGCACGAACCGACGCTGAAAATCCTAGCTAAAAAACTTGCTAACATACGTAATCAACTAACGAACTGTGGCTCTATTTCTTCTTTTACTTTCAAGCAAACAGACTCTACTACTTTAATTTGAAAGAAGCTACGTTATCTGTAAAGCAATGAAGCACGAAAACTCTGTGACAAAATGACTTCAAAATGACTTTAAGAATAATAAAAGTGAACAAGTGACTCTAAATTAAAGTTAAGTATAATAGAATTGAACAAGTGATTCTAAATCGAAGCTAAGAACAACACGCGAAAATGAAACAAGTGACTCTACATTGAAATTCTACGTGCAAAACCTTGGGCGGTACCCTCATCGAAGCGCATTTTCTCGAATGTTAAAACATGCGTTAAAGTTTGCAACTTCGAATCGGAAATCTACCCATCGCGAAATGTCTTCTCGTGCATTTTATTGAGCATTCGTTTTATACGAGAGAAAGGAAACGTTCTGCGTCTCTGTACATATTTTAGATCGACGTGAATCTCCTGTGAAAATCGGAAACGAGCGTTTGCCTATTTCTTTCGATACCTATGACTCTAGTGATAAAAATAATATGTATACATCTGTATATATACGTATAGCGATACGAGTATACTTTCTCATTAAGATTGCGCAGCAAATATAATTATCAAAGAAAGAAACGAAGTCGGATGGTGTCCGACTTCATCGCTACAAACTGCAAGTTAAAAATTGCAAATTTTCATTCCGCACCCGAATCGTAAACAACAAATATCATATTACAATTGTTCTCATAGATATCTACGTGAAACTTTGACTGAGTCTACATCGACGCGCACAAATATTTCTAACGATATTCATACTACGTGATTCTACGATCGACTCAAATTTATCATTACTATATTGGAACGTTTAAAATCGCGCGACACGAGAAGACCTAGCCTGATCTAATAAATACCATACACACGTGAAATGGAAATGAGCACGGGTATAGTGTATACCCGTGGTCCCTGTGTTCGTTTATGCAAAATCTACGTATACAACCAGTCGCCCGTGCCGATTCGGACCTTTCGTCCTCGGCATGATTGAGCGACCGGAGGGACTCAAAATGCATGCCACTCACCGTTACACGACTACGCTGTCATCTGCTGCAGCCAGGCGGATGACAACCTGCTGTCATCGTCATCTAGCGAAGCCGTGAAGTCGTGGAGTCGCGAAGCCTTGAAGTGAACGGCATGAAAAATGATGTCGCGAAGTCGTGAAGCTGCGATGCCATGTCCTGTGGTCCAAAGGACAAGAAGATCTGTGGAAGACCTGCAACAGAGAACAGAAACGGAGACGATTATAATTTATTCTTCCAAACATTGCTCATCGATTATTTGGCAATCTTTAGCTTAAAGAAATGCAAGTTTAACAAATTCTATATTTTTAAATCACTCTATTTCTTAGTTCGACAAAAATGAAATAGCAACGTGGAACTCTACGAATTTTTAATAGCTTCTATATTTTTTAATCCGTGAAAATGAACGTTAATTGCAAAGATACTTACATGGTGGACTTCAGAAGCCCAGCGAGATCGTCTGCCAACAGCCGAAGAGTGACTCTAATACCGAATACTATTACTTAAATAAAAAAAAGAAAGAAAAGGAAAAGACTAGGCAACCGCGTAAATATATTCGGCGAGCAAACACTGACTCTACTTTCGCGAGTAATTTTTCTACGTCAATCTAATTAGAGCAGCTGTGCTTCTAAGCAAATCAAATATCGTTCGACGGCAAGCACTGATTCTACGATCGCATTGCGCGCGATCACAACGTGCTGAAAGAAATGCTTATTTAGTAGCAGGGGGGAAGGGTAAGAAAATACGCAACACAAAAAACGTATTCTATTATTCTTATTCTTGTCGAGCGTCTGTTTGCGAATACCGTTGCCCTGAAATAATTAAACGATATTAATATCTCAATATGATATGAAATTCTAGAATTTTATTTCTATGATTTTTATGTACGACGCGTGTATTGTAAATGCACGCTACGAATGTGCGCGAATTGGAATCGAAAAGTTCGTTCACCTCGCGTTTCCTAAACGTAAGCCGCGTGTCCCCCCACCCATCAAATTCTCGCAAATGCTCGCGTAAATAAAAGTTCGAAATGAAAACACCGGAGTGGGGCGAAAAGAAACACGGCGCGTTTCCGGCGACAGTTTTTGTGTGTATACAACTCGAGCGAATTCGTGGAAATAGGAACGGCGTTTAGAAACCAATAATAGTACACTACACGGCAAAACTCGCGACCAAAACACAATAAAGTACGACTCTAACAGAATTCACTCCAATATTATTTGCCTTCTGTTCAAAATTCTACGACGAACATAAGTTGAAAGACGACGGATTCTAAATTTTCAACACCGATCGGACTCTACGTAATGAACGTCGTGACCGAAATATACGAAAATGTCATTTTAATAGGACTGATTCTATTATTACTTGCGATCTTTTAACGATTTTACGATGAAAATTAATCGAAAGACGAATGAATTTCAATTCTTAAAACTTATCGGACTTTAAACAATGGAATTTGCGGCGAAAATATTATATAATAAAATATGACTGTACCAGGACTGAATCTATTATCAACCGCGATCTTTTAACAATTCTAGAAGGAAAGTTAGTCGAAAGACGACGGATTCTAAATTTTTAAATCCTATCAGACTCTACGCAATAAATGTCGCGAGTCGCGACTGAAATGCAATTGAAATTTTTTGTACGGATTAAATAATTTTACACGGAGTACTCGAAATACACGAAACGAAGACTCTACTTTTCGTTGCAATCTTTAAATGCGTCTGCAATGAGAACGAGTTGAAATACACGAGTGATTTTTTTATTTATTTATTTATTTATTTATAAACGGATTCTATATTCTCGAAATTAATTAAACTCTATACAATCGACGTCGCGACCCAAATACATTAAAATACGATCCTATTATCATTTGCAATCTTTTAACAATACTACGATCGAAATGGGTCGAACGTCATTAGTGACTTGATAGTCTAAATGCCAATCAATCTACTTATTAGAACTCGCGACCGAAATGCAATGAAATAAGACTCTACGCGTAGTAACTCTACTATTGTTAACAATTTTCCAACACGTTCACGATGAAAACGAATAAAAAAAAACACGAATAATTCTAAATTCTGCCCTCCCTTAATTCACGTTGGTTATGAAATATACAAGTGACTCGAAATAACAAAACGTATGAACAAACAAAGAAACAAAAATTAATAAATGTGAATCCATGTGTATGTTACCAATTTTTATAGCACAACGTAAATATTACCATCCACCTTTTTAGCCTCTCAAATTACCAGCCAGGTATCTGTAACAAAAAGAAGAATACATTTGAAATAGAGTGGTTAAAATAAAAGGCAGTAGTACGTCAAGGACAGGAACGAAGTTAATTAACAATAAGAACAAAAAGAAGAACAAGGTATCCAAACGTTGGGTATCGTTAAGTTAATAATCGTTTGTTATTCGTTGTTACGGATTAGCAATAAATGACACGACGTTGATTAAACAATGCTACCAGAATCAGGATGGTGTACGTAGGAAATAGAGGGAGAGGGGATACGCACCGTACGATTATACGTCAGTACGTGTCCTTCCTGTTCGAAACTTGTACGACAACTGACGCGCGCGCTCGCCGAGCTCCAAGAGTGGGGGAACACTGAACGGTTGCGCGGCGCGTGTCGCGCAGTGCATTCAAACTTCCCGGATACATATTCGCATTGATATTTCGATCAAAGGAATATTCCTGGTCGGAGATTAATTAACAAACAATTCCGTGCGAATATTCCTTCGATACGAAACGAAGACCATCGATAGATTACTATATTTGAAATCTTATACGTATTATATTTGATTCTATTCAATGCTTTACTATATTTAATGCTATTTAATGATTTATTATATTTAATGCTATCTACACGCACGACAAACTAAGTCATACGAGCACGAAACTAACAAAGCTTCAACATAGATCATATTCGTAACAGTCTAAATAATACGATACACAGTTTTCTAATTGATATTAATACAATATTAAAGTAGAAATGCACACAGCCTGCAAAACATTAACACGATCAAAGATAGTGTTACATGTGCGCAGACACCGACGTTAACGTAAAGTATAATATTCGCGAATTTATAAAAGATTTATGAAAAGAAATTCATCCGAATAAATTCTGAATTTCCAAGCAGTTTCGCGACTCGAATCTGACGCGTCTCCCCACTCTAGCAGCTCGGCTTGCGCATGAGCCGAGCGGCCCACGGAGCGAGCCACGCGACGTCATCAGTCGAGTTTGGATCGCTGTAAAGACGAGACGGGTCAAAGATTTGGCACGTGGTACGTACGTTTCGCCTATTCACGCATTCCGCCGGCATTTTAAGCGTCCTTTTTCTAGACACTTTTAATAGTATTTCTTCCTTCACGCGTATTTTAATTAATACACGTTCTTTTCCTCTTGCTACGTGAACCTTGAGTAGAATTCTTCATTTCTCGTTTGCTTGCTTTCGTCTAACGCGAAGTTAATGGTTGCGCGGACACCAGGTGCTTCTCTAATACATTTGCTTTAAATTACGATTTCTATTTTCTGTGTTCCAGATGCCTACGCCTAATCGAGAAACGGTCTACTTGAAGCAGATTTGGTAATATTACATGGTTCTAACATTGGTAGACGTAATAATACGTCGTTAATGCCATTGTTAGTGGGTAACTTTCCATATTTAATTCGTCTTTCAAAATTTTTCATTTACTTGTACTTCGTTTGCAACTACCGAGTCAAATTGGGAGGGATAGAATCGTTTCCTTGGTTTACTTCTAAAATAAAATTCTCGGCAAATCGGTACGTTGTAGTAGAGTCATTGAATCGTGCTAAAACCTATTAAATCGTACGAACCTTGTTTGCAACTATCGGTCGAAAGTGGGAGGGATATACGTATTGTTTCTTTGGTTTACTTTTAAAGTTAACGTCTCGACAAATTGGAAATTTGCAGTAGATTAATCGGGTCGCGTTATGACGCGTTAACGTAAACGAAAAATCGAAGCAGTCTTTATATTTTGCTGTATTTCGGTCGCGTCTTAAAATTTGTTCATAGCTTAATCGTTAAAATTGACCAGAAAAACATTGGCTGGCAAACGCGTGCTGGCCGAACTTGTAAACAAAAAACGTGCCGCGACCTCGGGCGGCTCGAGAATGTTTACGTTTCGAACTTGGTCGCGCAACCGGCTTCCGAGAATTCGTGATTCGCGACCGGCTTAAATTACTTAGAGTTTCGATAACAAATTTTCATTGCATAGCTTTTTCGTCTCTGCTCGTAACTATTATCGTGTCTTTGGTATCCTTGTCGTACATTCTTACGCATAATATAATATTCTTGTATTATACATATATAAGAATAGAATATATTATACATAAGAATATGATACAAGAATATTTCGATAATATTTATAGATATATCGTATAGCCTAGAGTTTAGATATTTTTCGTAACAAATGCTCGATGATAAGAGAAGAATAATAAGAGAATATGGTGTTTTATTTTGTACCTACCCACCCCTTCCTGCTAATCAAATTGTTCTTTCAGAATTTGTGACCGCGCGCAATGCGGTTGTAGAGTCAGTGTTTGTTTCGATGTAAAAAACTAGTTTGATTTTTTAAAGAGCACAGCTGCTCTAAGTAGATTTAACTATACTTAATACGTTTTCGCGCGAGTAGAGTCAATATTTGCTCGCCAAATATCATTCATATAATTAACGTAGTCTTTTATTTTTCCCTTTTTTTATTTTTTAATATTCATACTGGCGATTAGAGTCACTCTTCGGCTGTTGGCAGATGATCTCGCTGGGCCTCTGAAGCTCGCAATGTAAGTATCTTTGCATCTTACTTGAATTTCTCACAATTCAAACACGTAGTAGAAGTTATTCAAAATTCTTTTTTCTCGAGTACGAAATAGAATGATTTAAAGATTTCAAGTTTATCAAGCTTTCGAGTTTCTTAATCCGAAACGTCGAGAAAACTTGAAGAATAAATTATAATCTTCTCTGTTTCTTTTCTCTGTTACAGGTCTTCCACAGATCTTCTTGTCCTTGGAACTACAGGACATGTCATCACAGCTTCACGACTTCGCGACATCATTTTTCATGCCGTTCACTTCAAGGCTTCACGACTCCACGACTTCACGGCTTCGCTAGATGACGATGACAGCAGGTTGTCATCCGCCTGGCTGCAGCAGATGACAGCGTAGTCGTCTAACGGTGAGTGGCATGCATTTTGAGTCCCTCCGGTCGCTCAATCATGCCGAGGACGAAAGGTCCGAATCGGCACGGGCGACTGGTTGTATACGTAGATTTTGCATAAACGAGTACAGTGACCGCGGGTGTACGATCGTATACCCGTGTATCATTCTTATTTCTTGTGTGTGTTGTATATATTAGATGAGGCTAGGTCTTCTTGCGCTACGCGTTTTAAATATTTTTATATGCTAGTAAAAGAATTCGAGTCAATGGTAGAGTCACGTAGTACGAATTTCATTTTAAATATCGATGCACTTACGAGTAGAGGCTGTAGAAATTCCACAAAGATATTTATTGAAGTGGAATGCTCGTATAATTAAGTACGTTATAGTTTGTAGTTATATTTACAGATGTATTCATTGCACAATAGTAATGAGGAAATTTGTAAGCATTACTATTTGAATACATGCAGGTATACGCGTAATATTTTATCAGAGTTCCTTGCGTGAATCGTAATTCGTAAAAGAATTGAGCAACATATTGCTTCGCGATTCATAGTAGCTTCAATTCAATTTAAGATACAGAGACGTAGTAAATTTTTCTTTTCGCGTACAAAAGCGATTGCAAATAAAATGCGCAAGAAGACATTTCGCGATGGGTAGATTTCCGAATCGAAGTCGCAAACTTGAACGCAATGTTATGTTAAAGTTACGACTTTTGATAAGGAAGTCGCCCAAGGGATTGCACTTATAGTTTCACGTTAGAGTCCCTCGTTCTATTTTATCAACGTATTCTTAACTTCAATTTAAAGTCTCTTGTTAACATTTAATATTCCTAACTTTAATGTAGAGTCACTTGTTCACGTTTACTATTCTCAATCTCGCGTATTTAAATTCACGTTGCATTCGAGTTTTCTTGCTTTCTTGTTTTCAAATAACGTAGCTTCTTTTCAATTTAATTAGCAGAGTCTCATTGTTTTAAACGCATTGGAAAAGTAGAATCACAGTCCGTTAGCTGATTACGTATGTTAGCAGGTTTTTTTAGCTAGGATTTTCAGCGTCGGTTCGTGCCGTTTTGCCGGGATCCCGCTCACGTGCCCAGGTGCTACTTGAGCGGGTGAAAAGCACGTGGCACGATCATTTTTTTTTCTTATTTTGATATTTGGTATTTAATATTTGTGTGGCGGCTGATCGTGGGTAGCGTATCGTGCGCGACGTAGTTTCCACATTGTGTGTGTATGTGGTTAGGCTGTGGACTTGCGTCGTTTTTTCATAATCTTGATTAACTTCCCCGCCAATTTATTCTTCAATACAATGGTTTCCATAGTCTCAATTATATTTGCAATAATAGCAATGAACCATTTATTGCAAAGACAGCTCTCGGTTATCGTATTGAATTCTTTGATAAATGCTTAAAGTATATCTTGCAATTTTCTTATCGTATTACATGTTTGATAAATGCAATCAATATGTATCGTTTACAGTTTTGCTATTGAATTACGCGTTTGATAAATGCCTAAAATATATATCAATTTACGCGTTTGCTATCGACGTACATTTCTTTGCGAAATGTTCGAAGTATATTTGAATAGTTGCATACGCTTGAAATCATATAATACGCAATGGTCGCTACCCACGTCAGACGATTTCAGAATTTTTGTTTACTTTAGAGTGTGTGTGAGAGGTATGTTGAACTCGGGTGTCGGAGGCGTCCCGGGACGTTACTCCCTAGTATAGGCTTTTGCACCCGGGTGGTATGTGTGTGATCCGCTGGGTGGGGGGTGGGGTGGAATGTGTGTGTTTGCGTGCCTGTTTGCCATTTTTTAAATATAGCATTAGGTAGGTAGGTAGCATACTTTCTGGAATGTGTGTTAATTTTAAGTAGGTAGGGCCGGGCAGGTTGACATATGGTCTCGGGTCGCGAGTTTCATATCTAATGGGGGGTGCGCGTGTCAACCTGTTTCAGGGAATCTGATTTGAACATCGACGGCGAGCTGATCTGACCTGGAGAATGCAGGTCATTTCCGGTCTTTGCCAATGTCGATCTTTCGAATCCGGCGATCTTGAATCGTCACGCGGACGCGGTCGCGATCTGCACGAAACGAACGTATATACTCATTGTCAGCTCGAGGTTCGACACGTCTGCACGAACAAGGATGCTGAGAATTCTTAGATTAGTTTCTTAGAATTCTGAGAGTCGTTGGTCGTCTGCGTGCTATTTAACTTCTTCGATATGCATTTTTATTCCATTGTTTTGAGTCTCTTTCTGGGTTGCTTTTCGAGAACCTCGAGCTTAAATTCATGTTGCTGTGGGCATGGCGCCCGAAGAAAAGAAGAGGCCCGACAAACTGTCACGAAGAGGGCAGCAACGAATGGCTGTTCATTTTTTCGGTTTACGAAAGAATGGATGATCATTACTCTTGTTACTTTGTCACTGTACTCGTTATTAGATTTGCATGCGTAGTGTTTTCATCTTCCACATCTGGGCTCCGCGTACTTTCTCACGTAGTGTTGCGAGAACTTACGCACGGGTTGACATAGCGTTGCGGATCAAAGAAAGCGCGAGGTGATATTAGAGTTGCGAATGAAAAAGTCACGAGTTTGCATTAGCGTTGCGAAGATATGATTATCGCGATTGATTTAGCGTTGCGACGTATGAAATTTTGCGCGTATTAGCATTTCTTAGTATCGCGTTCCACAGTTTGATTGAGATTAGCATCGTAATATATTTGATAGCGTTGCGATAATATCGATCGCGTCTTCTAATCGTAAGTACCGCGATTAATCAGAGCAGCTTCCGTTACACGAAAATAGTAGGTTCCATTGAATGAATTAAAATGTTAGAGTTGCGACACATTTGCATCGCGCGTGATGAGCTTTGCACTTAGCGTTGCGCCACGAAATGATCGCGTTTTGCACGTAGCGTTGCGTATATGATAAAAAAGCCCACGATGTTCCACTGAGAAAGTGGAATTCAGTCATCGATGGACCATGGACGACTCAACGGCAGCCGTGCATTGGGCACGCTGCACTTTCGCTATTAGTGTTGCGCTTTGAAAAAGAATAGGTGCATAGATTAGTCGTTATTATTTATTAGCGTTGCGTTACAGGGTCAACGAAGCGTCCAGGAATGGACGCTTGCGCGACGTTGCTTTTTTCTTTCCTCTTTGATTAAAGTTAAATTGGGTAAAGTAGCTTTTGCAATAGAATGAAGCACCTTTCGCGATTAGTTTGTTGAATTTGCTATTCGATAAGTAGATCGAGTAAAGTAGCGTTGCGAAGAAGAACGTTCCACTCGCGGGTTGATCGGTTTTACGAGTGGACGATTACGATTTTAGGGTGGCCCTTCTGGCCACTCGATTCATTTTCATTTAGCGCACTTCGGGGCTGCATTTTCATTATCTTGTAGCCCCCTTCGGGGCTGCTTTTTTCATGTTCATGTAGCGCTCTTCGGGGCTGCTTTATTCATTTTATTGTAGCGCTCTTCGGGGCTGCTATTTCGTTTGTGTTATTTCTATGTCACTTGTGTCTGGTTTATTGTTTCGTTGTTCATCGAGCATTTATTATAGAAAAATACCGCTGCAAAACAAATTTCTTTACTACCGAAGAATATGTTACATTTAAAGTTACCCTAATTTTTGCATGCATCTCGTGCATATTAAACGGTATAAACCCGTAAATAAATACGAAATGAAATGATACGTGGAAACGCGATTAAAGTAGTTCACATCTTTAAGAGTAAAGAATTGAAGTAACGATTCGCGAAGCAAACGTACAGCGATTCAGAATTCGGAATACACCCAACGGTTGAAGTATGGTACGGAGTAATGCAAATCGAGTAGAGCTGCGCATTGTTTATTTGAAGTTTCAATTAAAAGACGGTGAGTATTTTTCGAGTACATAGGCTATGCTACGATTGTTTGCTATCGAAATTTCTTTCATTTAAAGATCGCGATCGTATTTTTTCCTTGTCTAGTAGTAGAGAACAGTGTCACAACGCGTTGGACGTGGCTTGCGAAAACTAAAGTTCATTCGAGCTGATCGTTTACCTATGATAAGAAAATAGTTTTTTGCTTGCACGTCGCCGCGTCGCGTTAGCAGCCAGAGTTCCACGCGTAGTTTTCGCGTGCTCGTCTCGTGCTTGCAAAGATAAAGTAGACGAAGTATGCAGCAAAATATAGCTACTCCAATTCTGAGTTGCTCGCGAAACATTAATTACCTTTGACACGGGATCGTTTATCGGTTTAAAAGCTGGGTGAATTTGGCGACTAGGACCGCACTTATCGTTAGGTGTAAAAAGTCATACGCGATTCTATCGCTTCCTTTCTGATTTTGGTACTAAAGCGAGACGTCCGCGCGCGAGTAGTCAATTTAATTATTAGATTGTGGATTTTTATGCAAATTCCTGTCTCTTCTTGACAGACATTTGTTCCAGCCTTTAAATATTACGCGAAAATATCTCTTGCTTGGATATATTACGCATTGAGTGCCTACTGCACATTTCATGTTACAATAAATGCGTAAAAAGATTGCGAAACACATCTAAAGAAATGGAACCTCAATCGAAGTTCATTTCGCGTTGCGAACATTCCAACGTACTTCTTCGTTTCGATACTTTGTATATTTTTGCTTTCCGCGTGCATTCGATGCCTTGTCGCATATCCAAATTTCCTAAAAATACATCAAAAGCCGCAGTCTAATTCGTATAGAATCACTTTCATTGTCGGATAATCGTGAGCTAGGATTTCTCTGTGTCTAATCCTGCATTCTTTTCAGCGCACTAATCCGATACGCGTAAGCTTGTTGCAGATCGCTCGATTCGCAAATTCGCATGCAATCAATTACGCGAGCAACGTAACGATAGCAAGAGTATCTCCATAAGAATTTTCGCAATAGCACGAGAAGCTCACGTTTCCCCCACCGTGCTTCCTAGCTTCGACGGATGACGTAGCCTTCACCAATACCCGAATATTTCCTGGCCAAGTCCGCGTTTCATCGCTAGACTGCGGATACTTTAACGTGTACATAAGCTTATTTGTATACACATGTGAAAAGTCTATAATTCTAAAATTCCAACACTATAGAATAATAAAGATTGTTAAGCGTTGCTTTATTTTATTACGTTCACTGCACTTATAAGTCAATGTTCCATTTTTTTTATACATAACAATTTAAGTTTAAAAAATTGAATTGCGCGCGCACAAAACGTTGCCTCGGTGTTTCCGCTTCCGCCATTTTTACGCGGGAAACGACTAAGTAACGGGCGACTTGTGACGTGTTAAGATGCCATTCTCAATCGGATTAAAAAAATGCTTAGATCGCGGCCTCTAGTAGTTCGTTTCCGTCGAAATCGGTCTTAAATAAAAGCGCGGAGTGTAGCGGACAACAATCAATCGGTTTTATTCGGATACGTGCATCGGTTCGTAAAATATAAAGAAATTAGAGTGACGCGTCAACATGGCAATCTCGATCCTATTCAAAATACGCTTTAGATCTCGACTTCTAATCGTTTCGCTTTTATCGAAACTTTGTGCTCTAGGGAATTTATTGCAACTATAAATATAATAATTTATGCATTTATCGATGATATTCTAGTTTTTAATTTACGGGGAATAGCGATTTTTATTATTTCGGATGATTCATTGATCATAGTTACTTCGCTCCCCGCTCTAAATCGTAGATGGCGTAAGGAACAGAGAAATTTTTTTAATGGTCGGCGTTTCAGAACATGGGACACAAAGTTCTATAAGATGTTAGGTCTATTCTGCACCTCGTCTGTGCTCGGCTCTGCTTTTTACACGTTCGGTATTTCGGTTTGAAATTTACGATGCTTCCTATAAATGGCAGGTCTATACTTAGTTAATACCTATACTTGGTCTGCATTTTCACGCATGAAGCACTCCGCCGAGGGCTGCTTTCTCGTTACACTTGTGTCGTAAAACAGTATTACGCGTTTAACTATGCGATCATGATACCGCATGGTTCGTGCTTCCGTTGTACTTGTCAATTTGAAAAAGTTTCGGTTTCGGTTGGGTTGCCGTTTCAAGTTTCAACAAGCAGTTCTTTTGAAAATTAATCGCAATTAATAAGAGAAGTTTGGATCAGTGGTATCCGTCTTCCGCTATGGAGGATAATTCTATCGTTATTTCGGACAGCGAGGAGGACGTTCAGGAGGATGCCGAGAAGAGGCGAATTTTCGTGATCGAAAGTAGCGAGAGTAGCGTAAATGTTTCGGCGAACTTAACACCGGAAAAGTAAGTAGTGTTGTCTGGGTTTTTCTCGATTATCTTCGAACGGCGTTCGCGAATTTCATATCGAGTTGCGTTCCTCAAGGGGCAGGTTTTCTTCGTCCCGTATCCCGCCGCTAACGGAGAGAGCGATCAGGCAGCGACTGAAAAAGCACATTCCTTGTTATTCCGACAGCGAAGATGACAGCGATCGCGACGAAGGGGAATTTTTATCGTCGAGTAGAAGCATGGAGGATGATTCCAATTACAGTCCTTCGGATGGTACGGTGCTTTCTTAAAAAGGACAAGTTGCAACTAATTTTACGCATGCTACGTATCAATTGCAGGCGTTTACGCATTTACAAGGAACCCAAGCATGTAAAGAAGCTTACCTCGCAAAAATATATAGATGTAGATACGTGTTTTGTGTTTCTTAAAAGTAGATGAGCACTGCTCGCACACGTATACGTACAAACTATACATTACGCTTAGCTTACTACACTTGATTACTTGTTATACAAAGATATATATTAGGCATACCAACGAGTACGGCGTTACTTCTGTAACAAGTTCAATGTAAAATTTCAACTTCAAGTATACTACTGAGATGCAAGAATGTTGCGATGATTTTACTTTATAGATTGTTAGATTTGCATAAAAATCTGCACGCCGGTCGTTTACTTATATTCTTTGCATCTTCGTATCCGTATATTTTCAGACGAAGAGGAAGCAGTTGAACGCGTTGGAAAAGCGAAAAAAGGGGGAGAATCGCGGCGCGTTATACAGAAGAGCAGAAACGAATTTGAGAGAAACGCGTTTAGGGTGCCAAAAATTGAGTCCTGCAACGAAAGTTGGAGAGAAGGAAATATCTCTGGGGAAAGTACAGATCATCAAAAGTCGGCCATTTCGATCGATTCAGGTTGACGCTCGTTCCGCATTTTTCTATTGCAGAGTTCCAAACGCTTGCGCGGCAAATTGATTTTCAAATTTATGCATAGAGAAAGAAAGCGGGTCGGAATCCGAGCTTGCCGTGTCTATAGCGAAACGGGAAATCGGCGTCGGCAATATAGACCCGTTGGTCGCACAGAAAAGAGCTCTTCTCGTTTGCAAAATGGAGCAGCTTGAATATCAGCTAAGCAAGACAAAGGTGCGACCGCGGTGCTTTACTCTTGGAGCAGCGGCCGGCAAAGATGCACGAAAATACGACAACAAAAAATCGTCCGTCGACTTTCACGGGCTTGCCGCAAAGGGGAAGCCTTCCTCTACAAAAGCACGGCGAAATGGATCGTTAAAAAAATTATTAACTTCCGTAGGGTCATTTGAACTTGGTATACTTTTTTTAAAAAAAAAAGATACCTCCAGTTTTTCCCTCTACTCTTCGTAGTAACAATTTTTTCGTAAAACGTCGTCTGTTCACCAATGCGAAAGTAGAGACACGGAGCTTCGAAATGAGTCTGAGTTGACCGACGTGCGACGCATCTTTGCGAAGCTACGGGCAGCTCAAAGATTTACAATTTTTTGTTCCCGAGCGTGTTTCCGTAATTTGCCGGTTCTCTAAGGGTTAAAAGCTGCAGGCGAGAACAGAAGAGAGAGAGAGAGATTTAAAATGGTGTACGTGTTGCGTTTTTAGCTGCTACTTTCCACCGGGAACATCGACATGCTGCCAGACAGGGGGGAAAGGCTGCGGGAAAGTATCGCGGTGCAGGAGAGGGAAGTTGAGAGGGTGGCGCTCGAATTGGAGAACACGCCGCTGACGCAAGGCGTTAAAATGGAGCGGCACTTGGCAGAAGAAGGGTTATCCGTGAAAAGGGAATTCGACATCGACGACAGGTCGTATTCCGATAATGTGGATCGCTACTACGATCCGGATAGCATACCGAGAAAGCCAAAATCGTCGCCGGAGGTTAAGGAGCTCGGGAAGAAAGCCCAAGCAACGTTGGAAAAAGAGTTGGCCTTGACCGTGGATAGATTGCAAGATTTGCACGGCTCACTGGTAGCCAGACCGTCGGAGGATGAGAGAGCGGAAGATCCGCAAGGGTTGAAAGTAAAGCTGATGCCGCATCAGCAGCACGCGCTAGCGTGGCTGATGTGGAGGGAAGAGCAGAAGCCTGCCGGCGGGGTCCTCGCGGACGATATGGGTCTGGGCAAAACCTTAACCATGATATCTTTGATTATAGCCAGCATCGCTAAGGGAGCGTCGAAAGATGGGCACGAGGAGGACAGCAACGAAGCGTGGATGGATTCGCATAGACCGTTGAAGCAGAAAGGGGGCACACTGGTCGTTTGCCCGGCCTCTTTGCTGTCGCAATGGGAGAATGAAATAAACAATAGATGCAAGCGCGGCATGCTCTCCGTCGAAGTGTATCACGGCACGAATCGGGAAAGCGTGCCGAAAAGATTGGCGTCCAAGGACGTGGTCATCACGACGTACAATATCTTGACCCGCGAATTTAAGAGCAACTCGACGGTGTTCAGGATTCACTGGGGCCGCGTTATACTGGACGAGGCGCACGTAGTTCGAAATCACAAGAGCCAGGCTTCCGAGGCGGTTTGCGGGATCGCGGCGAGGAAACGCTGGGCCCTCACCGGCACGCCTATTCAGAACAAGGAGATGGATTTGTACAGTATCTTGAAGTTCCTCAAGTGTTCCCCTTTCGACGATCTACGCGTGTGGAAGCGCTGGGTGGATAACAGAAATGCTGCCGGCCGTCAGCGGCTGGCAACCGTGATGAAGACGCTGATGTTGCGCAGAACGAAGCAGGAACTTCAGGCTCAAGGCGCTCTGGACAGTCTTCCGGAGAAGTTTATAGAAGAGGTGTTGGTGAAGCTTGACACGCAGGAGCAGCTGGTCTACGAGAAAGTGTTGATCTACTCTCGCACGTTGTTTGCTCAATTTCTGTCGCAGAGGGCCGAAAAGGATCACATGGTCGAGTTGGCAGGCGGAAGATTCGACAAGCCGACTTTTCTCTCCAATCCGAGTAACTGCTTCGCGCGATACTTGTATGCACTTTCAATTGCTAGACTGCGAATTTTCGTGCAAATTCGTACCTCTTATAGACACGCACGGGGGAAGAGACTCGAGGGAGCCAGATCGATTAACTCCGCAAAACGGGAAGCGAAGGCCGTTTCGTTGATAAATCATCGTTTCTTCACGTTTGTTAGTTTTTAACAAACGGTTCGTCGATTTAGACTCTCGGTAGCGTCTCGAAAATACACACCGCAAAATATATTGTTACGTTGGAAATATCACGTGGAAGCGCGTAGAAATTGGCAGTCTAGCGGGAGCGCGGCGAATCGAGTAGTGCGGAACGTTTCTTTGCAGACAAAAACACTCAGTTCACAAAGGCGCAGAACAAGCTGCTATCGTTGCACGCGGACGTTAAGACGCACGAAATTCTGGTGCTGCTGCTGAGATTGCGTCAAATCTGCGTGCACCCAGCGCTCATTCACTCGATGCTGGATCAAGAGGATATGAAGGAGAGCGGGATAACGGAGGCGGAAAACTTGGATCCGGATCTGTTGTCGCAGATAAATAATATAACGTTGCAAGAGTCCGAAAGCGTAGAGGATGAGGCGAAGGAAATGGAGATAGGTGTTGACCGGAGGGTAGCCACTAATTTGCTCACGTCTAAGAATCCCGTGTTTAAAGCCGATCGCGCCAGCTCCAAGGTAAGTTATTTCACGCGTTGCGAGTTTTCGGTTACGAAAGAGCGCGCAGGTGTGTCGTGTCGTGTCGTTTGTTGCGCGTAACACCTCTTTCGCGATTCGCGATTCGCGATTCACGATTCACGGAAGAGCGAATCGCTGTGCGAAAGAGTTTCTAGTCGGCCCACGTTTAATCGACTTGTGCGCGCGTCCCGAGCGTAGATAAGGATGGTGCTGGATAAAATCGAGGAGATTTTGCCAAAGAACGATAAGCTGATCGTAGTTTCTCAGTGGACCAGTATGCTGGAGATCGTGGCGTCTCATTTGAGTTCGATAAAAGGCGCCAGCTTTAGCATGTTCACGGGCAAGGTGGCCGTTAAGGAGAGACAGGTAGCTTTCACGAGTCACGAGATATTAGCGATGCTTCGCCCGATTCGATGGCCAGTGACACATCGTTCCGAACCTGTGGCATATTTTTATAGGGCATAATGGATTCGTTTAATACACCGAACAGCGACCCGAAAATATTGCTGCTCTCGCTCACCGCTGGCGGGGTCGGATTGAACTTGGTAGGCGCGAATCATTTATTGCTGATCGATATTCATTGGAATCCGCAATTAGAGGTGCAGGCTCAAGATAGGATCTATCGTTTCGGACAGAGGAAAAACGTTTTTATATACAAGTTAGTTGCGAACGTTTACGATTACGTGAACGCGGAGATGAGGGAAAAAACGGTCGCGTGATTCGATGTCATTTTTCTCGTTGTCAGGTATATGTGCAAGGATACAATAGAGGAGCGCATAAAGCATTTGCAAGAGAGGAAATTGGACGTAGCTCAGAACGTTCTTAGCGGCGACAAAAACTCTGCCGTTTCCAAGCTCACGCTCAACGATCTTAAATCTCTATTCGCCCTTTAACTTTTAAGCTTTAAGACTTTTCTATTTTTCGTTAATAAACTCGTTTACGATACAACGAACGTCCATCTCGAAACATCCCTTCCACTCCTTCGCCTCGAAGATATCGAGACGTCTTATCGGAATATTAACAGATTAAGTAAGTACGTTTACTTGGAAAAACTTTCGGTACAAAAATAGCGTACGGAAAAAGAGGTAGGAGGTGTATGTATATGTCACGTAAGCCTGGGAATTTGGTTTGCGTTCCATGCCTCCTCGTTGTCACGGCCGTTCTCGTTAGCCCTCGCCCGCGTGCTCTTTCCCATTTTGCTATTCCACACGCCGTAACAGAAGTATATTCCAAAACCTGCCACCAACAGAGAAATCGTTCGCTCCGTTACTTCGTTTCGTCCCTTCTAACTGAACTGGAGTGGACGCGTTCAACGCTTACCGACTAGCATCCACACTAAGAACCTGAACCACGTCATCTTATCCAACACCATCATGAGATAGACGTTGACGAGAATACTGACAGCTGGCAATAACGGCACCAGCGGCACCTAAAAATGCGTTCTCCTGTTATGAAAAGAATCGGGGCACGATTAAACCCCCCTTGCCTTGTAACCACCAGCCTCGCTCCCGCGAAACATTTCTCTTAATCCTTTGCCACTGGACAACTTTTTTAGCGGCACGATCTACGGTCAACTTTGCCATGCTCTTTGCCTATTTTTCTATCTTCGCGAGAATTTAAAGAGTTGCGTATTTAGAGGAGAAGAGGGAGACGTTGCCTGTAGCACGCCTCGTTTTAAAGGAAACGAAACTTAAGCGGGTGCGAGTCGATTAAAAGAGTTGAACTTTTCAGGGAACTCGTAGCAGTGGCAGCAGAGTGCAAAGTATTTCGGACATATCGTAACTCTATCGTTAACCGTATTAATATATAAGGACCATCGAGTAGGAAAGTGTAATGCCGAGAAGCGGTGAGAGTAAGTAGCGGACTGGAAGCTCGCAGCGATCGAAGAGCGAACAAGGCAAGGGGTTAAATACGCATGGGCGTATGCGTGTGCGTATGCGTATGTGTATGCGTATGCGTGGGAACGGGAGCGATACGTACCGCAAACGAGAGCTTCTTTCCAGAAGTAGGTTGAAGATAAATAAAAATAATGGCAAGAATTAGCGCTAGTATTAGAATTGCTAATGAAACAACAAACGCAAGTTTGCCGCTGGATATTTCGTCGGAGAAAATGGAAATCACGAGACCGATGCAAATGCATAGGATAACTGTAAAGTAAAGTACACAGGGATCGATGGTAAGCGCGATACGATCGTTGAAGTTGAATAGCAAAGAGACCGGTTAATTGGAATGGTAGATGGTTACCGTAGCACAGTACAAGGCACGTAACAATTTCGGATGTTAATTTCGTCGAGTAATTTAGCTGGTTAGCGTTAATTAGCTGCCTGACGACGTAACGCAAGCTTCTCGGCTCGCGATCTCCCTTTTTTTTATACGCCTCGCTCTCCTCGTATCTGAAACAATCGAAGGAGCTGCTATGTTATTGCGAGTTGCGTTGCAATCGGCGCGTCGCTGCATCTCTATTACGCGACGACGCTCGAGTACAGGGTCGAGGTGGGATATCCTATAAGCGTGAAACGCATATCGTTCGCTATACGAATGCGATATTTCTTAAGTGGCTGCTTTCTTCCACGTTTAGATACCATTGCATACCACTAAATTGGAGCTCGTTTGTTAACACTGCCAGTTGTCCCGATTTAAGCGTTACTGCCCCGATTACCTCGCCTTTCAACGGATCATGGAGTTGCGAAAGTTTTAAGAATCGCACGTCTAAATCGAAAGTGAACGATACGTACGCGCGCATACATCGGATGCACTTGCACGCGTTAGGTAGGTGTGTATCTTACGCGTTTGTTACGTCTACGTAAGGAAATTCTCGCGGTGAAACAAAATACGAGAAGTAGAAAAGCGCTTTGCGCGCGGAGCGAGCGCTTCTTTCCTTACCGAAGTATCAACACGCAGGTTGCAACGATCGAGTAAGCGAGCAGCGTTCCGATGCTCATCATGTTTACGAGCTGGTCCAAGTCGAATATCGCAGCCAGCACGCCTGAAAACGAAACAGGTAGCTACCAGCCGGTCGGCGAAGATCGTAACGTGGCTGAAATGAAATACGCACCTGTGAGGAGTCCAGCGGAGAACGTGCCCATGAGAGGCGTCTGAAATCGCGAGTTCACCTTTCCCATCCACTGGAATAGCAGTCCGTCGGATGCCATCGCGTAAATGATCCGCGGCAAGGGGAACATCGCACCCAGCAAACTGTAATACGTTTCCTTTTCCTTTTCCGTTTTCCGCAACTTTGCATTCGTCTAGAAAGGAGTTACGCGGCACGGCTGAGGGACCAAAGGGATGCTTCTGCTCTTCGAGTAACGCGCGCGGCAAGTTGGCGCGTTTCGCCAGTCAACGACGGATACCGACCTGAACTTTAATTGTGAGGCGTATATTGAAAGGAAATTTCGGAGGGACATCGATTACAATATTACGGCGCGTAATCGAGGGCGCGACCGGATCGTCGTCCCTTTCGCGAATGAAAAGCGAAAAAGGGATGAATGCACGCGCAGACGGAGGAACAGAAGCGCGCGTTCTTGTTTTGTAGCCGAGTGAAAGATAGCGAGGCACGCGCAGGACGTGTAGAAGAAGAAGAAGAAGAAGAAGAAGAAGGAGGAGGAGGAGGCAGTATTACCTGGAGCAGAGGCCGCAAATAGCGCCTACGGTTACCAGCCATTTGGCCCAACTCCAGCCGAGAGTATCGAACATGTGGGGGAACGGGGCATCCGGGTCTTGCTCGTAGTAAGGAAGGACGGTGGTCAACACCATGGAGACACCGAAGTAGGCGAGAAATACGATCGTTAACGAGACAACAATCGCTATTGGAATGGATCTTTGGGGATCTTTGGCTTCCTCCCCGGTAGAAGCGACGCAATCGAAGCCGATGAACGCGTAGAAGCAGGTTGCCGCTCCCGTCACGATACCCATCACGCCGTAAGGCGCGAATCCTCCGCTTCCGTAATCGCAGCTCGCTTCCGTGCACGTGGGACTCGTTCGCCAGTTCTTCAAGTCGACTTGCCGTGCCAGAAACCAGATCGATTTATGTAATATTCTTTGCAGCGTCGCGTCGCGACGAAGGGATGAGAAGCGTTACCTTTAACGGATCCCGCGATTATCACGAACATAACCACCGCAAGATTCACGAGGGTGAAGATGTTGTTGGCCGCCGAAGACTCCTTTGCCCCGAACGCCAGTGCAGCTAACCGAGACAGCACCACCATTCGTCATATTTCGTATTGCGTAATTCCGTAGCAAAGAACGGGCTCGATACTATCTTTCCGATTGATTTTCTTACCGGAGAAGACTAGAGTCACTCCAAAGGCGAAAAAGTCCGGATAAGGGGAGAGATGATTCACGTCCATGTGCACCGCCGACTCGAACGCGTGGCTCATAGATTTGTTGAACAGGGCATCCACGTAGATGCTGAGCGCTCGCACCACGCTGGCCGAGCCGATTACGTACTCGAGAATCAACGTCCAGCCGACTAGAAACGCTGTGAATTCTCCCATGGTTACGTAGCTGTAAATGTACGCCGATCCAGCGCGTGGAACCCTTGCGCCGAACTCCGCGTAGCATAGACCTGCGTAACCAGAACCAAAAGTCTCTTCTTTTACATATTATCTTCTCCATTCTTCGATGGCTACAAAAACTATTGGCGCATCGCTGTCTTCTTTTTTTTTCATTATCCGATCGTAATAGCAAGCATAACGAAACGCGGTTCCTTTATACGTATATTGCTTGCAGGAATGTAATATCGCAGCTGAAGTCGTAGGTCTACGTATTTTGCTTCCTTTTCTTATCGCTATCCGAACTATCCGTATTCGCTGGACGATTGAAGGTAGTTTCGATGAGGAAATGCCACCGAGTTACGGGGAAACTAAATTGAAATAGTACCTGCAAACATGGATGCGATCGCGGCAATAGCGAAGGAAACGACGACGGCAGGTCCGGCGGTGGTTTTGGAAACTGATCCCGCGACCACGTACACGCCCACGCCTAGGGTCGAGCCAATTCCAAGAGCCGTGAGATCCAGGATCGATAGACATCTCGGAAGCTTCGTATCCTGTGAAACGTTCACTTCTTTTTTCCGACTAAACGCTTTGTACAGATGCTGCACTTTCCAGCTCTTCATGTCGCTGAGCTAGAAACAGAGTTCCGTTCGATCGCTTGCCTCGATAGAGGGAAAAAGAAGAAGAACATTTCCGCTTTAAGATCGAAGCGAAGCGATTTATCCGATTTCAATTTGCTCACCACGCGAGTAGCGGTCAAAGGAGAATTCATATTCGTCCGGAGATGTTACGAGACCGCGATCAACTACCGGCAACCGACTCGACATTCGATTTGCGACTAAAGCAGCGCTAATTAAAATCTCTAAATCAAGCTCAAAGATCGGTCGTCGTTCGAGCAAACTGAATCATTCAATTGGTTGGTACGGTTCCGCCGCTTCGTCGCGCGCCCGCCGCCACTACGTTACGACTCTTCAGCCGCGACTATATCGGTCATCTGCTTATAATATCGATCTTAACCGATACGATCCGGTAGCTCTTTTATTTTGCTGATTCTACTGATAAGTTTAGATAACGCGGAACCAACCGCTTTCTTCGTTTCACTTGACCCGGGTCGATCGTTTCTTCTCTTTCATCTCGTTCTATACAGTGAATAATTCAATACCGAATTGGCCAGCGAATTAAGAACAAGTAATTACGAGTTACTGAAATAGCTGGCGCGCTATATTTAAATGAAACGATATAAAACGATATTCAATAGCAAACTCGAAGCAGCTGTCGTTTCGCGTTCAGTCAAGTTTCATGCTTCGAATTGAATTGCTGTAACTCGGCGAAGAAGCATCGCTCGACGATCACCCTGAGCTCATTTTTGAGCTTGAAGCTTGTACCTTTGCACAGACGAGCAGATGCTTTTCCAAACGTTTCTTGCTTCGAAGAGTAGAGCGAAAAACCGAAGGTAGTTTTGTTTTTAAATGTTTGCCACGTTCAAACGACTTTACGGACCTTGCCAATCATTTTTTTGCCGTGCTTTGGCGGAAGAAAGTCTTCCCTTCGAAACGACCCCCTAAAAGTCGACGGACGATTTTTCGTTGCAGAGTTCGCGCAGTTCGAATGAAAAGCGTTGCCGACGGCATCGGCGCGATCCAAGATGCACCACGAGGAGGTGGCTCGCTTTTCATTCAAAATGTGCCAACTCGGCAACAAAAAATCGCGCATGGATTTTCGGGGGCTCGTCGCAAAGGGGAGACTTTCCTCTGCAAAAGCACGTCAAAATAAATCAGCAAAAAAATTCATTAAGCCCCGGGCAGCTGCTTGAATTTTGCATACTTTTTTTAAAAAAAAAAAGGACTACCTTCGTTTTTTCACTTCACTATTCGATTCGAGAAACTTTTTGTACACTTCTGTTCCCCTGTGCGAAAGTAGAGACTCGGAGCTTTAAAACGAGCCCGAGTTGATCGTCGTGTGGTACTTCTTTGCGAAGTTGCAGCAGTTGAATGTGTGACATCGGAATTTGTTGATGGTTTATAAGTTTGCTGGCGAGTGGACAATGTTGATGGCAAATTGGCGGTCAATCGTTTCGTCTGCCTCAATAATTCTAGGGTGAACGTACGCGGCCGCATCCGCAATCGTTTGCTCTTCTCTCCGTAAGCTTACGCGCAAACGTAGACAGTGTACTTACATACGTGGCAACTTGAAACCCGCGCGATCGGTTTTCTTCAGAAACGTATTCTGCGTCACGAATACTGTACAACAATGTAATAGTTGGAGTACTTGTTATCGTTCGAATTACAAGTTTGCTCAGTCAGGTGTCGATTAGCCGAACAACATCGCTCGGTGATAGCGAACGATACGAACTCTTGTCGAGCAATTGTGTTCGTTTAAATAATAGCGGTTCATAATTTTGCTTATCTGCGCAGATATCGGATAGCCTCCAAGCGACTAAGCGATATCTAAAACGACTGCTAAGGATTTCGTGCATCTCTCGCGTTACGCGGATATCTTTCCGCGGCCGCCGATCATCCGATAGCCATGCAAATTCCCCGTTTCGTAGGTGATAGAGAAATAAATATGCTACACGTTACATACAATTTTATTAACAGGTATAAAATATTCGTCGATGTATTCGTTTAATAAAATATACAAGAAATGCGTGTTGGACGGATGGTGTGTATGAGTCATAGGAAAGGGCGCGGTTAGATTTGTCTCCTCCGTTGCTCCGTTGTCGTTTCTCGCGCGACCGACGCGTGTCATCGCGTTCGTGTCACGCATGTAATACTTAAAAGGAATGGGAAAGGCGGACAAAACTTGGGGTGGCTCGACAAAACGGGCATACTCGATTCTACACCTTTTGCACGCGCCGCTGTTTTATCGACGGCGATAAAAATATTTTCTATGTACAACGCAAACGTATTGAAAAACGATCGAAGATTGTAAAATGCTTCTACCGAAAAAACAATGTCGCGCCGCGAAAGTTTCGGCATTCGCAGTCCCGTTTTATCCAACTTTTCCGTGCGCGTAGTCGTTCGCGCGGCCGCCAATTAAAAGCTACTTATGTTTTCCCTTGGACGGAAAGAAATATCGTTAATTACAATGGACAGATGTCGAGGCAATCTTGTTGGTCGTTGTTGGTCAGTCCATTCTACTCCGCAAGCTTTGCAAGGATACCAGTGCGGCGATTACGATCGACCAGCAGGCTTTGACCTTCTTTGCAGCAGACTACAACCATCAAAGGAAGTACGTTGCATTGAAAGTATACGGGTACTCGTATCGTTAAGAGGGTAGTTGAAACTGCGACTCACGATAATGTAATAATTGCATTTATCTCCTTGGCAACAATCGGAGCACTTCCAATCCTGATACCATATATACGTGCAGTCTCCCATGTTGGCTTGCTTTATTCTTTCGCACTCCTTCTTCGTGGCGCACTTTTTCGAAACGTAAGACTGCTTCTTCGCGCCCTGGGACCAATACGGCGTGCCTATAAACGTCAACGAGAATAGCAACAACAATCCATGTAAACATAACCTCGGTTATGGCTTTTTTTCGCGACGCGTGCCAACGGGCGTAAAACTCCTCGGGACTTACTTCCCCATCTGATTTCCGTCAGACAAGTGTCTTGGCCTTGCTCGCAAGTTTTCGTGCTCTTTAAACACTTTTCCCTGTTACCTTCTTGATTCGTGCACACATAGCACTCCAGGGCGTGGCCTAAAAACGTTCGTAAATAAATAAACGTGCTTTGCTACTTGCTATTTTTGCGTAACGTACTCAACGACAGGCAGCAAACGACCAGAAGCGGGCCGTAAAATTTCGATACGTTCATTGTTGAAAAAACACGCCGACGGACGCGAGAAAAAAGAAGGTAAAACAAACGTCAAATGATGCGGCGCTCGCGTAAACTAACGTAAACGCGATTCGAGCCTCGAACGCAGGAAATGTTGCGCGACTCGGAACGTTGGCACCACTGGCACTCTCACGGCGTCCGTAAGATTCAAAGGATGCACGCACGCGACAGACAAATTTATTCGACATCGAAGCGACGATGAAGCGTTACTCGGAACGCGTAATTTATAGGGTAGCAACTTTGCTTCGGCGTCGTTCCTTCTTTCGAGGATTCGCATTTCTTCTCCGCGGATATCGGCGTCATCAAGAGGGATGCGTTTGCAGCGAAGCCGAGAAAAATGACGGGGAAACACGCGTTACACGACCAATTGAACGGATCACGTTTGCTCTAGGCTCTAGGCTCTCGTCAAAGCTATCAGCTTTATAAGAAAGATCTCGCGCGCACGCGATAAGTTCGCGCGGAGTCCTGCTATTAAAAATAGCTTCTGGAGGTATTATTGACCCGCGCGCGTTAGAACTCGAGTTACAAACTTTCCGGTTGACCGGCTTAGAGAATCGAATCATGGCCGCTCCGCTTTACGATTACTCCGCCGCTCAACTTCAAATTCGCATCCTTATTTTAGGAAACTGTACGGATCGATCTCGATCGATGTTACGCGGGGCAAAATCGGATGAACCGTTGGTATCATCGCTGGGCGACGCCGAAACTTGGAAAACCGAGCATCGACTTGGAAGGTGCATGAAAGACGACAAAAATGATTGCGGACAGGATCGTTGGAAGACGAAACGGACAAATGCGGAGACCAAAAGGTCGAGAAAGGTAGAAAGGTCGGGCAAAGATGCAGGAGCGCGAAAGAAACGGAAAGGGAAGAGAAGAGAAGAGAAGAGAAGAGAAGAGAATAGAGAGAAGATGGATGGATTAGGAATAGAAGATGGATGTGAAGGATGAAAGGGGAAGGTTTAGCTGGTGCATCGGTGGTCCCCTCCCCGCTAAGTGGGAACTTTCCCTCGGGGTTTCGGTGAGCTCGCGTGTGCTCGCGGCTCTCGCGGACGTCGAATGTCGATATTGGAGTGCGCGGCGCAGGCTGAGCAGTGGCAGTGCCGAGCCACTGCGCCGAGAATCTAAAATTATCGGCCGCTTCGAGAGAGGGGAAGGCACATGCCGTGGCGGAGAGGAACAGGCGGCAAGAGAGGGACGGAGAGAGCTCGATGGATTGATGCGGGAAAGATGAGAAGCACGGGGCAGAGAGGAGAGAGAAGAGAGAAGCAAAGGCATGCCAATAGACGAAAGAATACGTAACCAGGAGAAAAGGAGGCGAAACCTTTCGCGCGCGCGACGGAGAGAGCGAGAAAGAGAAAAAGAGAGAGAAAAGGAGAACAGATTTTGGATGATTGTTTTGCCACGCGAAGGAGAGGAAGAAGCGGAGAAAGGTGAAAGTAAACGGGAAGCAAGGGGAACGGGAGAAGAGAGCGGAATAAGCGAAAATGGTGACTGGATAGGCGGGAAGGGGCGAAGCGAGGAAAAGGATAGATAAGGCGAAGCGGGATAAAGGGAGGATGGCGGGGGTGGAGGTGGTAGCTGCGGGTGGCACGGGGCACGGGTGAGAGGCGCGCGCATAGGTAAGGAAGGCGGAAGAAGGATGGGGTGGAGAGAGGACGGGTGTGCGAGGTGCAGGCACTAGGTACAGGGAACGGGATAGAAAATAGAGGTGGTGGAGGTGGAGGTGGAGGTGGAGGTGGTGGTGGCGGTGGCGGTGGCGGCGGCGGAGGAGGAGGAAGAGGAAAAGGAAAAGGTAGAGGTGGTGGCAGTGGCAGAGCGACGGCGACGGCGGCGAGCGAGAGCGAGGGCAGAGAGTGGTTGGTTGACGGTGGCCGTCGGTCTCGGAGTCTCGAGTCTCGGCACGAGTTACCGCGACAAGTACATTACCTATCGCACGTCGTGCGAGTTCGCGTTGCACGCGACACGTCGAGCGTTCCAATAGCCACGCAAACAAACCGCGTTTCCTCGCTCTCCTACTTTTCTCGGTGCCGACCACCTCTCGTCCGTTCCTCCTCTCCGCTACTCCTTCCCTTCGTTCCCGTTCCCGTTCCCGTTCCCGATCCCGTTTCGCTCCCGTCTCGTTCCCGTTTGCCACAGTTTTGGAGCGCGAGCGCGAGCGCATCGACTCTCGCGGTTGTTGGCTCGCTCGGACAGCTTGCTCTTCTCCAGCAGGGGTCAATTCGTGTGCGCGCGTGCATCTTTCGACTGACGCGGACTGCGAACGCGTGACAGTCGAGGAAAAGCCGTAGGCCCGTGCAGCGGGGAAGAGCGACGCGCAAGTGTCCGACCCGCGAGTCGCGAGTAGCTTTTCGCCGCTACCACCGTTCTCCTTAGCAGAAGAAGACTAGACCAGTCGACCAGTTGATCGCACGATGGCGGACGATCAGGAAGCAAACAACACGTGTGAGGATTCCCTCGGGCCCGGCGATGCAAACACCGCATTCGCCAAGAAGATCCGGGGCCGAAAGGGAGCCCTCAAAAAGAAGAATGTCTACGTCGTCAAGAATCACAGCTTTATGCCGAGGTTCTTCAAGCAGCCGACCTTCTGCAGTCATTGCAAGGACTTCATATGGTGAGTCCTTCCAATCCTTTCTTCTCTACCCCCTTCACGCCTCTCGCCTCTCGCCTTCCGCTTTTGACTTGTGACTTTTCGGTTTCGACTTTCGACTTTTGACTTTCGACGCGTCCTTCGTGTTTGACTGATCTTTCCTTCCCGCTCCGCACTTCCTCTAGCGATCGAGCTCTATCCGCTCGCGATCGGTCGATCGACCGTGACAATCGCCTTCGATTCGCCGTTCGAATTTTCGCCATACCCTCTACTCCCCGTCCCTCTGTCTTTGTCTGTGGTTCTCTCGTTATAAATCCAGTGGTTAGCTGCCGGTAGAGTAACTCGAGCAACGGTTAAACGGTCCGGCCTTGAGAATACTAGCACTTCGTCCAAATTAGAAACGACGACCGAACGAGAGGTCAATTCGAGCGCGGGGATTTCGAATGTGTACGAGTAGCGAGCGACCGCTCGGCGAATCATCTTTCTTCGCGTTCACCGCTTTCGTTGTTCGTTGTTCGTTGTTCGTTGTTCGTTGCTCGACGCGTTCGACGTGCAGGGAGAAAGAAGGAAAGCGTCAAAGCCGAGGCGATCGAAGTAGCGGGGAAATTCGCTGGCGTGTTGGCGAATTTTCAAACGAGGCAGCGGTGGGAAAGGTTCGGGGTTGGGTTTGGGTCTGGGTTTCGGGTTGAGAGCGCGCACGCGAGAATAACGCGGCAGGAATCGGGTGAAAAAGGTCGGGAAGAAGAGGGTCGCGGGATGGCATAACCCGGACGGTGTCTAACGCGTAACATTTACGTGCAGTTGAAACGGTTACAGGCGTTGACGCACAATAGCGAGCGAGCGAGCGAGCGACCCAGTAACCAAACTAACTTGTTTCACCGACATCGATTTTGCCGTTCAGAACGGACGCAACAGACAGTTTCCGATCCGATTCTTCCGCAGCTTTTGTCGCTGCCTTCTTGCGGCAAAAGAACTCTCTCGCTTCGATCATCCAAACGATCGTCGTTGTTTTCTCGCGGCGCTATTCCACTCCTCGGCCTTTGCCTCGTTCCAGTTTCATTCGGTTAGGGAGACCGACCAACAATAATTGGGTTAAATTGCGACAAATACGGTTAAGCGTGATCCTATCTAGCATTGTATCCGATCAACCGGGACAATCCGATCGAATCCAACCCAATCCGATCCGATTCGATTCGATCCGATTCGATCCGATACGATTCGATCCGATTCGATCCGATACGATCCGATCAGATCCGATCAGATCCGATCAGATCCGATCTGATCCGGACCGACGCGGTGCAAGATGAAGCTTCGCTCTGCTCGCTAACACGCTCGCGTCTCGTCCTCGCTGCCACGCGATATCGAATCGAAAAAGCCGTGACTTTTTTTTTAGATTTCGTTACCTAATGGAAGGCGAGCGAGCGAGCGAGCGAGCGAGCGAGCGCCTTTCGGAGGGTCGGCGAGCGCACACGCGGCTGACCGCGAGATTTATTTCATTGGCTTCTGTCTATTGGCGAATCACGTGTCGCGATCGCCAAGCGTAACGTATTTAAAACTATAAGTCGTTATCGAGTTGTGTGGTTTCGCGTGACGAACTTTCCTTTATCCGTCAGCACCGGCGAAACGAATCCGCGACTCCTCTTTAATTACGCGCTTGCGTTTTCTTCCACTTACTGTTAGCCTAGCAGCCCCCTTTTGTCTCCCGTTGACAGTCAACTCGGCTGCGCGCACATGCCGATCCCCAATTCCCAATTCCCTTCTCGCTCCGCCAAACGGCCGCGCCGCGTTCCACTTGTAACCTTTTTTCCAGAATGTTGCACTCCGCCACTTTCAACACCGATTCGCTTCACGTTTCTTACATCCCCATACGTACGAACGTTTTAATCGTTCGTGTATGTGCCGATGGTTGCGAAAGCGGTGTCCAAGTCGAAAGAAAAACAAGGAGAAAGGCTTCCGTATATTCGTCCTAAGAATCGATGTAACGCAATATAGGCAAGAAGCTGCAATGCTTTAGTTTTTCATTTGAAATTCGAAAAGAGGAGTTTTAATCGCTTTGACCCGTGAACGGCTCACGTGCCGGCACGTATCGCTTCATCTTCCTCTCGTGTTCTTCACCTAATAGCCCGTCGGTTGTTCTACCAGATGAATCTATATTTTCATCCGATTCGTCTCGGTCTGCTAAATATTTGAAGACGTTGCAGGTCTTATTGTTAGGCAGTTGCTAGCCCTTTGTTCGCGTGGCAAATTCGTGCAGTTGGTCCGGAAGCTGTTCATTCGATTCCGGTGGGTGAATTGTTTCGATGACTACGTTACGTCTTGCAGATGAAATAGTGCAGAGCTGTGCTCTGAAATATTTTTAATAATCCGAATAATCCGATCGAGTCGCGCGTCGGAAACAATTGAAAGCACGCCGCTGTTCTTTTTCATCCGAAAGGTATCTCTGTCGGAACAATTTACTCCGACACATTTACTTCCAAACGATGCATCGAAAAGTGTGCGACTGGCAAGAAAAGTTTCCTCGTCGAAAGAGGGAGGCGTGGGCGATGAAAATATGCGAGCGCAAAGGAAAGGGGTAAGGTTAGCGTTTTCGTTAAGAAACGGAAGAAGACGAGAGGCGCGAGGTAAAAAACGGTCAACGATTCGTCGGAAGAAGGGCTTGGCTCGATCGCCTTTCGATAAACAGCGACCCGTCGATTTACAGCCGATTGCTCGGAAGACTCCGCTTCCGACGCGGCTCGCTTGTGACAGGCCGATAAGTTTTATCGTGGCTAACGAGAGGGAAGTAAACGCTTTAACGTGATCGAGAAATTTGCACGGTATCGCGGCTAGCCGTGAACACGCTATATTCCAATCACGTGCAAGCGTCGCGTCGCGCTGTCAAAAACTGTAGCCGCTCTCGGCATTTCTTCCGCTCGCGTACAAAGCGGCAGCAAGTTTGAGTAGGCGGGTCATTTACCCTACTTTCCGCTTGCTTGGTTGCGTTAGTGGGAATATATGTGCGTGTACTACAGGAGCGTAAGGATGCGAAAAGTTGGAAAAGGATTTTGTCGTAGGTTTTCGACTCGACATCGTTGACACGGAAAAGGCGAACGCGGCGCAGCGCGGCCGGCGATTATTACGTGCGCCGGGACGCGTCTGCCGTTGGATTGCGTTACACAACGCGCTTCGTATTTCGCGAGAATTTGAACGCAACGCGCGGCCAATTAAGCGTTCGGACTGCAGCCTGCGAGCAACTGGCAGCCTTTATTCGCGTGTACGTTAATTCGTGCGTATTTTAGATCGGACTGCACATATCGGGACACGGATTCCGACGATCCCGGCCATTCCTCGGCAATTCACGGCACGCCTCTCGCGTGTCGATCGTATCGGCCCGGCCGCATCGCGTTTCCATACGCGTACCGGATAGCTTCGAACTTCCACTCGGCCGTGATTCGCCCGCGGAATTGCGATCGAAATTCGTCGTGCTCGTTCTTGCACTCCAACTCTGCTCCACTCTGCTCCACTCTGCTCCACTCTGCTCCACTCTGCTCCACTCTGCTCCACTCGACTCGACTCGATTCAACGAAACGAGAGAAGGCACGCGATTCCGTTCGGAGCGGAGCCGGCTTAGTCTATACGCTATTCGTCAACAATATTTTTCGTCGCGTCCAGGCGACTCGCGTCCGCGAACGCGCAATCTAAAAGAGCACGCTCGACGAAAGGGAAACGCGATCTGGCCGAAGGCCAGCTCCAACTGCCTGTTGAATTTTCCATCGAACGCGAGCGATTTCGAGTCGAATACGTTGCGCGTGTCGTTTACGCGAACGCGATCGCAGGGGAAGATCTCTCGGTGGACAAGGAGCCTCCTTGTTCGCTGCTTCCGTTCACGCGACGGCGAAACGGAACGAAACGCGCGAAAGGCGATCGCGTTTTTGGCAGACGACCAATCGACTGTTGCTCCCACCTATCCTAATTGATCTCGCGTAACCGCGAAGCCGACGGCCAGCCACGCGCGCGCGGATACGTAGCTTTGAGCAGGCGACGCAGCCGGTCGTTGTTTCTCACCTCGTTTTGGACCACACGGTTTTTTCAGCCACTCGGTCATTTCGCCGACACGACGCGGACCGAAGGAAACGTTCGCGTCGCACGCGTCCACAGCTGGACGCGCGATGAAAATTCGAAGCCTTTGGGAATTCTACATTTTGCAAATTCGAAGCACCAGGGTAGATGTATCGCGTCCCGCCACTTTAAGGTTCGCGCTTCAAGCAACTTCGTTTAACTATTTTAGGACGCGTCGTTAACGTAAAGATCGTTCCAGTTCCTCGTCATAGTATTGTTGAACCGCTCTTTTATTTCTGAACATATTTCTTATACGTTCAATACAATAAACTCATTGCTGCGTAATTGAAAACGGTACAACAAAGTCGTCCTGTCGCTCGAAAGCTTTTCATTTAAATGGAAACACGTTTCCACATACATATATTGACGCGTCGGTTAGCGTAACAGATGTCGCGATAGCGTAATAGCGTAAACGAATATACGATGTGTACGCGTTGTTACGTAAACCGAACTTCAAATTTGGTACGAAACGTTCTTCACTTACTCGTCTTTGTACGTTACTTCGCTATGAAATGAAACGAATTGAAGTGTGGCAGGTATAGGGACAGAGAGTGACGGTACGTGGGTCGCTTAGCTTACATAGAGATACGGTGAGGACTTGTATTTGGGGAAAGGGGGGACGCGTTTAGGATAGAGGAGAGGAGGAGCAGAGGAGCAGAGGAGATGGAGCACGTGTTGGGAAGCGCGATGACGCGAGTCGCGACGCTCCGATTGGGAATTTTTAGCGGCCCGGCTAGCAGCCGCGGAGGGACGGCACGAGGAGGCTAGAAAATCGATGGAAACCGAGCGAACCCAATTAGCTTGCGACAAAAGGCTTTCGGTGGATTCTCGCGCTCTTCGAACCTGTAAGGTCGCGGTGAGTCTCGACGAGCCCGGGGAAACCCGTCGCGGTTCAAGAAGCACCTACCGCTCCGCGAATATATGTATCTACGTATACACGATTTCGTTTCGCTGCTGGCCGCATTCGCTTTTGCAGCTTTCCACGATTAGCCGGCGCTCCAACTTGCGCCGAGCCGGAATCAGCCGGAGCGGAAGCGGGTCGGGGCGTTTTTCCGGAGCATCCCTCTCTCGCGCGGGCCGGACCAGCCATGCCCTATTCCACTCCATTATTTCGCAATCGATCAGCTCGTTTTTGTCCCAACCGTCCATTCCCACGCGTTTATATTAGCGCGCGTCCCGACGAAAAGTTCGCTATCTTTTTCACAACGACGCGCGGCTCAAATTCGGAATATCCCAGCGAGATACAAAGATGTAGCGGATTGCGTCTCCGAACGCAAACATTTGGAAACGTAACTCTACCTCTCGAACGAGGACGCGAGGTGTCCGCCTCCCTTACAATTAGAGAATTAGCGTTTCAAAAGATAGCTCTTTGGTATCGCGGCGGGTACCGCGACTTCGCTAGAAACTCGTCGACTCTTCGAAGCTTTTTGGAAACAATCGATTCTCGCGTATCGCTTCGTTTGAGCGGAATCGCCGATCCCTGGGCATACAGGGTGCTGCAGAGCAGAAAGTGCGGAGTCGTTCGATGGAAACAACGAGCCGATATTTTACAAACGACGCGACGCGGCCCGCTTCTCGTTTTTCCTTTCCCGTTTCCCGTTTCCCGTTTCCCGTTTCCCCTTTCCCGTTTCCCCTTTCCCGTTCGACCGCTTTTTCTTTCGCTTCCGGGGCTCTCGTGGATCGATCGCGTGCCCGGAACACAGCAGCGGAAAACCGTATTCGAGGCACGGCATTCGTTCATCGCGCTCTCCTCTACTTTGGCAGGCCGTTTAAAGCCTGCGTTCTCCGCGTCGCGTCCCTATTCCTCCGATATCCAGTTTGCACGGCTAATTTAACTAGAAAAAAAAGGGAAAAAACGCGCTCGGGCAGTTGTGCCGCTTCCGACGAAACGCGCGTTACGTAGACTCCCCTGATATAATCGCAAGCGGGAAGCGTTACGGCAGCTAATTTTGCGATCGTATTATTCGGCGATCGCGTGTCAAAAGGAAGGAAGAAGGAAGGGGTTTTCGGCTCCGCTACGCCGCTACGCCGCAACGCCGCAACGCCGCAACGCGAGCGGCAAATAGACGCGAACCGATCCGCTAATTCGACCGTAATTTTCCAAAAGGGCGGCCCCATCCAAGCGCATCCACACATACCAGTTACGCTACGCGCCGCGTCACCTCCAGCTGGCAAATCGATTTCATTCCAGCTCGGCCGAACGCTGGCCCGCCTCGCCGCCGTTCTCCAGAGCCCCTTACCAATCTTCCCGCTTCACAACGATGCCGCGTCCGTACCTATTCACGCCGCTTCGTAACTTTCCGTCCCCTTACGATCGAATTGGAAAAGCTAGGAGAATTCTACGAGCATCCGTGCCTCGTCGATACCTGCATCAGACGTTTCCGATGCCCCTTCGATGCTTCGCGACTACGCTCATGTAGATAGGGTAAATGACCCGCGTACTGTCGCCGTTCCTCTAACTGCCACAATTGAATTAGTTTCATTCAATGGCGAAGTAACGTGTAAAGACGCGCAAGTTTAAAGAATTTTCATACTACACTTGGACTTCGGTTCACGTAACAACGCGTAGTGTACGCTCGATATTTGTAACGAAATATTAGGAGGTAAACGTGCCGTTGAACATTGATACGTGACTAATATAGTTACAAAGTATGGAACGTGTGATAATTCGGTAAGACGCGACGTTTACTACACATCTTACATCTGTTACGCAAACTGACGCGTTAATATACGTAAAACGTGTTGCTAGTTAAATGAAAAGTTTTCGAGTCACGGATACGAGATCGAAGTTCATAGATCGGTATCGGTAGGACGAATACGGTATCAGGCCTACCCCCGTCGTTTAGCTACCGCGAACGAGCATTTGGACGTTTTTCACGAGCGGAGAAGACGCGACGCGCGCGTTTAGCAGAAAGAAACCTCGTCTCTGTTGGCCAGTGGCTCTCCTCCATCCACGCTCCACATAACCGCGCATGTTTCGATTTAACCTTTCGAGAAATGTAGGCTAATCGCGGCTTTCTTCTCTTCTCTTCCCTTCCCTTCCCTTCCCTTCCCTTCCTTTCCCTTATCCCTATCTCCTCGTATTTCGTTTGTCCTTTCTGATTTCGCCTCGCGAAAGGGTTTCCGCGATCTTCCCTCGCCAATTGCCGCCTCTTTCTCCGTTCTTCCGGGCAAATCTCGCTTTCGCCGGATCGCGGACGTCCGCGATGCACGGGATCGGAAGGATCGCATAGGAATATCGACGACGAGGCTCGCTGGAACCTTGAAACATCGATCTGCTCGTTGAAGCTGATTTAATCGCGGATGGTCCGGCGTACAGAGGCGCTCATTCGTCGGAGCAGCCACGAACAAAGGCGCTGGAAAAGTGCACTTTTCACCGTGACCGGGCGGCCTCTGCACGCGTCCCGCTAACTCTTCTTCCATCGACGCGTCACTCGTTCCGGATAAAGCCATACACGGTTCGGATAGAGTAGACGTACCGCGTCCTGCCACTTTAACGTTACTGCTTTAAGTAACTTTAGTCTACTATTTTGGAACGTGGTTAACGTAAAGATCGTTCCAGTTTGCAGCATACGACTGTTCAACCGTTCTTTTACCTATACGAACATTTTTCTTATATGTTCGATATAATAAATTCATTGCTACGCAATTGAAGCGGCACAACAAAGTCCTCGGTCCATCGTACAGCCACTTGAAAGCTTTTCATTGAAATAGAAACGCGTTTTTACATTTTGTTATTAACGCGTCAGTTTGTGTAACAGATGTAAGGTGCATAGCGAACGTCGCGCCTTACCGAATGATCACACGTTCCATACTTTATACTGATACTCCGTATACTCCATACTTATGCTTATTGGTCACGTTTCAATGTTCAACGGCACGTTTACCTCCTAATATCTCGTTACAAATATTAAGCGTAAACGAATACACGATGTCTATTATTACGTAAACCAAAGTCGAAATTTGGTAGGAAACGTTCTTTACTTACGCGTCTTTGTACGTTACTTCGCTATTAACACTAGGTTTACGGAACTCGTCACGTTGACGCCGTTCAGATTTCGTACCTAAACGTATAGAGACCATAAATATTATTTTCCAGTACTTTACGTTAATTTTACGTAATGCAATGGTACGAATATGTATTCTACGTGATTCTCTTCATCCTCACGCTTCTACGTTCGAATATTTATAAGCAGTGTACGTATTTTTCCGGAAGCCTGTCAACGTATGCGCGTAATGTCCGTAAACCTAGTGTTAAACAAAACGAATTAAGGTGGCAAGGTATAGGAAGAGTGACGGTACGCGGGTCGTTTACCCTATATCGATTTTAACCGGACTTTTGCCAAATGCCAGCCACGCTTTGCTTCGATAAAACGATCAACGACCAACGAACGATTCATCCTCGGCAGCATCGACGCGCGGCTCCGCGAGGCCGAGTCCGCGTCGCTTCGCGTTTCCTTGGAATTATCGGCAAGCGAGGCAAAAAACCACTCTCCGCGCTTTGCACGTTTACGCGTTATCGGGAGGATATTAGCGTCGGCCACGCGCGGCCATCCTTTCAAAGTCCAAAGAGATCCTTCTAGAAACGGAAAAGCTCCACTTTTTTCCATTGCTCCTCGTTTGCATTAATGCAGACGGCTGAATTATTTCTTTCTTTCTTTCTTTCTACGGACATAGTCCACCTGTAGGAGGAAGGTGCAGCTACAACGTAGACGTATACGCGAACGAGAGGGAAAAAGCTATATTTATTCAAATTATATTTACCAGCAGCAGCGATTTCTTTACTCTCTTTCGTTTAACCCCTGAACGGGCGGGGCAGCTTTTTGTCCCTCTTACGCAACTTTAGCTTTGCATTTCTAACGAAGTCGATACGTTGCTCTGGTAATTTAATTCGTACGACGCAAGTTGAAGCGTAAAGATCGTCTTAAACGAAATGAAATTAAACGTAATTTATTCAGGACTTTGCCTTAATCGTCGCGCATCTTATTCTCCGTATTTCATTTTATTTAACCGTGCTCGTTGTTGTTTCTGTTTTTTCTTTCGTTTGAAAAGGTGGACCCTTACCCGTGATATAATTAAATAAATAAACGATCCCTGTCTTAAACGATTCTCGACTGGTTTCCGTATACGGAAATGAACGTTTCGAGAGGCGCGCGGAGCTCGTTAAAGGGTTAAGGAATTCCTCAAAAGGGTCGGTCGAAAGACGACCGAGAAAGACCGTTGTAGCGGCGTTAGGAGGGCAAGGGGTTAACGTTTAGGATAACGTTAGGATGCACAGCCATAGGAAAGGCTGTAGGAGAAGCGTCCGGTGGTACGCAGACCTGACCCGATGCCGTAGCTTTCGCGTGGCTCTTTCCGCAGGTACGTTCCTTCGCCCCGAGAAAGAACACCACCAACTACAACAACAACAACAACAACAACAACAACAAGAACGAAAGTATGTTTGAGAGGAAAGCGAACGGTGACGGTGTTGTAAACTTTTGTTTCAGGGGCTTCGGAAAGCAGGGGTACCAATGTCAAGGTAAGAGTGGCAACGGTCGAGGGGTTGGACTTGGTTGACGAACGACACGGTGACGGGGGCCTGGGACAACTTTGCCTGCATTTCGCTGCTTGTGTTTCAGTCTGCAGTTTCGTGGTTCACAAACGATGCCACGAATACGTGACGTTCACGTGCCCCGGGGCCGACAAGGGAGCTGATTCGGACGTGAGTATCCGCCAAGCCCCATATACCTTTCTTACACACGATTCTTTTCGTTTCGTTTCGTTTCGTTTCGTTTCGTATTCTTTTTTCTCGACGCAGTTCTTTCGCGCGCCTTTCTCTCTTTCGACCAAAGCCAAGGACGTTCCGAACGAGATGCGCCTCTCGTTTTGCAAACGGTGTGAGAAAAAGCCTAGCTAGCTAGCAACCGCGATTTCCACGCGACTCGCGTCGCCTCGACTACCTTCCTTCTGCGGCGAGGCGGCGGAAGGAAAACACACCCGCTCGTTCGACGGCGATTCGAGGCAAGGGGAATTGCGATCGGCAGAGGAGAGGAAGCGAGAGCGGCAACCGATTAAGAACGCTGGCACGCGGTGATCATCGCGTTACGATCGCGATCGCCACCAGCTCTCCCTCTATTTCTACGTCGATTAAATACGCGTTAATTAATGGCGCGAGCGCCAGCTAAACACGCGGGCAAAGCGTGCGCGCGTGTGTGTGGCGGACCGAACGTATCGGTGGCTGCTGCGAAAAGCCTGCAAGCGGTTAAGGAAGGTCGCTACCGGATCGATATCGAGGTCGAGCTTTCCGTGGAGCGTCGGACGAAACGCGCGCCGCCGACCACCAGCCAGCGTATTTTTACGATGCAATCGATTTAACGGAATCCGTTCTCCGCCGGCTCGTGAAATTCGCGCGCGCCAGGCAAACTCGCGATGCCGAATAGCAGCCGTGCTTCTCGGCAGGAAAATGATAATGGGAAAAGGGAGAATGCGCTGCGAAGCGGGGACGGTGGCGAGAGATGCGCTCGTTCGCTCGCAGCCGCGTTTAAACGAAAAAAGCAGGGCGAAAGGAAGGAAGGAAGGAAGGAAGGAAGGAAGGAAGGAAGGAAGGTAGAGAGGTAAAGCGAGTCGGGTGAGCCGAAACGGCTCGACAAAGGCAAAGGCAAAGGCAAAGGCAAAGGCAAAGGCAAAGGCAAAGGCAAAGGCAAAGGCAAAGACAAAGGCAAAAGCAAAGGCAACGGCAAAGGCAAAGGCGTTAGGAGTTTAGGAGTTTAGGATAAGGATGATCCTCGGCTGGAGTAAACAGGGAAAGGACACCCGGGGCTAAGAGCTATATATACATTTTTCCACGTTTTCTCGCACCGCGCACGATTGGCCTAAGCGTTTTTCTGCGCTTCGTTTAACCACGCTTGTAACACGGACGAATTATGCGGTCGAATTATAAGGAGATTCGTTGACCCCGACGCGTTTACGAAGGAGCAGCGTTCGCCACTCGTCCCGCGGCACCGTTCCGTGAACGAGAAAAACGAGAATACTCTCCATTGCATTGGGCTTTTCTTCCAAGCCTCGCGGAAAAAAGCGGACGAGCGGCGATCGCGGCTCCTCCATCATTCGCGGAAGGGAACGGTTTTAATTTACATTTGGGAATTTCCGACTAAAACGATCAATGTCCTAGCGTCTTCCTTGGCCCTGGTGCTGATTTCCTTGTGCTTCTGTGCTTCGAAGATGACTCTTTCTCGATACACGTAAAACCGAACATTCTTGCAGCTACGACGATCGCATCTCGACTTCCCTGAACGCGGACGCGAAACGCGAAACGCGATGCGAGAGTTTGAAACGTGGATGCGTGTCGGGTGTAGCGGCGCGGTTCCGTCTAACGACCGACCGCCACTAGACGCGCCAATCGAGTCGACGCTCGGGTAATTTGAAAGCAAAGCAAGCAAAGCGCGACTCGATGCCCGATACGCGTCCGTCGGGCTCGCGAAACTTGCTCGTTCCGCGAGTTAACGCTTCCGAGCCCGAGTTGGCGCGCGACCCACGCCGTTTCTAACTTGCTCCGACACGGCGCGACGCAAAGTTTGCCTGCTCTCGTCCGACCCGAACGATGCGTCTGAAGTTTGTCGAACGAGGACGCGAGCCAGAGCAGGCGTTTCCAGCTGAACGCGTTAACGCGAAACGCACGATACGCTTTTGCAAGGCGACGCGATCGCGTCGCATGGGATTCGCTTATCAGCAGGGAATTCGGTGGATGCCGATCGGATCCATCCTCGATCCTCGATGCCCAACCGAGCCTCCTATATCCCGGTCCGGATTCCGATCGAGATCCCGATCCCGATCCCGATCCCGATCTCCATCCCGATCCCCGCGCCATCACCCGAGAGTCTGCGTGTGTGTGCACGGTGTAATGGTGTAATAACGCAGGACACGCGGACGAAGCACCAATTCAAGCAACACACCTACAACAGCCCCACCTTCTGTGACCACTGCGGTAGTCTTCTCTATGGTGTCATCCACCAGGGCATGAAGTGCCAAGGTATCATATTAAAAACAAAGAAAATGGGAAGAAAAAAAAAACGAGAACACGCAACCAGTCACACGCACACAGACACACGAAAAGAAAAAAAGAAAAAAAGAAAAAAAGAAAAAAAGAAAAAAAAGAAAAAAAAAGGACACAGACACTGTCGCACCGTCTTATTTATTACGCGTACACGTTTCTCTTTCGCCCACACCAAACGTTATTTGTTCGTCGTGTTGCTTTCTTCTTCTCTAATCGTCTTCCTCTAATCTAATCTTAAGTCTTCTTCTCGTGTTCTCTTCTAATCTTCTTCTCTCCCTGTTCTGCTATATCTTCTACTACTTTCTCTCATCTTCCTTTTCTTCTACTTCTTCTTATTCTTCTTACTTCTCTCTACCCGCTCTTCTCCATCTTTGTATTATATACGTATATACTGTTTCGCGAAGCTTGCCTCTGTCGCGGCGGGAAACCCCAACACCCTCGCTCGCGCGTCTACGTAGCCGAGTTTCGAGAACGCGGCATTTCGTTTGGCGAACAAGACGCGTGGCAAGCTTTTCTCGTGCCGACAGGCTCGCGCGGCTTGATCGCAGGGACCGCTGTTTGTGCCTCCGAATGCGTACGGGTTTGCGGTGTTGCGCATCGACACGCGTAAAACATACGTATGTTCGCCCCCATGTGCGCACAGAAACGTGTACCTATTTACTTTTCTCGGAAAAGGGGAGAAGAAGCGATGGGGAGCAGAGGAGGCGAGAAACAAGCAAACGGGCGACCTAACGCGACCATCTTAATTATTTTCCCTATTAACCCCACGCCCTATATATCGTTACTTTATTACTCGCGCGTGCTAACGTCAACCGATCCCTGTTCATCGCGACAAGCACCGCGTCGCGCTCCAATCCTTCGAATATCGTAAGAAATTTCCATTCGACGGCTTTTTTCGATCTTCTAAAGCGAAGCTAAAAATTCCAGTTCCAATTAAGCATCGCTTTCGAAGGCTGTCTATTTTTGGTCGAATTTGCGTCACAATTTGTAGAACGAGTTCGACTCGTTGGTGTAGGGCACAGGGTTAATAGAGTCATCCAAATTTGTTCCGTCGCAGCGTGTACGTACGGTTTCGAATTACCTTTCTATCCGACGACGGCGTTCAACAGTTTTCTATGTCCCCGTTTTAAATTGGAAAAATGGCAAAGAAAATGTACACGCGAGGTGGCGGCGTGACGGATGCAACGAGTAAAAGGGGCGAACAAAGGGAAAAAGACGAACGGCAAAGATCTCGCTTGCCTTCCGGTCGCCGTCTCGTTGGAATCTCTCGAGCTGTCCGCGCGTCCCTCTGCTTCCGGTTCGCTTCGCAGCCCCTGTGACCGCGGCGACGAATCTAACGACGGGCGCGTCGCGTCGCGTCGCGTCGCGTCGCGTCGCGCGTTCGTTCGTTTCCTTTTGTCGCTCGACGAACGAATCGCGGCCCGTCGCTAGACGAATTTCGTTTCCCTTAGATACGACACGGTTGCTCCGATTCATTGTCTCGTTTCTTTTCGAGATCTAATGTGTGCGCGTGAGACGTTTCCCTGCCACTCACACGTTTATACCTCTGCTCCTGGTTCTACGTTCTACAGCGTGTGTGCGCACAGTCGTTGATGTTCCGCGTAGCCGTACACGCATAATATTTAGCTTGGCCTCTTCATTGAATCGCGCGAAGCTTCGTACTTGCGTTACCTCCTGTTCTTTTCTTTTTTCGTTTTTCTTTCTTCTTTCTTCTTTCTTCTTTTTTCTTTTTTCTTGTTTGTTTGCTCCTCTTTTGGATCTATCGTCTTTTCTAATAGCTGTGAGAGTTTCTCGCGGTAGGTTTGGAAAGCTGCGCGACTCCGCGCGAACGCATAGATGGACTGCGGAGAAAACGGTAGAAATAGGCGAAAAGCATCGTCGAAGCGATAGTTTGCGTACATTCGGTTTACGTAGCGAGCACGAAGGACTAGCCGAAAGAGAAAAGCACGGCACGGCGAACTAGTTTAGACGATAGAACGGAAACGCGGGGACGCGATCACGCCGCGAGGCGAGTAACGTCTTCGATACCTAACACCGAACATCGAACACGCGCTCCGAACCAAACCGTCCAACATTCTCTTCTACACGTTTCTCTACGTGTCACTTTACTTGTACATAAATTCTACCTTCTTCTTTGTACAGACTGTTTCTCTGTGTTTATTCTCTATGTTTCTTTGCTTCTACGTGTGTATTTATTAATCCGTCCCGCACTTTTTACACTTTTATTTAACCTGCGTGTTGCGTCGCATTTCGTCACCGGCAACTGGTTCTCCGTATCGCGCACTTTTTTACTCGCGCTCCTCTCGCAATCCTCCAACCTCCGACGAACCAAAGTCCCCTCGAGAACGCGCCTCGCGATTCGCCACCGACGTTTCGCGACGCTTTTCAATTTTGCGGTTTCCCGACCACCACGACCACGACTACGCGCGGCGCTGGGCAAAGCGGATGAAAAAGCGGTGACGCATGCCGCTGGGCGAGTCAGACTGACGGGGGCAAACGACGAAGACGAAGACGAAGACGAAGACGAAGACGAAGACGAAGACGAAGACGAAGAAGACGATGACGACGACGACGACGACGACGGGCACAGAAAAATTAGAGGCACGCTGGCGCGAATACGGGACACGCGTTTGGCGACGAGCGGCGCGGAGAGAGAAGCGAGGAATGAGCGAGCGGAAACAGCGCCGCGTGGAAATTAATTAAACGCTTGGAGACTGCGAGAGGCGGAAGAAAAGGGTGGAAAATTGGAGGCAAGGAGCGCGTTAGCTTACCTCGCTTCTCTCTTTCCTCGCCTCTGTGCCAGTCGCTCCGCTCTATAGCTCCCACGGGCCGTCCCGTCCCATTCCGTCCCTTTTCCCGCTCCGCGCTCCCTTTCAACCCATTTTTTCCCCCTTTCATCGTGTTCTGCAAGGCAGTCTTGAGAAGAAGAAGAGTCGAATCGAATTTGGAGGGCGGAGAAATACGAGCCGAAGAAGGACAGTTGCAAGAAAACGTTTAGCGTAGTCCTTTGGCGACTAACGAATCAGGTTTACGCGAGACGCGAGTTTTCTGGCTTCAAAGCCGCTCCCGATGAAACGGAGAGCCGAGTTTGCCGTGCAACTTGGCCCGCGATTTCGGTGATCGTTGCTCCGCCGCGTGCACGTTTCTAGCTCACTTGGTCGAGCTCGCGTTACCTTTGAGCGTTTTCGCCGCGCGACGATTACGCGTCGCGAGGAGAAAGAACGGGAGCGAGTTTACTATACGCGGCTAAAGCTTTTATCCGGGAGAGACGGAATTGGCGCGCGGGCGAGTAAAGTAAACGCGATGGGTAGAGCTCGGATCGGGTCGGTCGCGCTCGGAATCAGAGGATCAGATGAAAATGAAGGACCGGGCTTCCCCGGGCCGCTGTTTCTTGTTCCCAGATGAGCACCGCACACAAATGGGAGGTTTTCACGTACCTGACGCCGACCTTCTGCGACCACTGCGGCTCGATGCTTCACGGTATCGCGCATCAGGGACTTAAATGTTCAGGTAGCTAACAAACATTCAAACCAAACCAAAAGCAAATCAAATCAAGTCAGATCAAACCAACTCAACTCAACTCAACTCAACTCAACTCAACCCAACTCAACTCAAATCAAATCTAAGCAAACAAACAAACTCAGTCCGCAATACATTCCACGAAGCGGCTAGATTTCGCACGCGTTTATCCTCACGTATGTATGTAGCTATCTCCGAGAGAGGAGCTCGCGTTCGGCTGCGTCCCAACTGAACGCGTGCTTCCTGCCGCGAAACCGTTGTCGTCCATATTCGACCGAGCAACGCCGCGTACTCCGTAGCCGCGTCCAAATCGACGAGTCGCGCAACCCGCCGCCTACGCTTTCCATTCGTCGGCGTTCTTCCTTTTTCTTCTTTTTTAATTAACCCAACGTCGGCGCGACGCTTTTCAACTAACGCGGCAGGCTCCTTTAAGTCCAGGCTTAATTTCTTGTTGCTCCGGGCATGGAAAACGTCCAAGAAAATTCCGACGCGCTCACAGCCGCTAGCTTTTTTAGCCGGCGGAGGACTCGTGAGATACGACCTTCCCGTTTCGAGGAAGGACTCGAGAGACCCGTCGCGCCGACCAAGGGCTGAAGCAAGCTTGCTCTTCGTCCCGTCGACGCGACTTTTTCCACGAACCCCCGAACGATCTGGTCGGGCCGTCGATTTTTCAAGTACGAGAGTTTCGGTTCCGGTGCGCGGATAAAATGACCTCGTAGCCGACTGTAAAAGGTGGCAAAATTCGCCGAACTTTCGCCTGTGTTTGCATACGTGTGGCAAGGTACGCGTCCCAGAAGCTAGACGCGTTAATCGGGTGTCTCGGTGAATACGTCACTGCTATTTAACAATGGATCGACGAATATCTTCGTCCGAAAGGTGCAACGAAGTCGCGCGGAACGACGGCAGCTGCATTCGAGACAGAGCGCGCGTTTAATTTCGTTAAAACGAAATGCCGAATCGAAGGAAAAGATGGACTAATCGTTGACGAGGTACTACGCGGCGTGCAGCTGTTTGAGCAGCCGGGACGAGTACCTTACACCCGAAACGTTAGCGCATCGTCGCACGACCGATCGACGTCGCTCGTTTGGACGACGACGATTTCGCGGAGAATAAGCCGCAGCTGGGACGCGGCAGCGTTCGTCTAGATTCGAGAGGAAACAGCCGTTGCTTGGAAAAATCGCGCTCTCGCGATCGCTGTTCCAAATACGCGAACGCGTTCCGCTGCCTTCGCCTCGAATCCAGCTGGAGCGACACTCCCCGTATTAGCCGAACTTTGCCAGCAACTTCTCAAACTCGTCCTCTTCTCGATCAAACGCGTCCACCATTCGCTCTCGTACGCTAGGGTACGCGCCACTCGGTGTCGACTTGCCTTCCCTCCGTCGTTCCATGTACACGTACGTAGTATGTATTGCAGTAGGTCGGACGTGTTCCTCGGATCGCCACGTAAATGGTAAATGGTAAATGGTAAATGGCCGAAACGATGCGGAAACGGAGTAGGATAGATGTACCGCGTACTGTCACTGTCCCTAGAACCGACGCTCTAATTCGTTTATTCATCGGCAACGCGATATACGAAGAATCGTAGATAGAGAACGTTTCATGCGAAATGTGGACTTCGTTTTACGTAGCAACGCGTAGACATCGTATATTCGTTTACGAAATATTGCCAGGTAAACGCGCCGTTGAACGTTGAAACGTGACCAATGCGATTATAAAGTATGGGACGCGTGACAATTCGATATAGGCACAACGTTTCCTATGCATCTTGTATTTGTTGCACAAACCGACTTCCTTATACGTGTAAAAACGTGTTTCTATTTAAATGAGAAACTTTGAAGTGACAGGACGAGGAACCGTGGACTTTGTTGTACATTTGCGATTACGTAAGACGTTGTTCGTTATATTCAACTTGTAACGAAGCTGTTCCTGAATAAAAGAGGTATCGAACGATGTTACGCTCGAAACTGGGACGATCTTTACGTGGAATAGTTTCCAAAATAGTTAAATAAAGATTAAAGCGGCAGGACGCGGTACATCAACCCTATCGCTTTCGCGTGTCGCTGTCGGCATCCTTTTCTTCTCCTGCCTCCTCGCCCACCGTTCTCTAACGCGCCGTCAAAATTGCTCCGTCTCATTCGTATCGCTAGCTGCGAGCCTTCGTATGCATAGCTCTCCGCTCGTTTGCGGATAGCCCATCGAGCGCGTAGACACCGACGCGCGAAACGAAAAAACGCGCGAATCGACGTAACGTGTAACGCTGATAACTGCAAAAGTCCGCGAATCACCCTTTGCGCCACGTAACGGTCCGCCCGGAACGGAATCTCTTTCTACCCGTCGCATAATCGTGCGTACGTTTCTCTGTTTGTTCGTCTCCGGTGCGCGGTCTCCGAGTTGCAACTCGACAACTCGCCAGCTTCGCGAAACCGCTTCCGACCAGCTGCAGACCGCTGCTGCGATATCTTTTCACGGGTCCGGCGAATCGCGCTCGAAGCGTTCCTCTCGGTGTCCGGAACCTTTTAGCCGTTTCTCGGTTTCGCGGCTGATTCGCTGCGAGCGACTTAACGAGGGTTTTCGCGGTTAAAGGGGTGCGCGTGTCTGGCGCAAACACGCGTCATTTCCACCCCAGCCACGCGTAGCGACGAATCCCGTGAAACTCGCAAAGCTCGTCGATTCGTACGGTAGCCTCGAGAACGCAGCCCATCGTTTATATCGTTTATCGTTTATCGTTTATCGTTTATCGTTTATCGTTTATCGTTTATCGCTTGTCGCTTGTCGTTACCGTTCCAGCTCTAGCTCTAGTCACCGGTATTGGTATTTCGGTATTGGACGTTTACACACAGGAATACTTTTAACGTCTCCCTGGAGTATCGTTACTCGTGTCTGCCCGTGTACCTGTCTGTCTGTCCGTCTGTCTGTCCGTCTGTCTGTCTGTCTGTCTGTGGAGAAGAAACGCTACCCTGTTGCTCGTGTTTGGATTCGATGGTTTGCCAGTAACCTGCTGCACTCCCCTCGTTTCGTTCGCGAAGGAAGAAGGGAACCTTGCACTCGGTTGTTCGCCTCGTAGCTCTCCTCGCTTGCTTGTCCCTTATCGTTGCTCTCTTTGCCACGTCCCACCGCACGATTACGAGAGCTCGTCGCCTTTTCACCTCTGTAGTCCACAGCGTACGGTACACGGTACTTTTTTTAAGTAGCAACCCGTGTCCACCCCGCGGTACTCGTCCGCGATTCGTATTACTCGCCGACTTGTACATACCAAACACCGATTGTTCTGCATGCTCGTAATAATCGTAACAAGTACTTGTACGTGTTACACGTAGTAGATTCGCCTTTAGTTCGCTCGCTCGCTCGTTGCGAAACGCGAACGCAGCTCCGTTCGAAGAGTTGATAGAATTTCAGCGGGGTTGAAAACTCGCTGCTTCGATTTTCGTTTAAGCCAATGGGATTCCTTTTCCAAGTGCCGCCTTTTCCTAACGCGTACGCTTGCTTCAGCGGCGTTTCCCCTGCGTTCGAAGCAGCGCGAAAAAGTCTCGTGGTTAAACGCCACCCGTTTGTAGCTTCGACACAGTCCAGATGTTTCCCTTTAGGCGTACGGTTCCCAATTTCAACTCTTAACTTTAGCTTTGCGTTGCAATATTGGCGGCCGATGAATCGAACGTCGCCGCGATATTCGAACGCGTAGTACGCAACGCGATACGAAAGCAGGGATTAGATAACGCTGGCACGCGTAGGTAGTAAAGTAATCGCGGCGAGGGGTTGTAAGGATAGCCAGACATTTTCGTAGACGTGTAACGGCGCGGGAAACACGAGCACGCTTGCGTCTCTCAGGCATGTGAAATGAAATTTGCCCTATAGGCAAGACTGGGGAAAGCCGCATCGCTCGCCTCGGCAACTCGACTCGCCGCAGCGTTGCTCAGACGGTGCGCGCTGGCCAAGATATCGTTCTACCAACTGTTCGAACGGAGCGGTGCTTTCCCTCGTCGAGACTTTCGTTCTCGCCCTTTTGTTGCACCCTACTCCATCGTGTCACTTGCAATCTCTTACGTTTCACTTCTCTACACGTCTATACGTATCGTACTTATACTTATATGTGTTGCGCGTATCTGTCTACTACGTATGCTCGCGTGTCCGCCGACACTCGTCGTTCCATCGGATTTCATTTGCACCCCCGTTTACGAGTACTCGTTTCTTCTGATTTTCCCCCGCCGGTCTTCTATCGCATACGCGCGCGGCGCGGCATTCTTTTCTTTCTTTCTTTCCTTTTCGACGCGACAACGTGTTCCGATATCCCCCGGCAATTGTATTGTACTCGACCGGCCCACTTACAATTAGTTTGTCGTAGTCGCAGCTTCTCGTTGTACTTCACTTCACTCGCAGCCATGGATTACGAGGAAGTCGGTGGATCGAGATCCGTGAGGCCGGTGCGCGAACCCGGTTGGTTGGCCGTGGACGCGAGCAAGGATGAGATTTAGGAAAGAATGCTGGCCGCGCTGGGGGACTCCGGTCCACGGGTTCCTCGTAATTCTTGCAACTTTCGTTTATACTGGCGACTCAAGCACGAACCCCCGTCGTCCGATGCATGATTTTCAGACGACTGTTGCGGTCGAGTCTCGCGCGCGTCCACTTTCGACTGCAGCTGCGATCGCCCGTCTCCATTCTATCGCGTCTATCGGGAACAGTCGAGCCTTCGCCGACGATAGCCGGCGAAACTTGTTCCATTCCCTGGGCAGACATTGGCATCCGAAGCGAGAAATTTGGACCGGTAAGCGTCGATAGACGCTTCCGTTAGTAACCGTGGGGACGAATGAAAATTGGACGTAGCGGGGCGGCCAGAATTACCGCGCCCCGACCGTAAAAGGGTTAAAGAGGAAGTTTGAGAAGCGTCGTAGAGGGAAACGAAAACGAGAACGAAAACTAAAACGAAAACGGAAACGAAAACGAAAGAAGGAGAGACGGTTGGCAGCTGCAGCTTCGATAGCGAACGAACCGCGCGAACAGCCGCGCCCCTGTCCTGCATCCCGCTGCTCGAACCAACACTTTCAAGCGAAAATGTCAGTAAAAGCAGAGAAAAAAAGAGAAAAGAGAAATGAAAAAAAGAAGAAAAAGAGAGTAAACGAGATTGCCGGTCAGGCTGCAATGCAAACGTGCCAGTACGCGTTGGACATTGATGATAATCGATGATGATCTAATAACGTAGCATGCGACATGAACGTACACAAGAGATGCGAGGAGAGCGTGCCGAATCTCTGTGGATGCGACCACACCGAAAGAAGGGGTCGCATAAACTTGCACATCGCGTGTTCCGGAAACAAGCTCACCGTCGAAGGTACGTACGTCTTTAGCGACTCTGCCCGATCGGCTCTCGCTTTTGTTTGCGACAGAGAAAACAGAGCGAGCAACGGAGAACGGGAGGCGATACTATTTTGCTGCGCACCGTGCAGGAAAATTTCGCCCTCAACAGAGGCCCTTAACCGTGACAAACCCAAGGGGATGAGCGAAAAAAGGAGAGAGAAAAAAGAAAAAAAAGAAATGTTACCCGTTGGCTTTTTTCCAGCAGCGAAGCGCCGGCTGGAAGCTGCCGGTAAATTAACTTTCAGCGAGAAAATAATTCGCGTTTCTTAAGGCAACGTTAAATCTCGCAACACTCGGAGTTAAGTTGATGAAGTTAAGCGGCGTAAAGCAATTGGAAGGTTTGCAGTTGCCATAGGCTGGAAACTTTATCGAGTTTCTGAAGCGATTCAGTTATTGCACGCTTTCCTGCGATACGTGGCATTAAAAATATCTTTGGATCGATTTATCGGCGCTTCCGCGGAGCAGCTGTGCAAGTGGCAGAGTAGGGCCCCGACGAACGCAAGATCTCTATTATTAGATGGTTATTACCGGTGAAATTAAGCTTCTTCCGACCGAAGGTCCGGATATTAAATAGTCGCTGATTATCGTTCCCTTTCTCCGTTGCTACCGATCGCGAGGGCTGGCCACGTGCCACGCGCCACTCGCCACTCGCAACGCGCCACGCGCCACGCGCCACGCTCATCGATGGCCGAGAGGCGAAGAAGAAACACTCACGAACTCTGGCCGCGATTGCAGTGAAGCAGGGACGAAATCTCATTCCGATGGATCCGAACGGCCTGTCGGATCCCTACGTCAAGCTGAAGTTGATCCCGGATTCGGACAACGTGAAGAAGAAAACAAAGACAATCAAGTCGTCGTTGAACCCGGAGTGGAACGAGACAATCATTTTGTAAGTAGCGGGGTAGGGCGGCGATTTGGGGAGCGGGTGTAAAGAGGAAGGCCGCGGTTTGCAGCGATCTGAAACCGGAGGACAAAGACAGGCGGCTGTTGATCGAAGTATGGGACTGGGATCGAACGTCGAGGAACGATTTCATGGGCTCCCTTTCGTTCGGGATATCCGAGCTGATCAAGGCACCCGCCACCGGCTGGTTCAAGCTTCTCACGCAAGAAGAGGGAGAATACTACAATGTACCTGTGCCGGAGGAGGGCGTAGATTTAGCCGAGCTCAAGGTCAAGATGCGAGTACGATCATTGCGCAAATTAAATTAACGACAAAATAGACCGCACGGAAATAGACTGCCGCGTCGAAAGCTGACGAACTTTGTCTCGTAGAAAACATCGGTGTCGACGAAAAAGTCGACCACCGCTCTGGACAAGGAAGTGCCGCACAACATGGGCAAGAGCGACCTGATAAGGGCCAGCGATTTCCACTTCCTCATGGTGCTCGGGAAGGGCAGCTTTGGAAAAGTCAGTCCCTCGTTGATACGTTTGCTACGCTGCTGCTGCGCTGTCGCTGCGCTGTCGTACGACGCCTACCGTGCCGCTAATATCGCGTTTATTCTCGGCCTTCTATTTAAGGTGATGCTGGCGGAGAGGAAAGGTACCGACGAGTTGTACGCCATCAAGATCTTGAAGAAGGATATCATCATCCAGGACGACGACGTGGAGTGCACCATGGTCGAGAAACGCGTTTTGGCGTTGTCAAGTAAACCGCCGTTCCTCGTGCAGCTGCACTCTTGCTTCCAAACCATGGACCGACTCTACTTCGTCATGGAGTACGTGAACGGTGGAGATCTGATGTATCAGATACAGCAGTGCGGCAAGTTCAAGGAACCCGTCGCAGTGTAAGTTCTCTTGCGCAATTCTTCCTCCGCGTGTCTCCAACTCGGCGGCGACGCGACGCCGCGCCGAGCAGAACAGCGGCAGCATGCATTGTTTCTGCTGCTCCTTTACTGCCAGGCAAATCGCTACGCTACGCGTCGCGTGCAACTGTACAAATCGCATCGCGATTAACGCGAGCAACGCAAATACCATTAACGGACAACTAGCTAAGCGAGAATAATGACCTAGCCACAGATCCGAATTTTCGATTTTCCACGCCAAGTTATTTGGCTGCAATCCTACCTGTATCCTTACAAACGATTCGTACCGTACAGCCGCGTCAAAGGGGACTTACTACGCAAATAAGTAAGTAAATAAATGTATCGGGGAAAAAACTTGTGGCCGCAGATTCTACGCGTCGGAAATAGCGATCGGTCTGTTCTACCTTCACGGTCGGGGCATCGTGTATCGAGATCTGAAGCTGGACAACGTTTTGCTGGATCAAGACGGCCACATCAAGATCGCGGACTTTGGAATGTGCAAGGAGGGGATCACCGGGGACAAGACGACGAAAACGTTTTGCGGAACCCCCGATTACATCGCTCCGGAAGTCGGTATCTCCAATCGAGTTGCATAGCGAAGCATAGGTCGCGACGCGACAGGTGCTCGTATCGATCGGTTTGCTCGCTGCTTGCAGATTATACTGTATCAGCCGTATGGAAAGTCGGTCGATTGGTGGGCATACGGCGTGCTGCTGTACGAAATGCTGGTTGGTCAGCCGCCGTTCGACGGCGAGGACGAGGAGGAGCTGTTCGCGGCCATCACCGAGCATAACGTCAGCTACCCGAAAAGCTTGTCGAAAGAAGCGAGGGAGATTTGCAAAGCGGTAAGCGTCGCGTAGCGCGCATCGTCCCCTGAAATGTTGCGTTTTCCTCGCTTCTTTTTCAGTTCCTCACGAAGAACCCGGTGAAGAGGCTCGGTTGCGGTTTTCGAGGCGAGGAAGACGTTCGCAGCCACGCGTTCTTCCGACGCATCGACTGGGAGAAGATAGAGAATCGAGAGGTGCAGCCACCGTTCAAGCCAAAGATCGTGAGTATCGCCAACGCAGCGCAGCGGCGGCAAAACCGGGTAAAGGTAAAGGCCAGACGCGCTAAACGGTGACCTGGTTTCTCGTAGAAACATCGCAAGGACGTGAGCAACTTCGACAAACAGTTCACCTCGGAGAAGACAGACCTGACGCCCACGGACAAGCTGTTCATGATGAACCTAGATCAGACCGAGTTTATGGGCTTCTCGTTCCTCAATCCGGAATTCGTGCAACACGTTTAAACGGATAGAGCGCGCGAGTCGCAGACTACGTAGCTGTAACCTCTTCGTACACCCCCCCCCCCTCCCTCCTCACCGTTTCCTTCTCTCACTTTCATCTTCCGACTCTTCGCTACTCAGGGCTTTCACCGTCATCTTCTTTCTCTTCCGTCCCTTTCCTCCTAAACCACGCGTCCCAATTCCCAATTCCCAATTCCCAATTCAAAATCGTAGCGTTCCATTCTTTAGGCTCTACAACTCTCTCTCTCTCCCCCCTCCCAAAAACTTCGCCCCGTTCTTCTCTGCCACGGTTGCAAACGCAACTCTCCCAACTTATACTCTCTACACGGTATATGTATATTTTTCACGCAAAGATCCGGAATGCTGGTTTGTTAGCGGCCGTGTGCCGCGTTACTAGGGTATCGCGGAACGATCACGGGCTCCGCGTTCGTAGAATTCGTCGATGGAATCTAATCGTAAGATCGGTAAGCGAGAGGCGGTAAAAAAGAGGATGCAAAGTAATAAAGCGCGATCGATCACTGAACAAGCATCGCGACGCGTTGGCGCGATTCTATCGGGAATCCGAGAGTCGAGAGTCGAGACGCGAGACTATTTCCTAATTACTGTCCTCGTTTTTCGCGTACGTTATTGTTATACGTTTTACTTCAGTACGTTCTACTGTTGCCTTCCAGAGTATATATATATATTATATATTATATATTATATACTATATATTATATATACACACACACACATACACACACTCATACACGAAACATACGTATAGCTCGTTATACATATGCGTATAAATGACATTCGACATATTGGACAAACGAATTATACTGTCATTACTACTACACGTATTCGTATTCCGGTTACACGCGTACGAGTAGGTACGCTTGGAGAGATCGGCGCGACTCGTAGCTACCATGCGTTGCAGAGATTCAATTTCTATCGGTGTCCGCGTTCTGTTCGCGTTTCCATCCTCTTTCCGTCTTTAGAATCTTAGTCGCGAAGAACAGAGCAATAGCAATCGAATCTTTCCATGCACCGGTTTTACCAGACCGATCGAAATTGATAAGCGATACAAAGGTATTCGAGTTGCATTCTCGTTTCACAAGCGGTACACCTACACCCGTTTACATTTACACCTGTGTGCAGCGTACGTTGGCTGTGCGCAGCATCTGCTTACGCGTACACGCGTGCGTACGCGCTCTACCTACAGCCTTGCCGTGTGTACAGCAGCAGCAGCAGCAGCAGCAGCAGCAACAGCAGCAGCAGCAAAATTATACGATACAATCATCTTTCTTTCCTACTACTAATTAAATAATTAAGTAACCGAATACGCGAATAATTGAATAACTAATTAATTAATTGATTAGATATCGGAGCACGAACCCGAAGCGTGTTCGCGCGAGTTCCATTCGTTCGTTCCGAGGCACGTGCCCGACGACTTCTCTTCTATGTCGCTAACAAGAAGATTATAACGACTACGAATCATTTGATATACCAGGCGAGGATCCACGTCGCGTACGATTCGCGCCGTTGTTCAGAATTAAAAAGAGTACGCGATTGGTGCTGCGTTGAAAGAATTGTCGCGCGTTTAAGGCCCGCTAAGCCGCGAAGATAACGAGAACCGCGCGCGGCTGTTTGCTCGTTCGATCCGCAACCACTTTCTTGTCTCGTCTAGTTCAAATAACCTTCAATCGCCCGTGGAGCTTGCTCGTCGCGCGGCGAAAGCGGCCACAGTCGCGGTACGTCGGCACTCGGCAGAGATTCGCGTAACGAACCTTCTCAACGGCACGCACCACCGTGCCTCGTCTGCTTTCTTTTATCCGTTCGTTTCGAGCTCGCTCGAAATCGCGAAAGGGCAACGCCTCGATATTCCCCGATCAAGCTCTTCTCGTGCCTCAAATCCTCGCTCCAGTGATACACGCCTTTTTTATCGAGCCCGTTTCGGCTCGCGTGATCGAGGACGAGAACGATCCGACCGCGGAAACATTCCACCAACCATACACTCCCGTTCATAAATCGCTGCGATCCTCGTTGCTTTTCAATTCTCGCTAGCATCTTCCAGATATACACTACCTTCTACTATTTTTTTTATTCACTTATTTATTTACTTATTTATTTATTTATTTATTTATTCATTTATTCACGGACGGGTGGAAGCCTTCGATATACGCCGCTAGCGTAAAAGAAACCAAATGAATTATGCACGGGAGAGTAGGCCTCGCGCGAAATCGCGAGCAAGCAGAATTAACCCTTTGCGGGCCGGGAATAAGAACGTTTAACCACCGAGCGACAGGTTCGATTTATCGTTAACCCTTTCGCTGCGATGGATTGTAATCGACGAATACAGAGAAGTCGCTAAAATATTAAATTGGATTGTGTTCACGTTCACATCCTTCTTCCAACCCCTCCCTAGTCATTACACGGCAACGAATTTCAAGCGTTTCGAAGCATCAACGGTGTCTTCGATAATAATCAGAAGAATGAATTGGTAAAATACGCCACGAATACGTAACGCGCGAATTTCGCGAACGCCTATGGGCACCGATAGCAGAGAAAGGGTTAACGTAAAATGAAACAATAATTATTTAGAAGAGAAAGAACGCGAGACGCGTAGCAGTTAGTCTCCGTATTTTGCAAATAGCCAATTAAATTAGTATTACCGTTAGGGGCGGACTGAGGAGTTGAGTTCATTTAGACTAGGTACGCTAAAAGATACGGTGTATTTTGTTCGCGTGACAAGCTGGTTAACAATTTCCCCGCTTCAGTTACGCAATCGAGTCCTGTATCCTCGTTTGAAAGGCTGCTCTCCTAATCGAACGTGTTTCAACGAGTTATATTTGATCTAAACCTGTGCAATCGTCAATGGACTTGAACGTTCGGTTCGCCCCTGTGAATAGCGGGTTAAGAAAGGGTTAACCGCAAAGGGTTAAGAAAGTAGGAAGCAAAAAATGAGAACAGACGGGAGATCGCGAAACCGTTTTCCTCCTCGATTATTGTTTTTCGGTCGGCTGTCACGCCGGCGCTCGATAGTAGGATTAATTATTACTTGTCGATTAACTGCGCGTACGTGTCGTAGATAGATAAACATATATATACATATATATATATATATATATACATATGCATATACAGATACATATACATACATACGTATAGAGATAGAATTGATTGGCTCGTCGTGTTTGGCGGGCGCCTCCATTCTTTTTCTTCTTTTCGGTTTCACACGCTTCGCGTTCGCGAACCATGTCCACCGAGCGACGGGAGAATCGTTCAACGATGCTGCATCCACAACACCATATAAACGCAAACACACACACACACACACACACTTATTAAACGAGCGCGTTTCAATTCGAAAGCGAAACAGAAGCTAACGAAGCGAGCGCATCGTCAACGTTGACCACGCTCTCTCGTCCAGGAGATTTCCGTGAACGAATTATTATTCATCAGGGACTCGTATCTTTTTGCCTGCCTCGGACGCCGCGTTTTCAGTTCTCAGTTCTCAGTTCTCAGTTCTCAGTTCGCTATTCGCCGCCGCGAATGCCCGATTTATGCGAGAGCACGCGTATTCGAACGTTTCGTTGAACGGGAAACGAAGCGAAGATGAGAAGCGACACGCGCGGAACTGCCAGCCTGGAATCGATCGATCGATACGCGTTGGACCTTCGAGGCGGTTAATCGATCGACCCCTCACGTTACGTTCGTTAAGAAGTTCACGGTGTATTTCGTTTTAACCTCAACCGTCGTCCCGATCGTCCGGCAACCGAAAGATACGAGTTCGCGAGTTTCCCGACAAATCGAGCGTATTAATTACATACGTCTTATTAAGCGTGTTCCAATAAATAAGTAAATATCGTAACGTAGTTCTCGCCCCCTTATTCAGCGGGCGATCCAATCTTGTTCTTCGATCGAGCGAATTTACGCAGTCTCGCAGGTGTTATACCGCCTGTTGCTTGTTACAGTGAACGCGAACGCGAACGCGATCGCTCGTTGGCCCGCGAACCGTAATCCGCAATTCCCAGCTCTACGTTAATATTCGTTCGCAAGGCCAAGCATCCGCGACGCTCGTTATTATGCTGCGGCTCCTCTCGTCTCGCCTCACCTCACCACACCTCACCTCACCTCACCCCACCTCACCTCACCTCACCTCACCTCACCTCACCTCACCTCACCTCACCTCACCTCACCTCACCTCACCTCACCTCACCTCACCTCACCTCACCTCACCTCACCTCACCTCACCTCACCTCACCTCGCCTTGCGTTCTTTCACCGAAATCTCCAAACCACCGAAATGTGCCGGCCGCGATTCGCGTTCCCCGTTAAACGATGCCTCGGATTAACGCTAAATACTCGCGGCAACAACGATAACGATAGCGGAATGTTCGCAGTGGCAGCAGCAATCACCAAAAATTCGCTGGTATGCTCGCATCGAAGAGGGAATTTTTTCATTGCCAATGCACGTGTCTTTCTCCCGGTTGTCACGGTGAAACGCTTCCAGGTAAACACTTTGTTTACAGTCGCTCTGCAAGCACGTGGCAACGCGGTGCAAAAATTGCCACGGTTCCTCTTTAACGCGACAATTCTTGTAAAACGATTACTGTTTAATATCGTACGGACAAAGTAACCCTTTATTATATCGGGTGGATCGTTTAACGTAACCACCTCCATCGTTTTTGTTATTAGAGCACCGAACGATGTCGTTTTCTGCTGAAAAAAAAACATAAAAAAGATCAAACGTCATCAGCTTAAAGACCTTCCGGAATCGGATAATCTACGAACAGAGATAGAAACATGTTAATCGGTCTACTAATAACGAAAGCACGTATTGCAGTGGTCGCGTCAAGCGATCCACGATAAACGAACGCGAGGCGTTTATCGCGCCGTACATCTGATTGGAATATGTATATACGCTCGTAAAAGAACAAAATTTAGGCTCTCGTCGCGATACGCGAACGGTGTTCGAAGTTATCCGAAGCATACGAGAAGAAGTCGATACGATCCGCGACGGTATTAGCAAAAGCCGTAGACTTTAGCCGGCCGTGTGACGGAGAAATACATTGGACGATAGCGGATAGTCTACTCCGTATCCCGTCTGTGATTCGATTCAGTTGCGACTTTATCGCCGCAAGATATTCGCTGTCGCCGTGAATATTTGGCGAATCGTCGGTCCAAGGAATCCTTTAAGCCGCCTCGGAGCGTTTGCAATCCGCGCACGCAGTTTCGCCGACGGATCTCGCGTAACTCTCAAATGTCGTGCCGCGAGACTACGTAACTTGCGCTCGAGCTCTATTTTTGTACCAAAAAACGAAAAAAGAAGACAAAAAAAGGAAAAAAAAAGAATCAAACTGAGCAAAGAATCGACCGTAAGCGTGTCGGCGATTCTTCCTTTCCCTACTGGTCGCGTCGCGTCGCGTCGCGTCGCGTCGGGTAGGCAATACTTTTTCTCGCCACCGTACCGTGTCAAGCCTTTCGTAGCGCTCTTTTTAGCCTCTACGTAACATTTGAACGTCGTAGAAAAAACAAAAAAAGACACAAGCACTGACAGAGATAATCGTGTGAAACGGTTTCGAGAAACGTGTAGTTATCGATTAGTGGAACGATCACAGTTCGATTCGGGGAAGCGAGACGACGGAGGAAGGAGGGATCCAGCGATGGAGCACCCTCCGATTCGCATCGCTCGATGTTGTTCGATCGCTCGACCGCCGCCTTTGTATTCAAACTACGGGAAAAACAAGTCAGACGAGTGACGACACAGTGATTTACTTTTTTAGTTCGTTTATTTCGGGGGTCGGCAAACTACGTTTTCGTGACTGGAAAACAATTTTTTCAGAAAAGGATAGCTGCATCGTTCGTTCTGTTCGTAAACGAATACTCCAAATACTTGGCTGCTGGTTTGCGAACAGCATTGGCCAAGTACAGGATAGACCACTCGTTTGTAGGAGACGTCATTAATTTGAAACGAAAATTGCGGTCGCGCAAAAGATCGCAGACGCCTTTTTACGCCCCTTACGATTTAAAGCGAGGATATTAAGACGCGTATTCGATCCGACGATCAAACTAAATAAAGTTAATCCTCTCTATAACAGCACGGAACTTAAATATATCAAATCGTTTGCTTCGTCGGTGGGACTATCAGCACCGCTGGCAAAAAGTTTTCGGTCAAACACGATAATATGAAACCAACTACTAGAAATGTTAACGTTTTTTGAGATTCGGAATGCTCGTTTGCAGATAAACGAAACGTTTGGCAAAATGAACTTACCGCGATATGCAGATAGAATTTCTTACCACGATAATTGTACCATTTCTCGAAGCTCGTTTTCGCTCGTAGTCTACAGTCTACAAACTGTTGATTTGGTTTTATATTTGTGCAGTAGTACTTTGTGCCAGAGGTAGGAGGTAGCCTATCGGGAGAAAAGTTTGCCGACCCGTGTGTTTTGTTCGAAAGAAAGTAGTTGCCTCCTTTCTCCATTCTATGCGTTACTCCTTTGCTTCTCCATCGATTTGCCGATCGCTTATCCTTTCTTCCGAGATTCTTCTTTCCTGCATCTTTGTTGCGGGTCGCGCGTGCCGCGCGACCCGCGTTCACAGCCTGTTCTCTTATTAGACTTGCATTTTAATGGTAAGGGGTAGAGAACGGTATCGTTTATGCAGTTTCCGACACGTCGAACATAATAATAAATAAAGGAACAAAATGAAGGATATTTGAAACATAGAAAATGTAATCCGCGTAGATTCCGTTCACTCTCGAAGCTGTAATTAAGTCTGTTGTTCTCTCGATTACACGTCGCATGATACACTATACACAAGTTCGCTCGTACACACACATATTTTTAAAATGTTTTTGTGCATTTATAATGTCGTAATAAAAGTTTCGAATCGTGTAATGAGAACGACTGTCCGTGTCATTGTGGGCTGGCTGCAAAAGGTATTTCCACACCGATGTTGCTCGTTTTGTCGTTTAAGTGCCGATCGATTAAACAACTTAACGCATTACGTATCGTAGCTCGTAAAATATAATATTTTACTTATTAAACTGTTTGTCGATGGAATTCTATTAAGGTATAATTCAAGTTGAAATAGTATTTTCGTCGCGATGAAGATGGCATGCGAAGCACGATTAAAAAGCACTCGATAGAAAGCGGTTGATACGATGCGAATACTTTTTGCAGCCACTGTATTCAGAAAGAAAATCATCGTTAACCCTTTAGATGGTAAATAGCTTGTGAAAATTCGGCATGCTTCAGGACTTACAGATGACTCAACTATGGCTAAACTAATAACGTGGTAAGGGGGCCAGGTATAATAATCGTATGAAAGAACGAATAGTCCGCGTTACGCTTCGTCGTAATTGGTGGTAATACCGATTTCATCTCTGGCTTAACGCTAGTCGTCTCTCAAATTCGCCGCGCTTTCCGCGTTCGAGTTGAACCGCGCGTCGCGATCTCAGCGCTCTCTCGGACCTGCTTTCGGACCGCCAGTTGTGCCGCGTAGGTGTCATCGAAAGTTCGTTTGTTCTGGAGCGCGCTAAATATTGGACGCTTCGTTTCGTGCAGTGAGCCGTGAATCTCGTAGCTGTTCGCGAATACGAGAAGATCGCATCTGCGACCGCGTCTCGGATATCGGATCGTCGGCGAAACACGTCGACGTATCGTTTTCTCGTTGCTATTTTGCAACGAGCTCGTCCGGCGGCGTCGAGCCATCGCACGCGTCCGACCGTTTTTAAATTCCCTTCAGCCTTTGCCGCTGTTCCGATCTTCTCGCGTGCAGAATTATGCTCGAAGCCAGTGGAAATGTTGGCGAACGCGCGAACGTTCGTTTCGTATGCCGGGTTCGTGTCGCGCGTTTATTCGGAGGAGTTGGCAGAGGTTCGAAACGACACGTTCGTAGAAAAACGTGAAATTGCGCGCGCCATTGTTCGTGGCTAAATTCAGGAGCGTGCACCGCGGGAACACGACGAAAGGGAATCCGCTGGCCGAACCGATCTCGTTCTTTGGATATTCTTACCTGCTCCGTCCAGCTGCGGCCCGATCGTGGAGGAAATCCAGAAAAATCGACCGGTAAGTGGATCGTTGGTTGCTTTTGCGTGGCCGGTAAAATGAAACGAGCGAGTCTACGATTATAGTTGATTTATTTTGTTCGTACACGATGCGTGCCAGAATATTTCTACGCTATAATCGATACAAATTAGCTAAGGCTTTGGACTATCTCCGGCATATTTGCGACTTTCGCGAAACGTTGGCGTTGGCGGTTATGTATACTTCGGACGCGTGGATGCATACTCGCGTACGCGTGTACACGCGAGCACGCGGATGCACGCGCACGCGTCTAGACGCGGGCGGGGGCTATGTACAGGTTTAACGCGTAACATAAACTGGAAAGTGAGGAAAGGGAAGGGAGAAAGTAAGAGAGAAGGGTTCGAGAATAGAAGTGAAATATGCGAGTAGAAAAGTGCAGCTTTGACGCGGAAGGCGAACCGGGAAGGGAGGGAGAGAAGGGTCCGAAGTGGAAGTAAGATACGCGAATAGAAAAGTAGGAGAAACGAGTGAAGCTGGAGAAGAGCGGAACGCGGAGAGAGATACGGATCGCGGTGAAAGACGCGGCGCGATAAATTGACTCGCCTTTCGCGAGCCTGGTCCTAGGTATTTATGTACAGTTGGCGACGTCTCGCCGCGATCGTAGATCTGCTTGCACAGGTGTGCGCGTTTATATATATGTACATACACCGAGAAATCGTACGAAACGGGGGAACAAAGTAGCAAGAGAAGAGAAGAGGTGGGCGGGCTTAAATCTACCGATAGAAGTGTAATAATAATTGTAGTAATAATAATATATATATGTGTGTGTGTGTGTGTGCGCGCGTGTGTGTGTGCGTGCGTGTGCGTGTGTGGTGGGATATCGACGCGCGGTCGAGCATAGGACGTAGACGGTAGACGGTATGCCGCGAGCCTGCTCATCGGCCGAAATACTGCACGGTGCTCCGGATTCGTCCGAGCTTGAAAGGAGAGTCGGAAAGAGAAAGGGAGGAAGACGGCTTGGTCGCGACGAAGGAAGATAATGGTATTCGAGACGCGAACGTACAGTGGTGCGTTTGGTGCGGCCGCGCGATTCGCTTCATTTTGCGCGGGGACAAACGGTGACTAGCTGAGAATTTCGCGGAGCGGTTGGCCGCGTATCCGCTTGCGTGATTTGAACGGAAACAGCGAGCGGCGGGTCTCCCTTGGAACTCGACTCTCGAGAGGAAGGACGAGGGGCTGGGGGAGGGGTGGGTATGGGGAGGGAAGATCAAGGAAAACGCGGAGCGAGCGGCGCTCCGGAGCCCGAGAACTGGTCCCAACCCGTTCGACATCTGGTCGATTTTCGCCAGTGCGGCAACTGTATGCCTAGCCTCTTGCACTCGTGCACGTACGCGGTGAACGATTCGCAGTAGCAATTCTCGGTGGGGCACTCGCACATGTCCTGCAGACAAGCCTTGTAGTACATGGTTGGGTTCACCTTCTTGTGACAGGCGTCGAAGATCTGCGACCTCAGCCTGGTGCACAACCTGCGCGCATGCACACGCGTTAGACGCGTCTCGGTCGATCGAAACTTACACAGAAGCAGGCAACGAATACGAGTGGCTCGCGTTTGCTTACCGATGATCCTTTCGTCCTCTGCAACGCCTGGCTCGATCCAGATTGGTCAGTGGCTTCGGCCTGGCGCAGCTTCTCTTGGCTCCCACCCGCCACGCGTGTCCAAACTGCAGAGGATCTTGCAAGAGTTTGCCCCTTCGATTGTTGAAGTCGTCCTTCGGGAGGGAGTTGAAGTTGCCGCAGAGGCCGCAAAGTCGACCTCGATACGAAGTCGGCGCCGACACTTCGAGAAAGCTAATACCGTCCCAAAGTACTTTGATGCCGATTTGCGTGCTCACGATTATGCTGTCCGCCGTTCGGTTCACATCGAGCCGGTTGGCCACGCGGTACGGCACCTCTACCTTCTTCCCGTTTACCTTTACTCGCATCTTTTGACCGAGATTCACCTTCAAGTCGCCGACCTGCGGGAAACGCGAACGAATCTCGATCACCTGCAACTCCTCGACGCGATCCCTCTACTTACCTTGATCGCGATGGTTTTCGTCCACGCGGAGAATTTCGTAGACCTGGCGTCGTTGGTCACTCGAACGCTGAACGTGTGGCCCGTGCAATCGCTGGCCAGCTGGTACTTGCAACCTCCCTTGAAGCTGTAGAATTTTCCGTCGAACGTTCGATAGTGCGGGTCTCCGAACACCGTGCACACTCCGTCGCCTGCGGAACGTTACGCTCACCAATTCTCCCATCGATCGATTCGATCGTGCAAAATGAAAAGCGACAAAATGAAAATCGGTGGGCTTACTTTCCACGCAACGAGGACAGCACTGTCCCTCCGGATGTTCGAGCCTCGAGTTCGGAGGGCAGGGCACGTTCAGCGGCGGACACATGGGCATCGCGCAGCGTACTTTACCTTGCATGCAAGCGCATGCCTTGCACGAGTCAAGCTTCCAACTTTCGCCATCCTGCCTAGGACAAAAAAGAACCTTTAAATCTTTGAACGAGACATAGGCTTGCGTCTGTTGCTCGTCGACGCGGGCGCGGGCGCGGGTGCGGACGCGGACGCGGACGCGGACGCGGACGATAGAGCGAGAGCGAGAACGACGATGACAGTGACAACGACAACGACAACGAATACTCGCCCCGTAAGTTTTGCCAGCGTAAGTGCAGGACGGTCGAACCTCCTCCACCTCGGGACACTGAGGGCAGCAACGACCCGGAAGAGCGATCTGATGCTCCGCGGGGCAGTCGTGAACCGGGCAAGTCTCTCGAACGCAGGAAACGGCCGAGTTGGAGCAGCTGCATCGCGTGCACTGATCCAGATAGAACTGATTGCCGGAGTTGTAGACGCTGGTGCCGAGCATGCACGCGCCTTTCGGCGGCGTCAGATATCTTCCGCTGCCTGTCCGCGCAAACCGTTCAAAATCGACCAACCATCTCCGCGTTGACGCTCCTCTATCTTTGAACGGAACAATAGCATACCTTTGCAGTGGGGGCAACATTTGCCAGGGTCGTGGACGATTCTGGACGCGGGACAGTGGAGGACGGGGCAAGCTTGTTTGGCGCAGATCAGCCGAGCCGCGTTGCATCTGCAAGTCACGCAAGGATCCTCGGTCGTGGTCACCGATCTGTCTGCCGTCACCATTTGTCCGTTCACGTGACATCCTGCGGAACGCGAAACATGCCGCGGCACGATCTTGAAATATCATCCGTCCGCGGGGTTACGAAGATCGCGGGCTTACTTACCCGCGCACATCGGGCAGCACTGGCCTGCCGCGGCCGGGATAGGGTTCGAGCAAGGCGTGTAGCAGTGCAGTCGAGACTCCGTGATCACTCCGGCCTTGCAGGTGAAGATTCTGCACGGGTCGCTTGCCTCCGTCCATTCGGTCTCCGATTCGTGGTAGACTCCGTTCCGCGCGCAACCTTTTCACCGTTCGAAACGAGACGAGCTTATACCTGGCCGTTTCGCGCCGCGCCGCGCCGCGCCGCGCCGTCTTGTCTCGCACGAGTTTCATTGGAAGCATACCCGGCGGCGCGGCACGGCGCGGCACGGCGTGGCGCGACCGATAGTCTGATCCGGCGATCAGCTGTTGCGCACCGATTAATCGTGCCGGCAGAAAAATACCGGAGGATTGGAAACGAAGATTAAATAGAAAGGAAGGAACGTTTGTCGGTGTTTGGATGACGCGAATAGGGAGTAACGCGCGTCACGAGTAGCGCAATTAATAGAGGAGAAAGATAAGGAGGGCGCGGGTTGGCCGGGCGAAGCATCTGTCGGGCAACGGTTGCCGGTGTAAACAGTGGAGCGCAGAGATGCCGAAGTTCCTCGGGTTTATCGGCATATCAACGAACAGAAGCGCCTTTGTGCCCTGGGAACAATGCTCCGCCCCGGACATTCCACTCGCTGAAACTTACATGCATACACTCTCTCTGTCTGCTGTCTCCCCCCCCCCCCCTCTCTCTCTCGCTTGCACACATATACACGCTGTTTGCCGTTCTCTCGGCAAAGCACTCCCTCTTACGCTCTCGCTCTGTTAAACTGGATGAAGCAAGCGCGCCGTTCCGGGGAAGAAAATAGAGCGATCGAAGCGATTAGCGTTCGCGATCCCGTTTCCTTTCTCGCGTACCTTTACACTTGTGACAGCACTCGTCCTCGTGCGGCTCCAGTAACGTGTAGCAACCTTCGATGCTGGGGCATTGCTGCTTTCTGCATTCGACGAAGCCGTTCTGTGAAATAGAAGGAAAACTGCTAGATGCTTCGTTAGGGATTTGCTAGGTACGAGTGGCCTCGACGGCGAGAAGCGATTTCGCCTCCAACTCCAACTCCAATTCCAACTCGAGCCGCGGCTATCGTGCAACTTCGGCGTAATTATTTCTCCGCTCGGTTATCGCGGCCTATAATTAAACCCTTGGGATTTATCTGCCGTTTGAATTACGTAAAGCAGTTTAACGCGGGTCACGGATGGTCTCGTAGCGAGAAGGCGAGAAGGTCGCAGCGGCACTCGAAAATAACAAAGATTAGAATTGGCGAAGACGGGGTTTTCTCGGTGCTCGATAGTCGCCAGCGAAATCGAAATCGAAATCGAAAGGAGCGACCCGCGCGAATCCAGCCACTCGAAACGTTCTCGAGGTGGATGCGTCGGCTGGTCGACACGATCCATGGATTGCCTTTCGTCGATGGTGCATCGGGCACAGGTGGTCGCATCTGGCACCGGTTTGCTTCCCGAAATTCCTTAGAAGCGTGCGAATCGTAGGCCGAGAAAACGAGAGAATCTCCGGGCGAGAGTCAACGAACCAAACGCGGCGAGATACGTGCCGGTTCGCAGACAGGCCTGCTAACATCGCGTTCTCGTTCTCGTTCTCGTTCTCATTCGCGTTCGCGTTCGCGTTCGCGTTCGCGTTCACGCGCATCATCGCTGGCCTGGCGTTCGTTTGAAGGAATTTTTGCGGAGACGATCCGATAGTCGTAGATAAGCGGCTGAATTCCGAAGAACGTGGCGAGTCGAAGATTCTCGTAACGCGTGGTTTCGTGTGCTGGCTCGCTGCACTTTGCACGCTGCACGCAACCCGTCGGAGGGTTGTCTGGATCGGTGGAGCAGAGGGCTCGCGGAGGCATGGAGCATCGGAGGTGTCCGTGGTTGGAAAGGCGCGCGCGTCTCGACTTACCTTGCAGAGGCAGTTGAAACACCTGGTGTTGGGGATCTTGTCCACCGTGAAATCTTCTCCCTCGACGTCGCATGTTTCTCGGCTTCCTGCAAGCAGAGGCCGTGGAAACGGCGAATCAGAAACGGCGAACGGTGCGTGCGTGGTGCGTATGCACGTTACGCGTGCGTGCTTGCGTGCGTGCTTGCGTGCGTGCATGCGTGCGTGTGTCCGAGAGGAGCGATCGAACGCGTAGCGATCGCGTCGCGGTCGCCCGATCGGATATCGATTACAGCTGGTGATAATCTGGCATGGTGGCGTGGCGTGGCGCGGCGTGGCGTGGCGTGGCGTGGCGTGCCACGGAGCTCGCCACCGCACCGCGCCTCGCCGCAACGCGTATCGTGCACAACGCGCCACGATGTCCGTAGTCCGCTCCGAGGATCGACCTTTGCGTTCCTCGACGCTTCCTCGTTAGCCGCTGCGTAGGTGTCGCATCGCGAGACGCGAGTTAAGCACGCGGATCCGCGACCCGCGACCCGCGATCCGCGTCCGGTTGCGGAGCAAAACGCTTTCAGCCTTACGCGGAGCGCTGCGACGATCGATCGGAATCTCGGTTCTTCGCTCGGTTCTGCTACTTACGTGACACAGCTATCGATATCCGGTGGAATCGATCGTGCGCGCATCGAAGGGCAAAAAGCCTTTCCCCAGCCGCGTCGTGTTAGGTCAGCGAAGCCATCGTCCCAACGTCCCTCTCCGTTCCCTCGCGCACCTATTCCTGCACACTTTAAGCAGCCTTTCTTTAACAACCTGCGCCCCTATCTTTCACCCTTCTTTCCCGCCCTATCTCCGCGTCTCTGCCTCTGCGTTTCTCGCTTCGCCTCGTCGCTCGTTTACCCCAACTTTTTTACCCCACGCCTTTCTGCGAGTCAACGCTCCCTCGCCTTTCCCTTCCCGGAAAGAAATTTCACGCGCTAACGTTCCGCGGATCCCATCGATCGCGATTCTTTTTCTTTCCAAGTGCGCAGGAATGCGTGCGAGAAAGAACGCGGCGTTGGCGTTCGCGTTCGCGTTCGCGTTCACGTTCGCGTTCACGTTCACGCCGACCGTTTCCTTCGCCTTCTCTTTCTCTTTCTCTCCCTGCCTCCCACCCTCCCATCCCTCTCTCTGTGCTTCCCTTCCCTTGGATTCTTTTGTTCTCGTCCGCGTCGGGTTCCGTTTCGCGATTTCGCGAGAGACGCGCAAGGATGAGGAAACGAAGAAACGCGCGTTCGCTCGCCACCTTTTGCCACCGTCTTCCGTTTCCCACTCTTCCGAACGTTCCTTACCGTTTCGAGGAGCGTCAAACGAGACGGAGAGAGTCGGAGAGAGATAGAGAGCGAATAAAGGGGCAGAGAGAGGGAGAGGGAGAGAGAGAGAGAGAGTGGAGTAGTCGATTCTAGAAGAGATACAAATGGATAGACGAAGCGTTCCGATGGATTCGGTCGAAAGTCAAGGCAAACGCGCGGGCGTTCGTCTTCGTTGAAGTTGGAGGCAGGCGGAGCATCCGTGGAGCGCGTGTTGCGCAATCCAGCAGTCGCGAAATCGACGGAAACTCTCGCGGCGCGCTATGGATGCGAGTGAACGAGCAAGCGAGCGGTTCACGAACGTTTACGAGCAAACGCAAGTCCGAGACCTGCTCTTTCTCCAGCGAGTCATCGATTCGACGTTCGACCTGCCTCGCCGCGCAAATAGACCGGCTGATAATGGAGACAGACTAATTGTAAGAATAGAGCATTTAAAAGTTGCAAATGGAGCGTGACGCACCTCGCGCGCGTTCGGTCGACTGACTTTCGATCGCGATCGGATCGCTGCTGAATCCTGAACAAGCGAATCGACGGATCGAGGAATCGGCGTTCCCCTGTCCCCTCTCCTTTCTCGAGCGCGCGCTATTCTTACACTCACCTATGATGCTTTCCGAGCCGCCGCAACGACCGCCCAACGAAACGCAAGCCAGAACCAGAGCTACGGCTAACGGACTCGACCACGATCGCCTCGGCCTCATCTTTGTCTTCGCTTCGTCCTCGCTTCGTTTGCGGCTGCGTTCGCGCCTTCGCCGGCGATCACGAGGATTTACTAGAAAAGAGAAAGTAACAGCGTCCCTCACGATCAGTGCTCGCCGGCTAACAGCTACCTAGGGGGTGGCGCGTTCGAAACGAAAGTTTCTCTTCGCGCTTGGAACGGCGACACTCGAACCCGTCGCGTCGCGTCGACGGACCAGCGCAGCGCAGCGCAGCGCAACGGAGCCAACAAACGGATTTGCGGAAAAAGCGAGCCGCATTGGCGCTCAAATTCGGATCAAGGCTGGCGAGCGGCGCGCCCCGCTGAGCGCGTAACCCCCGCGGAGAAAAGCCGCGTCGCGTCGCGTGGTTGCGAGCAACCGTTGCGGAGAACAGAGAAGAAGAAAAGAAGGATCGCCTCTCCTCGCCTCGCCTCGCCTCGCCCCGCCGGAGAGTGCTAGAGAACGAGAGCCGTTGCTCACCGCACGCCTCGCGCCTCGCGCAAACGTCCATCCAACGATTATTGTCGTAACCTTCCGCCCGTCGCGTCCGTATATTTGCGCTAGATCTCCGTATATTTTCACGAGTCACGCGCGCCTAACCTACGGAATCTTTCTTCGGAAATCTGTAACACAGCCGGTTTTACGGTGGTGTTCGGAGAAACGCGTAGGTTGCGTGTAGTTGGCGCGTAGCGGAGGGATGCAGAGGCAAGGCACTTTTCAGGGGTTAACTGGGTGGGTGGATCGCGCGGCCGCGATCGCAAGCGGATCCCCGAGCAGTGGCGCGCGCCTTCTCGCCTCAAGGATTCCCGGATCGAGATGCCGTCCTCCGTTGGTCCGGGGGCGATTATACCCGACCGAGAGATATTTGCATAGAATCTCTGGCGGCGCGACGCGGAGCGGCTGGAAAAAATGCGGTCAAACCTACGATCGACGTTGTCAGGAGCTTAGAAAGTCGAGCGAAATTTTCCGACGCGTTTCAGGACCCTCTTCGTTCTTCTTAGTTTCTTTTTGCTCTGCCCTCGGCTTCTCACTCTTCTCCTTATCTCTCTCTCTCTCTCTCTCTTTCTTTCTTCTTCTCTTTCGCTCTGCCGCATTCCATGCTCTCCGCCACCTTAATGGACCAGACGAGTTCCGTTTATCACCGATTTAGGAGCAAAGGATAATACCTCGGATGGTTTCGCGTTCGTGGAAACGGTTTGGAAGCTTCTTCTTCTACTTCTTCTACTTCTTCTTCTTCTTCTTCGAACTGGAGTTTTCTCGAAGCACGATGAAAAGAACACGGACGTGAGAAATGTCGCGTAAGCGGACGGCTCGCAACGCGATCGCGAAACGATCGAGAATTGAAATGCAAATGATGGCGACATACGCTCGCGTATACGTGTCAACACCGGGAGAAAGATCCGATGAATCGACCACCGGATATGTCATGAATCACGCTGCAGTCTTTTTCGATCGTTCTTTGCCTCCAATGTCAACGAGCGCGCGCGCTGAATACGCTCTGCGTATCGCCGCGGAGTCGCGTGGAAAATTGCTTCGATTCGCCGCATTCGATTCGTTACGTAAACTATCGCTTCGACGAGTCCAGTTTCTCGCGAAAAACATCTCTTCCCCGAGCCTCTTATCTCCTTCTCGTCTTTCGTTCGGATTTAGCGGAGGCGCGCGCGAACCTGTGGAGCTTTTTTCCTTTTCGCTGATCGCGTTTCCCGCGAGCAACGTTACGCGCGACTCCCACGCTCGCCGTGACATGCGACATGCGACATGCGACATACGACGAGAGTCAAGCGACGCGCGACACACCGGCACGAGCAAATACTCGTCGCGCTCGCTTTTTAACCGCCGATCGTTTTATTTACCTCGGTTTTTTTCGACGCTGCCCGAGCTGCCCGAGACGCGACCAAGCCAGCGGTATCCATCGCGGTCAGGAATTCGAACGCGGAATCGTCTTTGCGTAAACATAGTCGAGTGGTGAGCACAGACAGCGCGAGCGAGAGCGAGGGAGAGCAGCGACGCAGCATGAAGAGAGGGAAAAGAGCAGCGCGTAGGAAATCAAGAAACGAAAGAAAGAAAGAAAGGAAGAAACGAGCAACGGTGTCAATGGAAAGAGAAAGGAGAAGAGAGGGAAAAAGAATCGGAAGGAGAATGAAAAAAACGAAAAACGATGGGAGACGGGAGAGGGAAGGCTACGGCCTCGCGTGCTCGGCAGCCAGATTATCGAAGCACTCGCGATCGAATTTGTCTCGAAGCGTTCGAAATAGACGCGAGATTGCGAATCCGACGCGCTTTCCACCGCGTGAAAGGAAAAGGCTACGCGCGTTACGTTGCGTTTCGCGTATAGAACGGCGAAGAAGAAAAGTAGAAAAGTAGAAAAGTGCGCGAAGCCGAAAGGTGGACGCGCTATTGGTATCCCTACGGGTGGCAGAGCGGCCCCTCGAGTCTCGAGTCTTGAGTCTCGAGAAGTAACTGGAAGTAAGTGGCACGGCACGAGCTGTCGCGTGCAAGCACGCCGTGGCGAAACGACAACAACGGAACAGGTGCGTAGAACGAGAAGGGCCAGGCCGCAGTCTGGCCGCGTGTGCGTCGCGTTGCATCGGTATGCGAGCTCTCCTCGTACACGCGCGCATACTATTGCCAGACTACCTTTATGCCTGCTGCTTTACGAGTCGCCGAAGCTCGAAGGTAGCTTCGAGCAAAGAAGAGAACGCAAGCGAAGAGAAGAGAAGAGAAGAGAAGAAAAGGAGCGCGCAGCGCTCAGCGGGACAAAGCGGGCCGCCGCGTCGCTAGCGACATCTAGCACGCGTACTCAGCTGTCAGATGGCTACGCGCCGCCTTCGATCCTCTACGGTGCGCGATCGTCCGTTCTTTTCCTCGATCCTCCGCGGCGTCGTGCAACGTGTACGCGCAACCAATCGAGGCGGGATCGCGAGCAAGATGGTTGGCAAGTCGTTGGAAAGTCGACGGACCCAAGCTAGAGTGCCAGGTTGCCAGTGCGCGCCAACGTTCGGTACGCGGCTTCGGATGCTTGGGTCGCTCGAACGAACGTTCCTCGAGTGTGGCCGTGTTGCTTTGGCTTGGTCAGTCCGCGACGGGCGATGGACGATGGGCGCCGCGTCGCAGAAGCGTAGCACGGCGAGGGGACAACGGCGGATCGACTTACCGGAGCCGACGATTTGCTTGAAAGATCGCCACGCAGCCGTGGCAGTCGGCGCCAACGCGTCGACGAGGCTACTGTCCGTTGACCGCGATAGATCGAGACTTGGTACATTTGACGAGCGGGAAAGCCCGAGACGTGTGTTCGAAACGCGTGCCTCCTCTGTCCTCCTCTCGAAACCCTGCGCACTCTTTCCACTCTGCTGCGTCGGCTCTCCGTCTCTCCGTGTCTCTGTGTCTCGGTGCCTCGATGCCTCGGTGCCTAGGTGCCTCGGTGCGCTAGATCGCGTAAATGGTGGGCGCGCGCGCGCACGCTACCTCACAGACGAAACCCACCGTGTCCGCGTTCGAAGATTTAAACGGTTGCGTTCGCGGCGCGAGCTTGCCCACCAGCCACCAGCAGCCACCAACTACGAACGATTCCGCGTCAGCTGCTCGCCGCAGCTGCACTAAAGTTCCGTTGCCGTTGCGAGTGCGAGTTCCACCACCGTATCCCGTATCCCGTATCGTTCGAGTAACGAGGTTCCCGTGGCTCCGTTCGACTAGCCAGAGGCACAGCGGCGGGGAAAGGCAACTGGAAGGCCGAGAGTGGTGGCTACGTCGGAGATGGTCGTCGAAACGGTGGAGGTGGTGGTGGTGGTGGTGGTGGTGGTGGTGGTGGTGGTGGTGGTGGTGGTGGTGGCGGCGGCGGCGGTGGTGGCGGTGGAGGTGGTGGCAGAGAAACAGCGCGGGAAGCTGCAGGAACAAGAGCTGGAGGAGGAGGAGGAGGAGGCGGCGGTGATGAAGCAGGAGGAGGACGAGGAGGAGGTGGAGGCAGTTGCCTCCGATAGAGAGTGGGTTTGCTTGAAACCGGTGAAGAGAACGGCGGAGGAGAAACTGCGCGAGGAGGTTTCAACCGAGAGAGGGAGAACCTTCGAACTCGGTCGTGCTCTCTCCCTCTCTCTTATTCTTCCTGTCTCTCTCCCCTTCTCTCTCTCTCTCTCTCTCTCTCTCTCTCTCTCTCTCTCTGTGTCTCTCTCGCGGCTGCGTTAGCGACGCGGCGATTCGATTCACCGGCTATTTGAAAATTTCGTGTACGCTATTTAACGCGACACCGATCGTCCCAATCGATTCGAGCGGAAGCGGACGTTCGTTCCGGAAGCATTGGTCGCGTTGGTAGCGCGATCGATCGCAAAGAGGTTCGCAGCTGGACGTACACTGCGGCGATAAGATAGACCGCGAGTGGACGGGTGCGCGGCGGTAAGAAAGGTAGAGAGGAAGTTGACGAGTAACCGAGGCAACGCGAGACTGGATCGCGGAGCATCGCTAGCGGCAACCAAACAAACGCTTTATCTTGCGGGCCAGCTACAACAGAAGAGCAGAGAAGCGAAGGGAAGGGAAGGGAAGAAAAGAGAAGAGAAAGAGAAAGAGAGGGTATCGCGCGTTTGTCCCTGTTGGATCGGAATGGAATGCTGGAAAATGCCGATTCCTCGGAGCAACTCGGGAGAGTCGCGGCGACCCCGAGCTTGACCGCGGAGGACTTTGACTTGGTTTCATTCCCGACCAGATTCGAGGACCGCGAGCTTTTCGAGCGGCTGATCGCTTCTGGTTTGGCCGCGTCTGCAACCGTGGTCGTCTGGCCGCGTCTAGTCTCCGAAATCCGGCCATCCTATCGACGGTGTTCCACTTCGATAATCCTATCTGCTGGTGTATTCAATAATACAACGTTTTTATGAGATATCCGGTGTCGGAGTCGGGGATCGAGGATTCCGCGCAAACAGTATTTTCATCGAGGCGATTAGCGCGCGAGCATTAACCTCGATACCATTAACGAGTTTATAACGAATTCGACTGGACGCGAAAGGGACGCGGTAGGTATGCATCTCCTCTCTTGCTTTCTTCTCCGGTGTCCCGTGTCCCGTGTCCCGTGTCCCGGGTCCCGTAGCTCGGGGTGCATGGCAAGCCGGGCTCGGCCAGCCGCAAAGAAAGAAAGAAAGAGGGAGACAGACTGCTCCGTTGGCTATTGTACATATCGAAGATGCTTATCGACGGTACTCGGCCTTTTCTCTCCGTCGCAGCCTCTTTCTCTCCCTCGGCTATCCTTGCCGCGATCTCTCCTTCTCTTCTCCCGCTGGACTCGTCCCGCTCGTGGACTCAGACTCGGACGCGCACGCGGACGTTTCTAACGAGTACATACCTTGTTAGCTTGGTTCGTGGAAGCTCGCCCCTACGATGAGCCACGCTAAGAAAACTAGAAGCCGATGCCCCGCTGTAGAAGCCGCTGCTTCGTTGTTTGCAACCCGCTGACGCTGCTTTCATCTGCGCCGCTTAACCATCGGCACTTTTATTGCTCGCGCTGTTTACCGCAACGCGTTGTCGCGTTCCACGTTCACCAGCCTTCCGCTACTCTCGTTACTTCGACATTCGACATCCGCTATGTAAATCGTGATCCGCCGTCGATCGGTTTGCGGGCAGGAACCCGCGAAACTTTGCACGGCAAATTCTCCGCCGTGAAATCTCTCATTTCGCTCTCTCTCTTTTTCTCTTTCTCTTTATGTTTGGCGAGAGTGGCAAAGGAAGAGGGAGGAGGGAGGTGGAGCGGGAAGGGGGGAAAAAGAAAAGAAGAAAAGGACGGCTCCGAAACGGTGTCCTGGTTGCAACGAGCGAGACGTCAAACTGCAACCGCGTTACTCGCTTTTGCTTTCTTTTGCGTAACGAGCGCAAGGTCGTCCGAACACCTCGCCGCTGTATAGTCCTCCGGGTTTGCTTCGCCTCGCCACTCGCCACTCGCCACTCGCCACTCGCGACTCGCCACCGGTCCGGAGAAATTTCGTCTACAAAGTAGCCCCTCCTTCGACGAACGAGAACGCGAATCCGTGTCCCGCATGCGATAACGCGTATCGAATTGGATCGCATCGGATCGGATCGGATCGGATCTGATCTGATCTGATCTGATCTGATCTGATCGAATCGAACGGAGGAAGGTGCGATCGTGTATCCGATATCGATCTCGTTTTAGCTCGTGCTAGCCCATACGCGTCCGCTCCTAGTAGCATAGTACGCTCGTGACAAGGTCGTTTCGGGATTTTGCACGCGCCATCATCTTACGCGACCTGAAAAGGCAAGCCTCGAGCGACGGGTACGCTTTCGACCCACCGAGCGCGCTATTCTCTCGCCGAATCTTGATTTCGGCATAGATCCTCCAATCGATTCGATTCGATTCGATTCGATTCGATTCGATTCGATTCGATTGGATCCGAAATTCGCCGGCTCTGAAACTGTTGGCCCTCGCGTCGTAGCGTAGGACGTTTCGAAGAAGCGGTGAACTACGCTGCGGAGAAAGGCTCCAGCTGCGCGTCGTAAACGTTATTGGATAGATGGGGAATTTATTTGAATTGGCAAACGAAACGAAGCGAGAACGCTAAACAGATACCTAGTCGCGTGGGACGCGTCTCTGTGGAAAGGCTGCGATGGGACGCGGTCTCTTGCCGAATGTTCAGTTTCTCTCGTCGTCGGTGCCGATGATTTGCCAACGCTTGGCTGTTGCAGCGAATCGGAGGAACTACTTGCCGTGCAGAAATTTGTTTTCTCTTCCGATTCTACGATGCGATTGCCGGCGAATGAAAGGTGCGCGCGACCTTTCGTCGCTGGGATGCTGGCTGCGCTTGGAAAACAAAGCGATCTTTCGGTTGCACGTGGAGCATAGGATGGGGACGTATCGGGGAAGCAGAGGCTGCTGCAGAGGTCGGATTTGAGCCGGGTTTGAAGCTCGCGCGACAGTGGGAAGAGGCAGAAGAGAGGCTGTAAATTTTGCGAGGGTCGCGGAAGCGAGTCATTAGCGCGAGTCTAGCCTATCCGTTGGCTCATCTCTCTCGGGCCCTCGTTGCGGGTTTAACGATTTTCGTCGAATCTTTGAAGCCGTCGGCCACCGCGTCCAGTTCCCGCGTCTCCCCACTTACGGATGATTTATGGATCCATTAGGCCGAGCGTTGCTTTCTCTCGAGCCGGACTATCGCGAAGATCGAGCGCGCGCGAAACTTTGGATCCGCCGCGACCGAAGCGGTCATTTCTCGGACGCGTCGAGATTCAAGATTCGAGATTCGAGATTCGAGATTGGAAATTGGAAAAGAAGACGTCGCGTCGGATTCAGGTAGACGACGGCGGGAGGGAAGGGAAGCGGAATGGTCGGCAGGGGTTGGACGGCGCGGCGGTTTCGGCGGGCTGACCCACGGCTGGCTCACGGATGTCGAGCGCTCGAAAAGAGAGGCACGAGGTATTTAGGGTAGGAGCGGGGAAACGAGGTACGTGGTCGGAACGTCCTGAGAGGATCCTAACCGCGCTTGTTCCCCTTGCCTCTGCTTCTTCCTTCGACCGCCTCGTTATCCCTGATTACCGCTCTCGCTCCCACGGACCACTCGGTCCTCTTTGAAAGAACTCCATTGGTGGTCCCAGGGGGTTCGACGATTTAGCGAGGTGGTCCGCTTTTAAATCATCCGCCGACCCGCCAACGAGCAGCCCTTCGCTCCGATACCCAAACGATCCTCGACCCCGATCGTCCCTCCTCTCTTCTCTTCTCTTCTCTTCTCTTCTCTTCTTTTCTGCTGCCTGTGCGCGAAATTTTAACGCTCCTTTCCATGCTGCTTTTCGAAGCCGTTGCTGCTTTCGTCGCGTCGCGCGCCTAGCGCTCAGCCACGCAATCTCCGTCGAAAAAAAGGAAGAAGGTTGCAGCGTACGGTTCGCGCGTAATCTTGATCGCGTTTCCGGAAACGACGTATCCTGCTTTAGCCAGCCCGCGGAGGATCGTGACGGGTGCGAAGGGAGCGGGCCGATGGTGAAGAGAAGGGAAGGGAAGGGGATGGTGGTGCCTGGTCGGAGGGAGAGACGGAGGATCTCGAATCGGTCGTTCTTGCTCGGCGAGGCAAAGAGGCAGGCTTTATCGGTATATGGTAAACTAATTAGCCGCGTTCGCAATCAATTGTTTCCGGAGGCGGTAACCGCTCGAGGCGACTTGTCCTGCGTCCTGCGTCCTGCGTCCTGCATCTATCGCCGAGCATTCGCTTTCCGTTTTCCGTTTTACGCGGAAAACAGCACGCGTCAACGTATTTCTGCGACTGCAATCGCGCATCGCGCACGTTTGCCTTGGTTAAAAACTTTGGCCAACCATAAGTACGCTTCGACATTGCTAGACTAGGAGGTAGCTTATCGTTTAGGTAATTTACTTTAGTTTATTTTTGTCGTTGGGACAAAACGGTTACGAACTGTTTAGAACGGAAAGAGCTACTACTTCGTTGCGACTATGGGACGACGCGTAGTTAGCCTCCGTATTTTATAAATAGACCGCGGATTTTGATACCGTAGTAGCTTCGATACTCGGACGGCCAACTTGGCCGTAACGCGAGGGCTAAGCGCGTCCGAGTAAAGTCACGCGACTGGTATTCGGCATCCGGCGTCGAATCGTCGCGATCGCCGAGGAGGACTAGAATTGCAAGCGTAATCGTTTTCGCGACGGATCGTCCTTTTGTTCCGAGAAGGCGGTCGCGTGCAAAGCGTCGTCGGTCTTCGAAACGAGTTTCCACGTAAGCCCAGCTGCACCGAGACACACCGTCTCTCCTCCGTCTCACGGATACGACCGAAACGAAGCGGGATCGGATAGGCGGCGATACTCGTGAATGAAGAAAGAAGGAGAAGCGGAAAGATCGACTTGTCGAGCGTATTTGTCGGTGGATGGCTCATCGAGGATGCGGTCTTTCTACCAACTCAACCGCGTCGCTTCCGACCGCTGAACGCGCTCCTTCCTCCGAGTGGCCTCGAACAAAAGCTCGGCTATCGCGATAGAACACGTTTGCCGCGTTTTACAGAACCGATCAACAGCCTGGCCGTTTCGTTTCGTTTCGTTTCGTTTCGTCGACGCGCTCCACGATCGGAGCCAAGCTCCTCTGCGTTCCGCGCGTTTCTCGCCCGATTTCCCGTGTTTCCCGCGCGTTCGGCGGCAGCTTCTCGAGCCCGTAACTATAAGAAAATTGCGGGACAAAGCGCGCGTTGTCGTTGATCTCGAGTCAGAGACGAACCTCTCGTCTCGCGATCCTTCTATTAATTAGCAAGTCGGAAAAGCAGAATCACGGCGCCAGAATGAATCATCGCGCGTTGCGAGTCGCGCGTCGCGCGGTTCCAGCGCCGCGTTTCATCGAGTTCGCCGGATGCCTCGCGTCGCGTTTCGCCGCGGTGTGCCGCGAATCGTGCATCACAGATCGTTGCCCACGGAGACCGCGTGCAATAAAATTATTCTACCGCTGAGAACAGGCGTACGCTTACGTAAAGATTCCCGCTCGGTTATCGCGATCGCCTCTTGAAATTCGCCGAACCCAGTACGCGTTGCGCGATGCTACTTCCGAGAGCACCTGCTTCTCTTCTCTTCTCTTCTCTTCTTCCTTTGGAGAGTGTCAGGTTTCGCGATAGAGAGAGAGAGAGAGAGAAAGAGAGAGAACAAATGAAAGGGAGCGGAGAATCACCGCGGCGTTTGCGTCTCGCGATCGCTAGACGGACGCGACGTCGTTGCCTTCGCTGGGCTCGACCTCCGCGATGTCCGATTCCCTGGAGCCGTCGAGGCGTTCGATCGCGTGGACCAGCCGCTTCTTCAGTTTGGCCAACTCTTTGCCAGAGACGATGGGAACGAGCCCGTTCCACGTCGATGATTTCGCCTCCGTGATCGCGGACTTTTTCGAAACCGATTTCAGCAGGGTGGCTAGTCCCGCGTCGGCCACTTCTTCCCAGTCCTGTTTACAATTGCACGCTGCACAGTTGCGATATCGTAGGCGTACGGGATAAACGCGTCGATTAACTTGGGGCAAAATTACGTTGCAGCTTTTGCCATCGTGCAACGTTCGATTAGGCAGAGATTTTTCTATGTAGCTTTCGTTTAGCTAGGATCACGCAACGGGCCATAGTTAAGGGCCAAATTAGCCGTACCGATTTTTCCTTTGAATTCAGGCGCCTAAATTAAACCTTTGACTACAGCTCGTTCCAACTCGAAACTAAAATCGTGGATAAGCGTCGCTGCGGAAGAGCTCTGCGTTGACCGTACGCTCGCACGATCGCACAGCGGATGCCCGAAAGGCGCAACTATTTTCGCGCCAAGCTCTAGTACTTACGAATCGATCGGACGGCCGCGGCTCGAAACCGATCGCTGCCCGGAGCAAGGCGTATTTGTCGTCGGTCGCGTTCAGTTGCAACAACGACAGCAGCAACTCGATGCCGCAGCGAAGCTCATGGCCGGCTCGCTCTCGTTCCTGCGGCACAACGCGACGAGCGTAACTTCTTCTTCGCTCGGCCGATCGAACCGCGAGAACTTTCTCGCTACACTTACCGCGCGCGCCCTCGCAAGATCCTTGAGCAGCTGAAAGATCGCGGCGTAGGTCGAGTCGAAAAGGAACGGCAGCCCGGTGTCGGCTAAAGATCTCTCGCTTCTTTCTCTCACGATCCGCAGTATTTTCTTCTCGATGTTCCTCAGCTGGCTGGTTAGCAATCCGATCTCGTTCTAGCCTCGCAAACGAAGAAATCGCATTGGGATCGATCGATCGAGCGAGCGAGCATCGGGCACGGATTTCACTTTTTTTCCGCCCCCAACTACGCGCTCGGTTGAACTAGTAAATACGGTACAGAGAAGTAGCAAATGTTTGTTCCATTCGCGGTGATTAGACTGCGGATGTTTACGCGAGTTGGCAGTTTTACGACCGCGATTAAAAGAGCCAGACCAAAATAGAAATTATTAGAGGCTTGTGCGGCTGGCGAAACGTAAACTAGCCGGACAAAAACAAAGGCAAAGCGAAACAACGCGTAACGTTCTTAATTGGTTTCGTGCGTCGCTTTCGATACGCCCGCCTTATACCGGTTAACATAAACGCACCGAAAATCGCCCGGCGCTAGTCCTGCGTGTGGAACAAACTAAGGAGGAGCTTTTTCGAAAAGCTGCTGCCTCTTTAGCCGATACCACCCCAGAGGGACGAACGAAGCGAGACTTTCTCGCAAGCGCTCGCTTCTCCTACCTAGGCCATGTACGCGTATACACTTGGTGACAAAAATTAAGAAACATGGTACGTATTTCCGAAGCTTTATGTCATCGCTCGCTTTTCAGATACCTGTACATGGATTTGAATGAGAAGTAGAAGAACTTATTGTTTATTTAATGTACGTAATACTATATTTTTATGCTACTGTAAATTCTAACCTGCGAATCTTAGAAGCGAAAGGCAACGCAAAAATTCGTTAGCGACTACTTTGTTTCCTAACTTTTGTCAGTAAATGTATATACTACGTTTAACATGGCCGCCAAACGGCCGACGTCTAACGCAAGACAGGACCTGCTAGGTACCCTCACCGATCAGTCCGCTAGCAGGCTGTTCTTTTTTTTCGGTATTTCTCCCTCTCCGCGGAGCCTCGGTACCCACTCGGATCCCTCTCCGGGTAGGGCACAGATTTAAAGGCCTACCGTTATTTTCTCGATTTCCCGTCGTGCCAGAAAGTGAGCCTCTATCCGATGGTGCACCAGCTGCAGGTGATTCTGTCCCACGCTGGTCCTCAGGCTTTTCTTGTTCTTGTCCCTCAATCTGTCGATGAGTCGGTGAACGACCAACGTGGAGGATAATCCGTCATTGGACTGGACTCGATAACGCGCGCTGGCATTGCCGGAAACGACGGTGACCGTGTTGCCGGAATGCACGTGACGCAGTCCCAGCGCGTTCCACCCTTGCCTCTGACACTGATCTCCGCTGAATTCTGGGGAGCAGAGAACCGCGTTCAAGATTGCCGAGAGGAATTCGCAAGAAATTGAAACGCTCCTTTAATCGCGATTAACCGGACGACGACGCGTTCGGCAATTGGACGGTCGCGAATTGGCCGGCTTCGCTTCGCCGGGCGTCCAGCAGACGAGGAGGAGACGAAAAAGAAGAAAGCGCGGCGCGGTTCGGCGCGAAACATCCGAAGCTGGACGGGGGATCCTGCCAAGAATCGATTATCGTATTAAGCCAGCCTTCCGAGTGGCCGCCGACGAAGCGTTGCAACGCCGAGCGCAATTTTCTCAACCGTAATTTTCGGCGACGAAAGCTCGCTCGGGCCGCGCGAGCGAAACAGGAGAGGAATCGCCTCTCCTCGCCGACCAGGGGGGCAGATGTCGGAAAAAAAGAAGGAAGAGACGACCGATGGACGAAAGTTGAAGGGAATTTACCGGGAAACAGCTGGCCGAAGGCGAGCAGAGGATCGGTGCTCTTGATCACCGTTGCAAACGTGGACGCGTTCTCGGGCGGGCAACTTTTCAGCACCATCTTGAGCGGTAATTGGCTGGTTCTTCGGAGCACCCTTAGAATACCGGCGTCCGTCCGATAAGTCACGGTTACGCCGACTTCCGAGCAGATCACCGCCGACTCCCCGTCCACGTACACTCGGGTCTCCGTCGCGTGTCGTTCGCCTGGAAAGTCGTTCTATAAGTTCTAATTCTGTGAGCATCGTTGGCCGGCCGAGGAAAGAGGGCGACGCCGCGATCTCTCTCTTACAGAGGCTCGGAAGGGCGTAGAAGCGGGTGGTCGCGACCAGAGGCTTCGAGACGTCCACGCAAACCTGAACGTCGCTAAGGGTCGCGTACGACGACAATTCTACGGTGACGGTGCAGGCCAGCTGATCCCGCGACTCCCTCTCGTCTTCCGCGTACCGACCCATCGCCGAGCGAACCCGCGGCTCCAAGTCCGGAGACACGTTTACGGACACTATCAGCTCCGCGTCTATTCCGGCGTCGCTGGTTCGATCCCCTGTCGCATAGGGCAAATCATCCGCGTACTGTCGCTGTTCCTGTATCTGCCACTTCAATTCGTTTTATTTAATAGGAAAGTAACGTACAAAGACGCGTAAGTAAAGAACGTTCCATACCAAATTTGCACTTCGGTTTACGTACCAACGTGTACATATCGTGTATTCGTTTACGCTTAATATTTGTGACGAAATATTAGGAGGTAAACGTGCTGTTGAATATTGAAACGTGACCAATTTAATGATAAAGTATGGAAAGCGTGATAATTCGGTACGGCGCGACGTTTACTGTATATCTTATATCTGTTACCCAAACTAACGTGTTAATATACATAAATCGTGTTTCTATTTAAATGAAAAGCTTTCAAGAAACGATACGGGGGTGCGAGAAGTGAGAAATACTCGATTGCTTCTCGTCAACCTATGTGTACAGCTAAATCCGCCCCTGCGTCGAAGGCGCAGGTTTGCAGCGCGCTCACCGGACTCTTTGCCCTTCTTCAAGAGCCCCCTCAGGTCCGCCAGCTGTAGTTCCGCGGCCGCGTAATCGTATCCGCGCGGATGAAGCGGCGGCGCGACGAACAGGCTCGGCTCGGAGCCCAGGTAGCAAGCTTCCAGTCGACCGTCTTCCGACAGCACCACCGTCGCGGCCTGCAAATGCTGAAAGCGCGCAGCGATAACCGAGTCTGTTAGCCGGCAATTGGCAGCGACGCGCGGACGGGTGCACGCGCGCTTCTATGCGTATCTTCGCGGAAGGACTGCAACGACAACCTTGCTCGAAGCTGTGCCAGGGCGATAACGAAAAGATAAGCTGGGAAGGATAATTTGCGAGAAGCTTGGTGTCGGCTAGCGGGGCGATTATCGTTCGCGGAGGAGATACGAGAGGGAGGGGAAGCTGTTGGTCGCGTTTCGAGCGGACGGCTAGACGGCTTTAGACGGCTTACCTGAAGTTGAACTCTGGCGACGGTGACCGGCGCGAAAGGCAGCTGCGCCGACCACTTGAGCGTGCTGCCCTCGTAAATCATGAGAGTGTTCGTGTCGGCGATTACGAGCACCATCAACTTCCCATCCGGCTCTGAAAGCATCGTGGTCACGTAGCACGCTCTCGTTTTCTAGCGTTCATTAGAAGCGATTAAACGGGCGGATTCGGGTTACTCGCTAATTACCGATAACGTAAGGTCGGAAGCAGAGCGGCTTGTACTCGAACCTTTTCGCGTACTTCACCGAGGCGCAGTTGTCCTTTAGACAGTACAGGTGTTTCTCGCCGAGAACCACGATCCCGACCTCGAAGCTGCTCAAAGTGACAGCCTCGATAGCGAGAACTGCCTCCCCGATGTTGAAAGTCCAATCCGGCTCCAAGCTGGTGCCACTGCCGCGCCGTTGCTCGTCGCATTCCGTCATCGGCTTCGCGTCTCCGTTTCCGTCTCTGTCTCCGTCTCCGTCTCCGTCTCCGTCTCCGTTCCCACCCTCGTCACCGTCTCCGTCTCCGTCTTCGTCTCTGTCGATTCCAACGTCCGCGTCCGCGTCGCCGTCGTCTCCACCTCCTCCGGAGGATCGCCGCTTGGTTCTCGTCCGCTCCGCCATGGTCTGGTACCTACGCAACACGACGCGTTACGCTCGAGTCGCTGCATCGACACGGACGATTAACGATCAACGATCAACGATCAACGGTCACGTGCCTGTAGCACTCGAGAAACCAGGAGGAGCTGGCGGTGACGAACAGATCGTACCGCGAGATGTACACGATCGGCTCGGGTAGCAATCGATTCCGCAGCACCTGACTGAACGCGAACGCCTCCTGCTCGTAAAACAGAAGCGTCCCGTCCAAGCATTGCACGCAGAGGAAGTCTCTGCCCCTAACGCCTCCGAACGGTCCCGCCGTCAGCGATGCCGGAAATCTTGGCAGCAGGTGCTCGTACGCGATCTTCAAGTCGCATCGATCTCCTGTCGATCGAAACCCGTCCCTCGTAGTTAAGTCTCTAATGTCCAGTTCCGGGACCGACTCGCGCTCGAAGCATCCCGGAGCGAGCGAGAGAAAGGATCGCGGCGATACCTAGGCTAAATGTACCGCGCCCTGCCACTTTAAGATTCGCGCTTTAAGTAACTTTGTTTAACTATTTTGGAACGTTGTTAACGTAAAGATCGTTCCAGTTTCGAGCATACGATTGTTCAACCGGCCTTTTATTTGTGAACATTTTTCTTACATGTTCAATGTAATAATTTCGTTCTAAATATTAAGCGTAAACGAATGAACGATGTGTATGCGCTGTCACGTAAACAGAAGCCTGAGTTTGGTACGAAAATTTGTTCGCTTCCGCGTCTTTATACGTTACCTTGCTATTAAATGAAACGAATTCAGGTGACAGTTGCAGGAACAGTGTGTCAGGACGCGGATCATTTACCCTACCCGCCGAATGCTTGCGAATTTAGCTGCGGGCGCACTGGAGTTTCGCGTCAGCGCCAGCGTTTCTCGCGAAAGCTGTCTCGCGCTCGCTTTACCGCGAGTCGAGAACAGAGAGAACGCACGATCATTTCTAACGCGACTCGCCGTCGTCGACTCGTAGGCGCGTGCGACACGCGCCCGAATAAAGAAAGAAAGAAAGAAAGGGAGAAGGAGCGTGTGTCGGAAACGTATGGCGCGAGGGGCAAACCGTATTCGGCGGATGCGTCGGCCAGCAGCACGTTGTAGACGAGCAGCTTGGAAGGTGTGAGTATTGCCAAACGCGTGTCTTGGGAGCCCCTGAAAGCATCGCCATTCTTTAAATCTCTCCTTCGGATTCGGCAAGCGTGGCGGCGCTCGAATTCACTCACGAGACGAATTTGCCCGCCTTCATGTCCACGATGCAATCACCGATCCGAGTCTCGATCATGAGGTCAGTGGACTTGTAGTTGGTGGGCGATTTCGTTTCCTCGAGCCACTGGGAGGAAGGGCAGTACATCCGCAGGTAGCCATCCTGACTTCCCACCACCAGGATATCCTTTTTCTCCTCTCCGAAGAAGGCCGCCGCCAGCAGGCTGCGCCCGTCGAAGGTTTCGTTCGCTCCGCACCTCGTTCGCCACCATTCCTTCGTCTTGAATAACGACATTGCAGCTTCGATGCATGCGACTTAAGTGAAGACAAGGGTAACACGGTTCGCCACTTTTGCCTATCGTTGCCATGGAACGGCTACATCGAAACATTGCCCGCGTTCCCCGCCGTTGCCTACGTGTGATTTAGCTGGCGCGCAGTTTCGATCGCCCGCGTTTCGAGTCACGCGCCAATTCTTGAGCAACAACGCGTTCAACGATTTACGAGTCTGCTCGCTTCGTCCGGGGAGCGCGTGCGAAGCCGGACGAGTTTCGAATTCGTTTCTAGCGGCATTGACGAAGCGTAGAATAGACTATACGTTACCCGTGTAAAATCAACTGCTTGCGGGGCGGGGGGGGGGGGGGCTCCTTACCATATTAGTGTCGCATGCGATATTACCTGTCCAGACTAGAGTAAGACAACAGCGCTTTTAAAACGGTGGCAATTATAACTAAATCGTGCGAGAATCAACCACACACGAGGTGCAGGATAGATCAACCACCTAATGCAAACTTTTGACCCAGGTTTTAAGTCCGCGTCACTCTCCACGTTACCGATTTAACACCGGCCACGATTTTAACATTAGTCGCCTTAGAATTGAAACTGAATTTAGCCGTGAAATCGCAAGAGAAATTATAGGATAGATTATTATAGACAAACTATAGGATTATTTGCATATCCATGTGGCACTCGTCGAGGGATAGGTGATCCTGTACCTCGTCTGCGTTGGAACATTCCCAGTAATAAAATTTCTCGGCTTTCAGTGGGCCGATTTCGATGCCCCTTGGCTTAAATTAAAGGGGAATGTCTCGCGTCGACTTAGCTCGCGTCAGAGCCGTCCGAGAGAGTCGTATCGAATTTAGCGGCACGGTTCTGTTAGGTGTCGGCCTCGCCGGCAGATCGCGGACCGATTCAGGTTAGCGGTGGCGCGCAGCACGCAGGATACGGTGACAGAAGAAGTCCAGTCGTCGAAGCGTCGTACGACAGTGGTATTTGTTCCAATCGCATTTAGTGTACCGATAAACGTTATGGAGCCTCAGGACGTTTACTACAACAAGGCAGAGTACGTGGAAACGGTACGGGAGAAAGCGAAAGACGCGTATCCGATTAGAATAAGCAGAGAGCTCGAACCTAACCTCTACGGTGGTTCTCGATGTTTCAGGCGTCCGGGAACAAGGTAAGCAGACAGACGGTTCTGTGCGGCTCGCAGAATATCGTGCTACACGGGAAGGTGATCGTGCAGTCGGACGCTATTATCAGGGGCGATCTGGCGAACGTTAGGACGGGCCGTTACTGCATTATAAGCAAAAACGCCATCATAAGACCGCCGTTCAAAAAATTCAGCAGAGGGTTGGTAAAATCGAAGGGTTGATCGGTGTCGCGCGAACGAAGCGACGAAATGCGCGGTAGTGGCTGGGCGAGCCGTACGTCTGACCGTTTCGTTTCTGCAGCGTTGCCTTCTTTCCACTGACCATGGGAGACCACGTATTCGTGGGGGAGCGAGCGGTGGTTAACGCAGCCATCGTCGGTTCTTACATATACATAGGAAAGAATGCAGTAATCGTACGTACGCGTATACGCAAGCATGCGCCGCCTTTATTCGTATGCTTAAGTTGCACGGGCTAGTCTAAGATAGAGTAAGATGAAGGATAAGGTGATAAGAACTGGTGCTCGTTGAACTACGCAGGGGAGGAGGTGCGTGCTGAAAGACTGTTGCTACATCGAGGACGGAGCGGTGGTTCCGCCGGAGACCGTGGTACCCTCGTTCACTCGGTTCGCCGGTAACCCTGCCAAATGCGTGGAGGATTTGCCCGAGTGTACGCTCGACCTCATGCTGGAGTTCACCAAGAATTACTATCAACACTTTCTACCGTCCCGCGGTTAACGCGTTTCACTTCTCTCGTGTACGCACGTGTATAGAAAAAGCTGTTTGTACATTATATTTCGTATACGGATACCTGTTCACCGAATCCGATCCCCAAATTCTTGCCGCCGATCCGCGTCCGAGTTCCGATCGGTAGCCGAGCCGCTCGGATACCTGCCTTCCGCCGAATACTCTTCGAAACGTTCCGCTGTTTCGCCGCGAATTTGCTCGACGCTCGAGTGAAATTTTTCGCCATGCAAGAAGATCGATTTGATTTTCTTGTGCCAGGCGAGCTCCGCCATGAGTACAAGGAGACCGAGAAGCGTTCCGTAGCCCATCGAAACCAACGCGAAGTAGCACTCGGTGAAGCCTATGCTGATGAAACCCGTCTGCCCGTGACATTTGGGTTTCGACGTGTACAGCCGATTCTCCGCGCGATACTTTAAGCCGGTTTCGCGCAACAGGAGGGCTCTAAAACGGATGAAAACGGGAAAATGGGCGATCAGTCGCATCGCCGCGGCTCCCTGCTCTGTGAATCTTACGCGTTTTTAACGATCTCCAAGTAGGGCGATCGAAGTTGAATGACCAGAAGAGGATACAGCATGTTCAATAGATCGAGCTCCATGATCCCGCACTTCTCTTCCTCCTGGTACGTTTCCTGCATTATCTCGTACACCGTGCCCCGTTCCCCGTGAAACGCGAACAGCTCGTCCTTCACGCGTCGCACCCCCTCTTGGATCGTTATCCACGAGTTGTTGCGATTCAAGTTGTCCACTATGGCTTTTCGTACCGGATCTTGGAACGTCTGCGTTAAGAAACCCGCGATTAGTCGCAAAACTATTTTCGGTACATTTTGTCGAACAGGGAAGAAGAGGATGACCGAAAGTTGATTATCGAAATCGACAAAGGGACTGCTCTGATAAGATGGCGAAATATTATTTTTAAACTCGCACTGTAAAATAATGGACGAAGATCCTTTTAATGATTTTACGGAAGCCGTAAATTTGGCCGACGTTAAGTTTCGCGTTTCACGCTTCATTTATGGAATCGCAATTTAGTCCTCCCACTCTTCGTCCGCATAATTTCAGGCATTCGCGGTGCCGTATACAACGTATCTCGTTTTCAGGGAAGCCGTTAAATTATGCTAGCATTAGTCAAAGTAGCGAAACTTGTATCGACTCTGATCGATACGATGAAAGGAATCGGTAACAGCTACAATTCAGCCTTAGCCATTTTTCGGGAAGCCCGCTAAATTACGCTATCGATATCCATCGGCAAAGGAGAGGGCGGAATTTTTCGCGACTCGAGCCCCTTTACCTTGGAGTAGTAGCGAGCGTAGACTACATCTTGGGCGGCGAACTTGAGCGGGCTGTGCAGCAGGTCCGCGAGAGTCTTGATAGAGTCCGTACTGGATTGAAGCAGCGCAACGATATTAGCCGTATAGGAAGCGTATAAGCTGAGAGCAGCGATGAGGAGCATGAGGGTGACGATCCGGGGAGGAACGCGGTACGGTTCGTACGAGTATCCTGCGCAATCGATTCGTTGCTGGTCGGAACTAGCGACGCTGGAGATAATTAAGCGGATGGATACACGGTATACGAACCTTGCTGCGCGACCGCGCCCAGCACGATCATAAAAGTGTCGCTGATGGTTTGCTTCGCCGGGCTAAATTGCTCGTAATACGCGGCGTTGGAGCCGGACATGCCTCGGCGATATTCCCAGCTGGAGGAGACGTGAAGCAAGAGGACGGCGAGAAGCAGAAAAACGCCGATCGCTATCCAGACGGATCGTTGGAACGGTAGACTGAATATATTCCTCACCGTCGACAGCAGGGGCTTGCGAAACACTATGCACGAGCTGCACGCGCCACGGTTTACACTTTAGAGTCACACGTCTGTTAACCCTTTGCGGACGGAACACGCGTAACGCGGAAGGAATTCTTGTTCGATTATTATTACACCTTAAATCAAGAATTCTATTCTACCAAGCTATCGAACAGGAGCGTCTATTAATGACGCCGCGTACAATTTTGTTGGTTTAAATACCGCGACGTGTCCAGTAGAAAAGTGGAAACAATCGTCGTCTACAAAGGGTTAAGCATGGACTCGTAACAAAATATAAGCTGCTAAAGCAAGCTGCAACGCGCGGCCTATATGACGCTACTTAGATGTTGAAAGACGCTTTGCTAAATCTATGCTTTGCTGGGTCGCAACGGGAGAGCATGCTTTTTTTAAATTTGCATTGCCGCTTGAAAGCGCTTAGAGCGGCAGCGCGTCGTTTTAATCAGCGCTGAAAGAATTAAACGATCGGAGATGGGGGGGTTGCGCGTGGGAATGGAAGATCTGAACTCTACTTACGAGGTGTGCGTGTAAAGCTGTACGTAATCGATCACGCCGAGTCGCTGCGAAACGAGGAACGTGCCGGTACCTCCGATATCGATTTCTCGACGGTCCAACATGCCGGTCATTCCGTTCCACGAACCGTTCGCTTCTCGATATCCCCAGTTGTCGGTTACGCGAAAGCTGATGCTAAGTCGCGAAAGATGGACGCGTTAAAGGTGCGCTTATCGCTTGGCATACACGTATACGGAGCGGCTTGGCGCGGCGGGGGGATCGTAAAGAAGAGGAGCGCGAGAACTCACGTTGCGTTCATTCGGCTCGCTATTAGCAACATCCAACCGTAATTGGCCTTCGTAACTGGATCTATGTGCTTATTTTCGTAATCGGTTAGATGGTTGATCGTATCGGTATCGGTCATCTACGGAAACGCAAATGCAACGTTGATTTATCGCCGTGATCTATGCTCGTAAATTTTCCTTTCCGCTAGAGAGCCGACGAACGCCCGATGCGCACATCGGTCCGTTCCATTCCCATCCGATCCGATTCAATCCGATCCGATCGACGCTCTCGAACTCTCTTATCCACCTTTCATCCACGACTCTGTATCTTATCGACGATTCGTCGCTGCTAAAGCCTACTATTGTCGTTCGCGCGAGAAATCCATCATCGCTGGATAATTACTTAATTACTTAATCCGCGGTTAAATCCGGCGATCGATCGATCGAATCGAATCGAGTCGAACTGGCTCGCCGCGGACGTTGGCGCAAATCTACGAGGAATCATTCCGGCTCGTCGAAATACCACGAGGCAGGATTTCAGCGGCGTTCCCCGAAGATCCCTCCTTCGCCGCGAGGCTGCGTAGAAATTCGACAACCGCACGCCGCCGTTCAGCGTCCAGTTGCCTCGATTTTCCAGCACAACCTCGCGAACCGGGCTTGGCCTGTACACGGACGTGATTTCCGTGAAGTCGACGCCGTTCGTCCTCGTGGCTAGAATCACCTCGCTGTCCGGATAAACGGCCATGCCTCGGAACGTTTCCTCCAGCTCGCGCGACAAATTGCCGAGGCTCGACCGATCTTGAAACAGCAGCCACTTGATCGGCGCCATAAACATGCCGCTGCTGTTCGCCTGCGAATAATAGCGGCAGGGGAACAGGAGGATCGATTTGCGATCGAATCAGAGCCGATGGAAGCCACCGAACGCACCGCTATTAAAAGGGGAAGCGCGTAGTCGCAATCCAGGTCAAGCACGTACAAGATTTGATGCTCCCGCGTGTCGTGCACGCGCGTCTCGAATCCTTCGATGCCGTTTCGGTAAATCTCGTGAGCCAGCCCTTTTCTCGACATTATCCTCGAAAGTTCCACCGCTTCACCTGCAACGCGTCCAGCGAGCATCCTTTTATCGAATTCACGCGAATACCACCGCTTCTCTTACGATTGCCGCGCAACCTCTAGACGATCGAGGCCGCGGAGCGAAAACTCGCCTGCGCGAACAAAGGCAAATAGCTTACCGATAAAGACTTCAAACGCTTCCGACCGTATTGTTAATACGCTGGATGAGTAACTCAAACAGGTCGCGTTACGACGCGGCTGTTCGGTTTAAGCGTCGCTTAAAGAAGTTGGGATTTGCGCGAATCACGAAGACGTCGGCTCGCAGGGGTTACCCTGCTTGATTAACCGTCGACGACGAGTCGTCGCTGGCTAATCGTCCGCCGCTATCGGGCGTTATGCAATATCGCAATTTCGCAATTTAACGCAACCACCGTTGACCGACGATCTTGTCTCGTTGCTCCTTACCTTGATCAAGCCGGCAGAGATGCGCCGATATCCGCACCGGTGGAAACAAAACGTTGATCGCATCGTCCAGCAGCTGCACCAACGACGACGAGTCGAATGCGATCGTTGCGTCGGCGAGCACCCACAGCAAGAGGAGGACAGAGGGGCGCGCCGGCCAAATGGAAAGCATAATGTCGTCCAAGGAACGATCGTCGCCCGATCACGCGCGCTTCCAACATTCTAACGTTCCAGCATTTGCGCGTCTCTTCCGGCGACATCGCAATGCAACGCAACGGAGAGGGAGAGAGAGAGAGAGAGAGAGAGAGAGAGAGAGAGAGACCGTCTGCCTACCCATCGCCGATTATGAAATATTCATCGTCCAACCTGCGCTCGTTTCAAATTCCACGGGCTATGATTCGCGAATCACCGCCCTCGCAAATGACACCCTGCGACCAATTCCATCCATTTTCGATACTTTAGAGCGGCAATTTGCCGGCTCGAAGGCCGTGTGTCCCCGCTTCGCAGCTGTTGGTTCGCAAAACTTGGAAGCGTCGCGTCGCATCGAAACGAGTAATTCCGCGTTACGAAATATTAACGGTGGAGCTACCAAGCCGATGAGAACGACCCATCTGTAATTTCTCGTCAAAATCCTATGGAAAATTGTACGGTCTAATTGCTAGAGCTGCGGATTTTTTACGCTTTTGCGGGAAATTTTCGTCTATCGTTGTATCTTTGCAACTTGTTTGCATCGTAATTCTCAAGTTCGTTGCTACCAATGACGCGATACACGGCGTACAGAGTGAAAGAAATATGGTTGTATTTGGAGAGTGAAATAATCCTTCGTTTGAATGCCATTCCTTTACGTTTGTTAGGGAAAATGTAATACGGATACGTAAAGATGCGCAGTCTGATAATCGCTCCTGTAGATTTGCTCGAGCGAAGGGCTAGACTCTTAAACCTTTGATCTACAGATCTCCGCTACGCGTCGGCTCACCTTGCATCTATTTAATTGCCTTTAGCCTTTTAGCGTTACTCTACTTTCCTTTTCTTTCTCCTCGCAACTTCTTTTCCCCTACTTTACTACCGTCCATTTGCCTTCCGCTATTTCCAGAGATTTTCCGTAAGCAACGCGAACGACGATTTATTTTCCTCGCCTTATCATCCTTCTATCGCTTTAATCAGCTTCGTGCAACTAAGTATAGTTTAATTGCCGGTAGTTCTAGCGGCAGCCGAAGACAAAGGTGTCGCAATACCGTCGTTTAGTGGCACAAATTCCTGGTATCTTTATACCAACGATACAAAGGCATCGCGAACTGGGAGTTGGGTGATTGTTGTGTGAAACGAGCGAATAGCGATTAGCGGTTAGAAAAGGGATTAGCTCGCCTAAGCCGAACGGAGGCGCGAAGACGCAACTCGGTCCGTCCGATCGATCAATCGGACGTCGGACGATAACCGTGAACGATCGATGCGTAGGTATTTAGACGACCAAGCTCAAGTGCGATTATATTATCGAAGAGGTTGCAGGAATTAGCGCGACCGTGCGTTCGGGAAGAAAGAAATATTCGCTCGCAGGATGAAAGCGCGCTAGGAGAGGAAATACGGTATTTCCGTGGGAAGAAAATAAAAGAAAGAGAAGGACGAAGAGCACGCAGGAAGAAGAGACACGGTTAGGCGGTAAGGCGCAGCGAGGGGATCGCGGTGGTTACGCGAGGCGCGACGAAGCGTATCGCGTCGCGTTGGTGAGGTGTATCGCGTGACGAGTTAGTGATTGACACGTGCGTCGAGCCCACAGAGTTTTCCGTATCAGCGGGCTTTCGGGCCTGCCGTTCGTTGCCAGCGAAGACGAATCCCGCGCGGCAAGCATCTTTGCCGAACGAGCCGCTCCGCCGTTATCGCGATCAGCTGCGCGTGTTCGGGATTAGGCTGGATTTGCTTGGAAAGCTCGAGCGTCACTGGCCCGCTTGCACCACGGCTGGCTGCCGCAACTCATCCACCTGCGCGTCATCTCTCCCCATTCTCTCCTCCTCCTCCTCCCTGCCTGTTTGTTTGCGATTTCCGACCACGACGACGACACATTGTTTGCGCGTTCTCGCGGGTCGCAAAGAATCCGGTATAGCGAGGAAAAGGTATCCTAAGCTCTCGGTGTAGAAGAACGCGCAGCAATGGACGGTTTGTCGACCCGTGGACGAGGTCGAGGCGAGTGAGCGCGAACGCCGCAAGAATCGTTGATTTCCATCAACGTCGAGGTCTCGTTAAGCGAGACCGTTCGTGCTCGGAATAAACTGCGAGGATCGGACTCGGTGACGCGCGGCCGGACTCCACCGGCGCTCACGAGTTCATCGAATCGCGGGTCGATCGGTTCGATTTTGGCTGTCGCGGCGCAACCTGCCGACGTCCTCGAACAGGGCACATATCCGACTGGAAACGGAACGGTCGAGAGTTATCGCGACCTTTTCGATCCGAAAGAGCCAGAGGGGCCGGGAGGAGATGGCGTATAGCGAGCAGGCGAGCTTTCCATCTCGACGGAGAGCATTTGTCGCAGGTACGGAGAACGGCGGTGGTGCGAGCGGGAGCGCGAAGCCGATGGAGAGGTGAGAGGTAGGGCCAGGGGCGAGGGCAGAGAGCGTGGTAGCAGGTGCGAAGAAGGCGGGGACGGTGTACTACGTACGGCGTGCGGCGTGCGGCGTGCGGCGTACGGCGTACGGCGTACGGCGTACGGGTTACACGGGACGCGACGGGACGCAAGTACGAGGTACAGTTTAGAAGCGGAGGACGGAGAGAGAAAAAATGGGAAACCGCGAGAGCGACGAAATTCTTTGATTTCCCGCTCGGTGGTTGAATTCACAGCAGTGGAAGCGATATCGGTGCGTGGGGGAGGGAATCGGGGAAGGTGGGGTCCAAACCGCGTCTTCTAATTGGTCAACGTCCACTAGGTGTTTGCGGCTAAGTGTCGCGAGTTCGGCAGCGTACCGAACAGTAGCTGAGCGAGACCCGCGCGGCAGACTGCGACCGCTTCGCCTCCTTTGCTCCGACTAGCGAGATCGAGATCGAGATCGAGACATCGAGAACGGTATCGGGAGAAGAATCGAGACGCCGAGGCCGATACCGAAGCCGATACCGAAGCCGCGCAACATGTCGACCAACGGCTTCCCGGTGGACCGCAAGTCCGAGATCAAGAAGCCCGCCGAGGTTTTCGAGAGCGAGGTGCCCCTGCCATCCGGTGAGTCTCTTTGCTCCCCCAAATTTCTAACCTAGCGTCGCGTTGCGTCGTTGCGCTCCGTTTTCTCCGCGCTAACATACATACATAATTACAATCGCCTCGGTGGCGCGCCGCAGGTGAAACTCGCGCCGCCAACGATCGCCTTCGCTTTACGCTTTACGCTTTACGTAACGAGCAACGAGTAACGAGAAACGCTGTATTTGCATAACGATTTCCCCTCTCTATTATCTGGAATGAAAAAGTGTCAGAAGGAACGCGGAGATTCGAAAGGAAGGCCAAGATGTTCCGAAACGTTGGTTCATTCCGTTCACTTTGGTATTCGCGTCGGCTCTCGCGGCTTCGAAAAACCCGCTCCTCGCACTTTTCCTCCTTTTACCCGTCGCGCGCGGCGTCCCGACACTTGCCAGATAACGCGCCGCGAATCTTCCAGTCGAGACTCGAGAGCGCTCGCCGCTCCGTTCTCTTCCGTTTGCTTCGCAATTTTCTAATTTCCTAGCCGAGCAAAGGGTCTTCGGTTAGCTATTTTGCGCGACAATCCTGCGCTCTCTCTCTCTCCCTCTCTCTCTCTCTCTCTCTCTGTTCTCTCGTCGCGATGCAGCGCACAAAGCGGCGTTTTACGATCGATCGAACGAGTAATTCGACGCGCTCGATTTACGAGCGATTCAAGGCTCGCGCACGCGGTCCAGATGCTGCGCTCGAGGAAAATCAACTCCCCTGGGCTGACGATTGAGCGGCAGGGGGCCAAATATTTATAAAGTCGATCGATCGGAACTCTTCGGAAGCGTTCGATAAAAATGATAAAACTGAGCATCGTTGGAAGGTACGGTGCACGGTGTGGCTGGAGCGCCGCGAGGCTATCCTCTCGTTGAAAACGATGTCGCGTGGCCTACTTCGCGCTCCGTTCTCCGAAAGAAACGCTTCGCCGCACCGCGGCCAGTGCAGCTCTTCTTCTCTATCCGTTCTTCGCACCTTTTCGACCGCCACTTTCCACTCCGCGCCGTTGCTTCGCGTTCCGTTCCTTTCCTTTTCTTCCGACTTGATTGCGAAACGTCGATAAGACGTTCGCGCGCCGCGAAATACTCGGAACGTGTATACGTACATACATATGCATATACGATATCTCTCGTTCGTTGCCCGTTAGCAGTTTCGTTTATCGGCGCACCAATTACTCGGAAGAGGTACCGGAATATGTTATGTCTCGGGCGACTATTATAGATTAGCCGAGCTCCGTTAAACTGGGCCTATCTTATCGAAGATTTCCTCTCGGTCCACTTATCTACGCACAGCCTATTAAAAACTGAACCGCGCGTCTCGTATTTGGTACGGCACGCAAGAGCAGGCCACACGCGACGCGGCTAGATTCGACGAAGAGATGCGTTTGACGGATGGTGGCGGGAAAAGAGGCTGGCTGGTGTTTGCCGCGTCGATCGCGGAGGATCCGTTGGCTCGAGGCTGATCGATCTGCCAGGATAAGGAAAACTGGAACAAACGCTGCTCGCGCCGCGTCTAGCGAGTTGCCGGCGTAGCCGGGACTGCAAAAAAGTGGCCGCGACGAGTGCGTAGGTGCTCCATAAATATGCATCGAACTAGTTTTTGCTGGCAGATCGACCTTGTTTCGACGCTCGCCACGAGGCGAATCCGTGCTTCCGTCTACCCTTTCGCGGCTCTGCAACCTCGCCCCGATCCTCGCGCCGCTCCTGCAACCGCAATCGCGTTTCCATCGCGGACATTCGAATCGGAAGCGTGTGCAAGAAGGAGCGAGAAAGATGAAACGAGCAGCAGACACGCGGAACGCGTTCTAGGTGTATTTGAATTGGATAAAAGTTATCGGAAGAATAGATAGAACGGCTCGTCGTTGCTACGTTACGTTCTACTGAATAATGCATCACGCGCGCGCACCCGGACCCGCTCTCCTCTCTGTAATCGTCGTGTTCTCGAATCGAGCGGCTAAAACGCGCGCTGCCAATAACAAACAGCCCAGCCAGGCGGAAACAATTGTTCGGTGGAGCGCGAATTGCCGCGGAATTCCAATAAATCGCAGCCCAATCGATCGCACGTCGCGTCTTTTCCTCTCGCCGACCACACTCTCGCCGCGCTTCAAATTTCTCGCGCGGATTCTCGCCGCGTACCGCGTGCCGATTACCGATCGCCGACTACTTATTACGAATACGAACCCTGCCAACCGAATACCAGCGAAGGAGCTATCGCAAACGTCGCGCAGCCCGTTCACTCGCTGAAGCGTGGCACGCCGACACGCCGACACGCCGACGCGTCGAAAACACGAAAGTAGAAAGTTTCGATCCGGCGTGCAGCCGGTAGGAGAATAGCCTGGAGCGTTCGTGATCTACCTCGCGTTTAGCCAACGTTTGAAACCCTTCCGCAGACCTACGCGAAACGTTCGCGACGGCAGCGAATATTTCCAGACATCCTCTTCGCCCCGATAACAATTTGTATCTCTGTTTTCCTGATTCGCTACGAATTCGACGTCGCTGTAAATATTTCGCCGCGGTCCGAGGAATCCCCTCCGCGTCTCTCGCGTCTCGTTCGATCGCCGAAGCTTTAAGCAGTCGTGGGCGCGGACAAGTGGCTCGATGGGTCACCGCTTCGAACCTCCTCCTCCGTGTGCGTGTACGATTGACGCCGCGGCAAATGAAAGAGAGACGAAGAGTAGAAATGGAAAAATGAGATGCGAGAAAGATGAGGTGTCCGCTGTTGGTTGCCGACGAGAAGTCTCGCGAAACGGCGCAGAGGGAAGAGGAGGAGAGCGTGCGTGCGTGCCTCGGTGCATGTGCCTCTTTTGTTTCGTTGCACGGTGAAACTGCGATTCGATTTGTAGCTGTTAGCCCAGCAGGCAGGCTAGATACAAGAGGAGAACAGTCGTGCAATTCCTGGGCCTTTAGAGCCCCATTGTCATTATCATTTCTATCTTTTCGCGTGCGCGAAATCTATAGCTTTTGCGTTTGCACGTTAAGAGTACTTTAGAAGCGGTTCAGTTGCCCTTCGGTGCGACGATATTTCGGGCAACGCGTCGCCAAGTGCCATAAGGTGATTCGTCTCCTCTCGTATCTCGTCCACGGCGTTACCGCTTCGGCTAGCAATGGAAACGCGTGTCCCTTGCAATCGTCTCGAGAAAGATGGACCTGCATCCATCCAAATTCGCGTCTCGTCAGCAACGAGGACGAGCCCCGAGAAAAAGCCGCAAATGTAGACATAAATGGAGAAATATGTAGCGTTGAGTGGAGGCGGTGAAGCACGAGTCACGCTAATTCACCGTCCCAGATGACGATTTACGCCAACGCGTTTAATCACAGCCACTGCGAACGTCGGTTTCATTCTGGTCACGTCCGTGTCCACGTCCGCGTCCACGTCCGCGTCCACGTCCGCGTCCACGTCCGCGTCCACGTCCACGTCCACGTCCACGTCCACGTGCACGTGCTCATTCGCGATTGGGAATCGGGGGTGACGACGAGAGAGGAAGAACGGCGCGGCGATTGTTCGGACCGGGTTTCGATTGTTCGCGGCCTCGGCTAGAGGAACGAGAATATAGTACGGTGGTCCTGGCGTTATTCTCGGAAATCGCGAAAACCGTGTACACCTTGACACGGATCGTTGGAAAGTTGGAAGAAAGGAAAGGTCGCCGCGCAGCCGCCGTGCTGGAACGCGCGTATTCGCGTAATCGTGCGATGGGAGGGGGGGGTAGTTTTCGTTTTCGTTTTCGCGAAGGAAGGCTGGAGGCACGTCACTTTCAATTTCGAGTTCCGCCGGGCAGCGAGCTTCCGCTGCAGCTACGCTCGCGCGTTGCAGCTCTTTCGTTGTTCGCTCCAAGCGGACGTTATTTTCCACTTTGCAAAGTGAATAATGCGTTTAGGGGCCGAACCGTTTCCTGTTGACACGCATGATACCAATTCCGTGCCGAGTCGAGTCGAGTCGAGTCGCGTCGAGTCTCGAACACCGACGCCGTGCCTGCAGGGAACGTCGCCGTGACGGAAAATGTAGAAACCCGACACGCAATCAGACTCCGCGCAGAAAAATCTCTAAGAAACGCCTCTGACCGTTCTGCTTCGCCTGGCGAGCGATTTCGAGCGGTCGCTTAGCGGCATTGGTATGTTGTCGAGTGCAAATGAGCACGGTACACGCGATTCTTGAAAATATGCTCAGAAGTACGCGAAAAATGGTGACTCCGCATATCCGTCTGTTGACTCGGCTATTGACTAATTGCATCTAATAAGTTTTTTAAACTTCTTACTGTTTACCGTCGCGGCAGGTATTTCGAAGCGGTCGATTTTACGTACGGTCGGTACTTCAGATCGCGAGGCCAGTGGCGAAGTCTCGCGCGATAAATTTACGTCGACGCCCGACGCTCGACACTCGACGCTCGACCGTGGTCGAAGCATTTTCGCGTTATCCAGCCGTCGATAAGAAGAAGTTGGATCGCTTGATTGGATCTCGTTGCAGCCCGTTGCCCAAGTCCGAAGCGTGTGATTACGCAACTGCGCGATTAGCGTTCGAAGCGTTAAGAATAATTGTTTCTCGAAATACAGATATCGCGGCTGGTCACGCGATTATCCCAAGAGTTCACGCGAAACCTTTAGCTCGATATTTCAGTGGCGGGCGATAGCTTTTAGCGATCGACGAATTTTTTGCGAACTCACGGAGTGTCCTCGAAGATGGAATCGGAAAGAACGAAAGAACGCAGCAACGGGACGGTGCGATAGGAAAATTGCTGAACGCGTGTAAAATGGACGCGCAGAGAGTTGCCTGGTCGCGCGCACGTGCACGATGCAACGATTTTTGGCACGCGAGATCTCCGAATCTATCAATAGCGCGTCGCGTATCTTTATTTTCGTACGCAATTTGGCGGCGCGGTTAATACGAACTTTCAGACGTTCCAGAGATGCTCTCGCGTCGCGGCGATACAATTTCCGCATGCATTTCACGGAAAGCGTGACTCCAGCCGAATCGATGACTCGGCAGAATTAATCGCGGCTAAGCCCACGATCACGATGAATCGCAGAATTAATCACCGTGCTCGCTAACGCCACGTTACGCCACGCGAAACGTTAATGATAGTTGCAGCGCATTCGAGCACCGGACCCATTCCTGTCCTTACGCGCGGAGCAAATCTTCCGTTAGATAGAGACGAGAGGTATGTCTACGATGACTCATCGTATTCCCCGAAATTTCCATACAAAATCATCATTGCGGCCAATTCATTGCCGCTGCGATAAGAGGGTTAGCTAGAGAAAGAAAGAGAGAGAGAGAGAGAGAGAGAGAGAGAGAGAGAGAGAGAGAGATACAGAGAAAAAAAGAGAGAAAGGGCAATCGTATTTTTCCCGACTTATGGGGAACCTTGACGAGTGTAATAACAGCGTGTGACGCTATCGCGATTACGCCATTTTCAAGCAGCGTTGCAAACAAAAAGATAAGAAATGACTGGGATTACGCAAACGATCGCCGAATCGGAAGATCCGGGTATCGCGATATCTCGTCGATCGAGAAGATAAACAACGGCGAGGCGTACGTAGGCGACCGCACGTTCGCCGCGATAATTTCGCCGACAATTTTTCGATTACGTAATTTCGCTAGATATTTTTGAACGAGAAGCGTCTCGGCCAACTACGGAAACCCGCTAAAGGAAGCGTGACGAAGCGAAGGAAGGCAAAGGACGAACCGTGAAAGATGGGCAAACTTGAAGGATGGAACGGCGACACGTTTCCGTGAGACGCGCGCCCGTGTCCCCTCAGCCCGCGTTCGAGTTCGCTGTAGCGACAAATCGATGCGACGCGACAGCGAGACTTTCAGCGCGTCGAACCCGATTCGAATTGTAGCGCGAAAAGGACGGTGCGTTCGCGCGCGATTCGCCGGTTGGCCGAACCGAGGCGGCAACGCCAGATGGCGCGGAAGCGTCCAACGAGAGAGGAGAATTATCGAAACTCGCGCTACGATTGGTGGAGGAGTCCCGGTCGGTCGGGCATGGTCGGGCAATTCGTTTCGTCGGAGGGTTCCCCCGCGGCACCCCGCGGCAGGCCAACAGTGCTTAAACGAGGGAGAAAGAGAGAAAGAGGCAGGTGCGTGCTCGTTTTCGACCACGGGATCGTTATTAATCATCGTTATCGGTGTACCACGAAACCGTCAACCGATTCACCGCGACCAGAGGACGATATTATTGGCGCACAGTGAACGGTCGGTCGCGCCCCGAGTCGTATCTTCCGAGAGTAGTCTTCGTCTTCTCGTCGTCGTAGTCGTAGTCGTCGTCATTGTCGTCGTTGCGATCATCGTGTCCGAGTTGCGTAGTTGTCGCGCAAACCAGCTACGCCGTGTCGGTAGAAACAATCGGTATTGATCTTTGCTAGCTGGCAGTGAAAATATCGCGAGACGCGAGATACCGCGCCTCTGCATAGGAAGTGGCGCGCAAGCAAGCACACGCGCTGCCGTCATTTTCTCTCGCCTCGCCGCGCCTCGCGACAACGTTCCTCGAGCACCGGATTCGATAGCGGAGATCGCACTCTTCGCGGCGTTTGCATTCGCGATCTACGCGTAACAGAGTAGCGGACACTGGTGCGTGGCTTCTGTGTGTGATCGCGTGCGCGTGTAACTCTGGTCGAGCGTGCGATGAACGGGAACGGTAGAGCGCACGGAGAGAACCGAGGGCGAAATGGCCACGTGCTTGTGTGGGAGCAGCCAGGCCTGGAGGAAGAGGACAGACCTTTGCGAAAACGTAAAAGTACGCTAACCCCGAGAACATTGCTATATACGATCCGAGAATTCCACGAGCCTCGTTGGAGTTGCGACGCGTCGCTACTCGAGCCCGAATCCGTCGTCCGCTGGCAACGAAACGAGTTTGCCGGCCTCACGAGACTCTATCTATCCCGTAAACCGCCGCGCGTCCAACCACGTGCTCCGCCGTCACCCTTCTCCTTTTCTCCTTTCCTCCTCTTTTCCTCTCATCCTTTCCCTTTCTTCCTTCGCCCTTCGTTCCTGTTCCTGTTCCTGTTCCTGTTCCTGCTCTCGCTCTAGCTCTAGCTTTAGCTCTTGCTCTTGCCATCGCCCTGGCCCCTTCTCTCTTTTCTTCCGACCTCGAACCTGCACCTTCAAAATACACTGCGCGTCTCCTCCAATTTACTCGCGTATCCGTGTTAAAAATTACCACGCGTGGGAGCACGCTTGGCTTGGCTTGGCTTGGCTTGGTTTGGCTCGGCTCGGCTCGGGTCGGCTATTGCTCTCCTTTTTCCGCGCTCCATCATTCCTTAGCTTCTTTGTACAGCTGCACGCGAATCGGAGGGATAAAACTCGTACGGACAAATCGGATCGCCTTGACGCGTAACCAGAAGTCTAATTCATAAGCGTGCAATAAGTAGCGTTTGCTCCGCGTCAAAGGCAGATGAATGGCTGGTAAGCGCGCGCATAGTCGACTAGGAAAGGAACGGCAGAAAAGCAAAGGCGCGTCGCCTGGTCAGTGGTCTATCGCTGGAGATCGATCCACGGTTCGCGATACGAAGATCGCGTGAACGAGTGAGGCGATCACGGCGGTCGGGTGGAGGCGTCACGTGCGTGCGCGGCTCATCCACCGCTCTCCGTTCTCTTTTTCTACCTTTCTCTCTTTCTCTTTCTCTCGGTCGTCGCCTCGCTCGTTCATACGTTTTCTCGTTCACCGCTACTTTACGTTGATTATACGGTGGCAATAGCGTGGCCGCGCCGGAGCTATTTCCACCGACTGCAAGCGACCACGTGCTCGGTGGATGCACGGCGGCTGCTAGCCTGATACTTCCGCGGTGAAAAGCGCGTACGGCAGCGGTATTCGCGGCGCGAAAAAATGCTCCATTCGAGCTGCTAAAACATTCCAGCCGTCGGATCGGGGCGACCGATTTAATCGAATATCGTGCGTCTGTTTAACCCGCGGCCGAGGATTTGCTCTCGCTAAATTGCCGCTCGTCGGACGAACGTGGCGACGCTACGCAGTGTGACGAGACGAGACGAGACGAGACGAGACGGGACGGGACGGGACGGGACGAGACGAGAACCGCGATCGCTTTTCGGAGAGGAGGGACAGGGGACTATCAGGGGGAATGTTCAAAGTTCAGGCTACTGTTACCGAAAAACTTGCATCGCTACGGCATGTCGCGAATAGAACGGATGGAAGGTGCGCGGCCAGGGGAGCGACGGATCGCGGTTGCCACGCGTGAAAGGAATTCGTTTCACGGTCGCATCGAATTTCTCGGCGAGCAGCAGAAGTTTCGCGAATGGCATTCGTCGACAACTTTGTTCGCCGCCGTGTAATCGTGACGGTAATCGTTGCACGCCTAAAATAAAGCTTGCATCGTTTCTATTATTATTTCGCGTTATTATCTCGACGCAGGAACAACGCGTTATAAATAACCGAGATGCGCTCGTGTCGAGTTGGGGATGGGGGGGAGCGCGCGAACATCGGCAAAGGAACCCGTAGTGTACCCTGTCCCGTGTATGTATGAACCTAGTGGACGAAAGGGTCGCTCTTCCGTCAACGTCAACGTCAACGTCAACATTTAACGTCATCGGCGACCGTTCGGGGGTTGACCACTCCTCGCCTTGCCATCCTTCTCGCTTTCCCGCTTTCCCGCTTTCCGCTGCGATGCACGATTAACCGCTCTAGACTATTGCCTCGACCTTGCCCTCTAGCGCGATCCAATCTGCCGCGTCCTTGGCGTACCTGCCTCTTTTACCGTACTTGGCGCGCACTTGGCGAACGCGTCCATGCGTTCACATGCTCTCGCGTGCCATTCCTCCACTTAATACCGATTATTCCGCGCAATTTGCAGCTCCTCTGCTACCCCGATGACGAACTGTAACGGCGTTACGCAACTGGCGACCGTTTGGCGCCGATCGAACAGCTTCGCGGCAGCTTTTCGAACGCGCGTTGGCGAACCGCGGCTGACCGCTCTTCCGATTCTCGCTCGAATTGTTGCGAATCGGTTTGTAACGAAGGAACGCTTTACTGTTGTAGCATTGCTGGGCTCGCGTCACATAGTGACGTTGATGCTGTTCCTCGGTATGGCTAACGCTTACGTGATGAGGACGAACATGTCCGTGGCGATCGTGGCGATGGTGAATCATACCGCCATTACCGAGCACCACGAGGGTATTCCGAAGAACCAGTGCGGCGACGAGGAGCCGGCCAACGCGACGGCAGCCGTAAGTGCGACGACGCAACGCTCTGTTTGCCGATGATCGCGTTCTCGCAATTCTTGCGTTTGCATTTACGTTTGTGGCACTTCTCGCCCCTCGCCCCTCACCCCTTGCCTCTCGTGATACTGCTTATCTAATCTTCCTCGAGTCTCAGGTATATGCCCGAAACGAAGGACAAGCTTGGATAAAAATATAGGCTATCGCGATCGTGAAGGCGCCGCGTACGATGGTAAGCGAGAGCAGGATTTATGGAATGTTATGCTTCGCAGGACCATAGCAGCAGCGACGGAGAGTTCGTTTGGGATAGCACGAAGCAAGGCTATCTGTTGAGTTCCTTCTTCTACGGCTACGTGATCACGCAAATACCCTTTGGAATTCTCGCAAAACGATACGGATCGAAGTACTTCCTCGGTGTCGGAATGCTGATCAACTCGGTGTTCGGACTGCTGGTGCCCGTCGCGGCGCGCGCCGGCTACTATTGGCTCATGGTCGTTCGATTCATTCAAGGCCTGGGCGAGGTAAGGGATCCCGACGAGTTCTCTTCATTTCGCCGCTTCTCCTTTTCTCGTCCTCTTTCTCCGTAGAGCAAGAGAGCTCGAGTTCGAGTTTGAGTTTGTGTTTGAGTTTGCAAACGGCTGCTGCGTAGAGACGCTGCGAAGCCAATCTAAAGCGTATGCATTAACGAGGATAGCAAAGCCCTTAATGATTTTCTCGTTGAACGCTTTTTGATCGTTCGGGTGTATTTCCTGCCCCTAGGAATGGATTATCCCTATTGCAGGGTCCAATTGTGCCATGCACGCACGCGTTGTTGGCCAAATGGATACCGCCGAACGAGCGCAGCAGGATGGGAGCCTTCGTGTACGCCGGTAAGCTCGTTCGTCTCCACGCGACCATACCATACGTTTTCCACCGCGGTATGCTACCTCTGGGACGTACCGGCCTGCTTCTTCTTCTTCTTCTTCTTCTTCTTCTTCTTCTCTTCTTATTCTTCTTCTTCTCTTCTCTTCTTTGCTACTTCTCCACTTTCTCTTCTCCCGTTTTTTAGAATGTTCCACCTCGCTAATCGCTCCTTCTCTGTTTCTGTGTTCGTTTCGTGCAGGCGCCCAATTCGGCACAGTCATCTCTATGCCGTTGAGCGGCATCCTGTCTGAGTACGGTTTCGACGGTGGCTGGCCGTCCATCTTTTACGTGTTTGGAGCAGTCGGCACTGTCTGGTGCGTCGCCTTTCTGATCACAGTGTACGAGGACCCCGAGACCCATCCCCGTATCGCGGAAGACGAGAAAAAGTACATTCTCAGCGCCCTATGGGGTAACGCCGGTGCTTCTGTACGTACCATCATCAGGTCCAGCCAGCCGCGTTTCTCCTTCCTTCCCTTTGCCTTCCCTTCCCTTCCCTTCCCTTCGCTAATTAGCTAAATTCGCCGTTTACGCGTTTGCGCAGTCCCCCCCTGTCCCGTGGATCTCGATAGTCACGTCGCTGCCGTTCTGGGCCATCCTGATGGCGCACATGGGTCAAAATTACGGATACGAGACGCTGATGACGGAGCTGCCGACCTTTATGAAGCAAATCTTACACTTCGACATAAAATCGGTAAAAAAAAAGCCAAAAGCGGCGGCGGAAGAACGACGCGGCGGTCACGATGAACAACGTGAAGGCGGAGAGGATAACGCGAGGCGTTCTGTTATTTTAGAACGGCACCGTTTCTTCGCTTCCCTACTTGGCCATGTGGATATTCTCTATGGTGATCTCTCACGTGGCCGACTGGATGATCTCTAGCGGCAAGTTCAATCACACGATTACGCGGAAAATTATCAACAGCATCGGTCAATTTGGGCCGGCGATCGCTCTGGTGGCTGCCTCCTTCACCGGATGCAACTCCTGGTTGACGGTGGCCATCCTAACGGTCGGCGTTGGCCTGAACGGCGGTATATATTCCGGATTTAAGGTGAACCATTTGGATATTTCGCCGAGATTCGCGGGTGTTCTGATGTCGTTCACGAATTGCCTGGCGAACCTTGCCGGCCTGTTGGCGCCGATCACAGCTGGATATATAATTGTCGGCCCGGTAATTATCGCTTATTCCAACAGTCATATCCGCTGCATCCGTTGGCGGAAGAAGCCAGCCGACGTCAAATATAATTTGGCTGTTTATTTGCATTTTTAGCCGACGCAAGAGAAATGGAGATTAGTGTTCATGATATCGGCAGGTGTGTACGTCGCGTGCGCGGTGTTTTATATAATATTCGGCTCCGGCCAGCGACAGCCTTGGGACAATCCAGACAGAGACGAGGAGAGGCAGCAGGAGAAGCAAGCCTTGGAGAGCGTAAAGACTATCTCGGAAACGCAACATTGACCTAATCCGTAGCCTTCGTCGCGTATCTTTCGTTCCTGCCACTCTGTCGTGCCACGCAACGGTGCGCGGAACAACCCTAAACGCTTGCCCGATTTCTTTCTTCGTTGTTCGCTCTCGTTGAACGCGCCTCCTTAGCGCGTCCGCGATACCGTCCGAGAGCGCGCATCGAGGCTGCCGGAAAGATGCGCGAGAATGAAATAGCTAAGGAAGGAAGGAAATAAAGAAAGAACGAAAGTAAAAGAGAAGAGAAGAGAAGGGCGCAAAGAAGTAAAGAAGCATGTTCGAGTACGAATTCGTTGCATCCAGAGACGCAGTGGTGGATCCTCCGAATCATCGGTTTCTTCCTCCGTCACGCGAGGAGCCACGATTTCGCTGTTTGCTCTTCGCTCGTGCGTCAAGTTAAATCGCACACAAATATTTGTACAGCAAGTAAGTCGAATCAAACGTCACGTTTCTATAATCGTCTACGGACAAGCCGAGGAACGAACGTGTATACGTGCGGCGCGCGTGTGTATGTGAATATTATGCATGTGGATGTGGATGCGGATGAGCGAGAGAATGATACGCGTGTAAAAAAAAAACAACCGGGCGAAAGGGAGGGAAAGCAATTACTTTTACATTTTTATAGCATCTCTGTTCGGTGAACGTTGAACGTCTGCGGCTTGCGATTGAACGCTACGAAAATAAAAAATACACCGTCGCGTCGCGTCGTTTCGTTTCGTCTCATTAACCCGTGACTTCGATTGCGCGCTATTTTCGCCGCCCAGCTGCTCTCGACTCGGGCAACCGTCGATCCGAATTTTTGTCCGATTTCCTTTTTTTTTTCTTTTTTGGATGCACTCGAATACGTGTTGCTAGGTCGAAGGCGGCGTCGACATCGGCCGCGCGTGCATCGCGTCGTTCCTTCGCCGTTTCTTCGCCGCTCGCGCAAACAAGAAAATGGACAAGCGTGATTACAGTATTAGAGCAAATATCCTCGCGTCTCTTCCGTCTCCGTCTTTGTTCGTTACTTGTCGCACATTATTACAATTGCCATTTCGTATTGTACGGCTGATACCGATCACGATGAAACACGACAAACGAATTGCCGATTTGTCGGATCCGGTTCATCGCTTTGAAACCGTTGCAACCAACGCGATGCAATACAGCAGTGGTTTATAAATATTGTAGATATTTTTACGCATAGGTTTCTATTAAGTTGTAGACGTTAGACTAGACAACTTACCGCTCTTGTTTACTTATTTATGCGATATGTACAAAGCAAAATGGAAAAAAAATAGGAAAAGAGAATAATGTACAAAAAAGAGTGATAGGGAGAGAGAGAGAGAGAGAGAGAGAGAGAGTGAGAGAAAGAAAGAGAGAAAGAGAGAGTATACCAAGAAAGAGGATAAGAACATTCAGAGGAAAAAATTTACGTTTGCATAGTGGAATGCATTTTCTTTTTTTTAACTATTATTGTTGTTATTATTATTATTATTTTATTATTATTATTGCTACTATTATTGTTGGTATTATTATTGTAATAGTCATTACTGTCGTCATCGTCGTCATCGTCATTGTCATGGTCATCTTCGCCATCGTAATCATAAATCGCATCCTCATTCATCGTCGGGCTCGTTAAATTATCGCGCGAAAGCATCGCCGGATACGCGTTGCTGTTGCTGTTGCCGTTGCTGTCGCTGTCGCCGCGAAAACGGCACAGCCCGAAAACGTCCAAAACGTCCGTGATCTTTCGTTTGTTTCTTCTTCTCCTCCCCGTACATGCAGGCCGTTGTTGCGGGTGTGCACATATCTTATCGTTCGACCGATTTGCGAATTTGGACGAGTCCGTCGCGTCGCGTCCTCCACGACAAGCGCTTTCGCGTTTAGCGCGTAGCCGGCTCGCGAGAGCGGAAATCTTCCAAACAATTGCTTATCTAGCATCCGTTATCGCGTGCCTTCTGGTTCCAGCGATTCGCGGATCGCTTTCAGCGAACGTATCGATGGGAACGCGATAAACGCCACGGTTGCGATTCGCGATGCCTTTTGGATCGCGCCAACACGAACACCGCTACACATCGGTTAAAAGTACCTGCGTCTTCCTGTGATCGTCTACCTAAAATGTGCCTTCGGTCGGTCCGTCCGATCTTATCGCCGACTTCGCGGTAACTCGTCAATCGTTCTGACTATCGCTGTAGCCGGAAATGCTGCAGTTGATCGCGCGTTTCGCGTCTCGCGTCTCGTGTTTAACGTTTCTGAGCATTCGAGATTCGGTCACGCGTTATCGCGCCTCCTCGTCACGTTTAATCCGTTTCTATTTCTCTTTTTTCGCAGAACGGGCGAACGTAAATACGCGCGTGCGTGCGCGCGCGTGCTTGTAACCGACGTGTTCGCGTTACAAAGAAAGTCTTACGTCAATTCGAGAAACCTTGCGAAGCACGGCTCTAGCGATCAGCTTGCTAAAGCACGTGCAAAACGATCCACTCAACTCGGAGATTCATATTTTTATAGAATTATTTATGACCGCTGTGCCGAACGAGTTGACGCAATCTCTCGAGACTGTACGAAATCCTCTTTTTATCAATGAAATTGTAAAGCGCATAAAAACAATGTTAACGCGGGTAAATAAAGTATCGCTCAACGAGTACCTTATCTTTTGTCTTGGATTATCTGCTCCGCCACTCGAAATTCCCACGACTCTACGCGTGCCTCCCCCCACCCCCCTCTCTTTGTTCGAAACTACGCGAACGCGGCGTTCGTTTGACGGGCGCGCGATTGAAACGTACATTACAGGGAACAGCTCAACGGGTAATGGACTATCGGGAGCTTTCGAATTTGCTACTCTGTCGTACCAACGGTAGATAAAGTTGCCGCGATGCTTGCTAGCGATAGAATTAGTCGAAGGATGGCGACCGTAACGATCGTCGAGTAGCTGTCAAAGTTGGTGAACGCACGATGGTCGAGAACGGTGTCAGGTATGTTGCTGTTTTGCTTCTAAATTACTAGACGCGCTTCGTCGTTTCCGTGATAGAAATTGCTTCGAGGCATCGGGAATTGCGCGATTAACAGACGGCATTGTTTGCTCGCACGGCAGCGAAACTTTCGCCGCGATTACAGTTGACGCAATCCGCTCGAAAGGATGACTAGGTTAAGCGAGGAATAACGCTTCGTTCGAGTGAGTCATACGGCGATACGTTTTGGGAGGAAAAACAGGGGAGAATATTTGTCGCAGATAAGCAACGAACGGACACACGATGCGGATCGAGTTGGTAATGGTGCGAGTAGCGGTGGTCGTGGCCGCGGCCGCGATCGCGGTGGTAAAATGTAGCGACATTACGCCCGCGGTTTTCGGCAATGTCCTCGATGGAATGCCAGCGGCTTTTGGTGATTTCAACTCGGACGAATTGACCGACGTGTTTATGCTGCGCAAAAACGGCACCACCGTAGAGATTTTCCTAGCCGCGGAGCAGGAACCGCTACTCAGGCCGAGTTACGAGCTCAGCTGCACGTTCCGTCGCATAGTGGTCGGCGTGGTCCCGGGAGATTTCGACGGAGACGTATTCATGGACGTGCTCGTGATCACGTTCGACCAGCGGAGCAAACTGTCCTACGGTTACATACTCTGGGGTGGAAACGGCCGACTCAATTGCACCGTCGAGGACCGTCCGTTGATAAAGATGACCGGACAACCGTTAGCGCTCGACTACAACGGCGACATGATCATAGATTTGTTCGGGTTGGACGAAAACGGGAACAGGACGTTCTGGGTGTTCGATCAGAGCAGGAGAGCCCCGACCGCGATACCGATGCTACCCCCGGCGACCTTGGATCCGCAACCGTTGCCACCGATCAGTCGGCCCCACTCGAACGCCTATCTCGATTTGAACAACGATTTTTTGGCCGATCTGGTCGTCACCACGAGTCGGTACTTCGAAATTTGGCTGGGCGGCGAGCGCGGATTCGAGTTTCACCAGCCGATCAGATTCCCATACGGGATTTCGTTGGACGAGAATTTCAACGGCGTAATCGGGCAAACCCTCTACCTGGACGTTGAGTTGACCGGGAAAATGGATCTGCTTCTGCCGCTCTGCTTCGATGTGGCATGCGCCAACAGCACGATCATGATGTACTCGGATAAATGGCACAATCTGCAGGTGAACTTCCGAGACGGGGACAACGCGCTATGGGGTTTCGTGAATCCCGACGGGCAACGATATACCGATACCATTACCCTCCGCGGGGGGGATTTCAACATGGACGGGTATCCGGATCTGCTGGCCACGCTCAAGTCGACCAACGGCAAACAGAAGCGATCTTACCTGCTGGAGAACGTCGCTTGCGACACGTGCGCCGGTTTCGCCCGCAAATTCGAGGTCAAGTGGCAAGCTTTGAACCCGTTCCACAACGAGACCGCGATGGCGGTGTTCTACGATTTCTACCAAGACGGTATTTTGGACGTGATCTTGGTGGAAGTAGACAAGACGAACAACAGCTATCGCACGGCGGCGTTTAAAAATAGCTTGGACTACGACGCAAACTTCGTGAAGGTGATGGTACTGACGGGGCGCAACAACAGCATGTACCCGATTTCCCCAGGATCGTTGGGCAAGAAGAAGAGAACTTACGGGACGAACCTTCCCGGCCCGTCGATAGCCTATCGGACCACCACTCAAGACGGCAGCCCGCGGAACGCGATCGCCGCCCAGCTTCCGCAAAGCGCACACTTCTCCTTGAACTTACCCTACACCACCTTCGGTTTGGGCAGGACACCCAACTTCGTGGACGGTCTCACGATCGGGGTAAGCATTCTCGTCGCGCGCCTCTCGCCTTTCGCCTCCCGCGCTACGTTCCTCACCTCACCTCACCTCTCGCCTCTTACGCGTCCGTTCGTTTCTTTCGTTTGTCCAACAGGTCGGCGGCAAGTCTCGGGAGTGGCCGCAAATTATTCCCAACTCGCAGATGGTGGTGATTCCGAATCCGATAGCAGAACCTTGGCGATGGAAGGCGCAGCTATTCGTAACTCCGAGCAAATTGATTTTGCTGAGCGCCGCTGCGCTAACGGGCACCTGCGGTCTGATAACCCTGATCATCGTCGCTCTTTACTGGAAAGAGCGCAGGGAGGATAAGATCGAGAAGCTTCAGGAAGCGCATAGGTTTCACTTCGACGCGATGTAAAGGTTCGATTAACGATCCGTTTCTATCTTTAAGAAATGTATTTAATTACTCTGTAAGTTATTTCGTAAACGGCAAACAGACGAATAAATTAATAAATTATACAAATGTCTACAAATAAATAAGGAAACGAACGACGAAACGTGTGTGTGTGTGTATACGATTGGACGCGATGCGTATCGTGTACGCGGTACATACATGTGTGCGTACGAATGCGTGTGTGTGTGTGTTGTACGCGAATCCGTGTACACGTGTAATACAATTCGAAGAACCTTTGGCAATACTTTGTACAATGCGTTGCCGGAATATCCCGCGCGCAGTCTGCTCCTTTCCGATAGAAAATCACCGTCCCTGATAGAATTGACAATTTATTGATTCCTCTTGGACATTTTTATAAAACAGGACTCGTCGCTACGACTCGCGTGGCGATCCGCGCCGCGAATGCGAAACTTGCGAAATATACACTTACGATAGTAGTCACATATATATATATATATATCTATATATGTATATATTAACAAAGACGATTGCCGGGATCTGATGTTGGTCCCTGCGCTACTCACGGTATACTTGCCGTGGATCGTGCAAGTTCAACCGACATTCCCTACTGGCATCGATCGTTTTTGATGGCAGGGTTCAGATCGTTAAAGTAGGGATGCCCCATCGCTTCCTCCGCGGGCAATCGTAGCGCTGGATTGCACACCAGCAACCTCTGAAACCGCCAACCAACGGTGAAACTTCGCCGCGGAGACGAGTCACAGGTATATATATATCGGACTGCGACTCGATCGAAGGTGCTCTGTTACCTGCAACAAGTCCCTGCCTCTGGAGTTGAGTTTCGGCGTCACCAGAGCCAATCCTTGGGCAGGATGATAAAGCGGGAAGGATTTGTAGTCCGGAAGAGTGGTAAAATCGGACCAGGTCTCTTCGGTCGGCGTGCCGAGCATCTTGAATATCCTCTTCAGCTGATCGTCCACGTCCGAGCCGGGAAACAGAGGCCTGCCGGCGTTCGCCAATTCTGCGCCATCGAAAACCCGCGTAAGCCCGCCCTTTCTTCTTCCTCTTCCTCTTCGCGTTTGCGTTCGTCTTTCGCCTCGCGTACTTACCAGCAAATATGCAACCGGCGCTCCACATGTCGATCGACGTCGTGTACAATTTCGCGCCGAACAGAACGTCCGGGGGACGGTACCACAGAGTCACCACTTCCGCGGAGTAACATTTTACGGGGATTCCGAAGGCTCTCGCCAATCCGAAGTCGGCCAACTTTAGTTCCCCGTTCTGAAACCAAACATAGATCTGCTGCAAAAAATTGCAGATACCTTAGCTGCTTCTTGGCTTAGAGCCTTTTCGCGGTGTCGCCGCCGCTTTTCTTCTCCAGTCGAAAACTAAGCTATACAATGTTACGTTTTAAAAATCTGGGCAACGCGAAAAGGCTCTAAAAGGAAGAAGAAGGACCCTACCTTGTTGATGAGCAAATTTTGCGGCTTGAGATCTCTGTGCAGCACGTTTCTGCTGTGGCAAAATGCCAATCCTCTCAATAGCTGATACCTAAAGGCAGGCAAAGGCGTAAAGCTTGGACAAGCCATCGGATCTGGATCCTGTACATTGAGGAAAAACACTTTCGGGATACTTACAGAAAGGATTTAACCACGTCCAAATCTATCTCCCCGTTCAGACTGTCGAAATACTTTTTCAAATCCTGGTCGCAATGCTCGAATACGAGAGTTAGTTTCTTATCGCTGTGCAGCACGTCGTACAGCCTTACGATGTTCTTGTGCTTCAACTCTTTGAGCAAGCAAATTTCTCTGAGCGCAGACGACGGTACACCCTGAGCGTGAACGAGAAGCGGTTACGGTAAGTTAGCGGATTATTGGGAACGGTTAGCGCGAACGCTGGAGGCGCGCAAACTCGTCGCTGCGAAAAACCTACTTCGTCGTCGTCGTCCAATCGAACCCTCTTTAAAGCGACGATTTCGTGAGTCTCGCGGTTCTTGGCTTTGAAAACGGTTCCATATGTTCCTGAAAGCCGTGAGAAACCCGTGAGCATCGTTCGACGAGAGCAAATCACCGTGATCGGCTGTCAGGTGTCAGAGGTGCGTTCGGCGAGCGGCGCGGATTTCGGAGGACGATGAAGCGGAAGCGTGCCGATGGAAGCAAAGGCGAAACAAGGATCGAAGATCGAACGCTTACCTTCTCCTATTTTCTCGAGTTTCTCATATTTTTGCATATTTTTGGCGATACTACGGGCGGAATAATGACACAGTGGTTAACGCTGCACTGGAAACAGCGGTCGTGCGCGAACTCACCGCTGCCAATAGCGCTACTAGAAAGAAATCCTCGGCTACTCCGTTCCGTACCGACACCCAACACAAACGCATCCGCCACGGCGCGACTATAGCGCGGACTTACTCTACTGCGTGCGATCCGTGGCCAAGATAAATTTATCAACCGAGAGGGAGATTTATTTTGCCAGTCTTCTGCCGACTGCCGACAATCGTGAAAGGGGCGTCGTATCTTTCGATCTTTTACCCTTAAACAAGCCGAACTGCACGCCGCGGAGTAGATAACTGGTGTGCTCGTTCAATCCTTTGGCAGACTCCTGCAGATAGTTTGTGCACTTCTTTAACTAATCAGAAGTACCGCTGAATTCCCTAGTACACGGTTCGCGCGTAAAGGTAATTCTCGCGAATTCTCGTGCGCGCTATTTCTATCCTTCACGGAAAGTAGCGAGCTCTTTTTCTATATCTCCGTCCTTGTTAAAAAGTAGCGCCAGTCCCAATGTGTGACGTCGCAGCTGCTACCCCGTCCATGTGCCGCCGCGCTGCAACCTTGTTTCGTCAGCTGCTGCTCCTGCTGCTGGTGCTGGACCACACGGTCGGGGTTGGGCGCTTCGAGCTCTGAATTTTGCCGTGGAGAATGCCAATGTGTGACGTCGCAGCGGTACACCTTTCAAGCACCCTACAAGTATCTTGTAAGAGCATCGTCAAAGTTGAAGTCCTCAATTCAATTGTAACACGCTTTAGTTTATAAGGATATTGTAGCACTCTTGTAAATTGTACTCCAAGAAAGCTTAAATAAAAATGCCCAGTTAAACATAAATTAATCGTTCAAGTGGATTCTTCACCTGTCCACCTGTCCTAGAACGACCAATCCGAATCCCTAAAAGAGTAGTATCGTGGAGGAACTTTAATAGAAAAGTTCCGAAACGAGAACCTCTAAAACATAGTCCTGATCACGATTAAATTAGTTGTAAGCATGCAAAATTATACTCGAAGTCGTTTAAAACTCGGCAATTCCTGGAAATGACGTCATCATGCCATGTTCGCCGGATACCTCCTCATACCTCATATTCGCCTAATACAAAGTCGCCAAATCGACCAAAAATTTACTCGAAAATCTGAGAAACGCGGCAGTTCTTGGAAAATGACGTCACTTCTTGGAATCGCCGAAATTCTTGGAAATGACGTCACCTTGCCATGTTAGCAGATACCTCCTTGCACCTCATATTCGCCTAATACAAAGTCGTCAAATCGGCCGAAATTTTACTTGAAGGCCTGGGAAACTCGGCAGTTCTTGGAAAATGACGTCACTTCTGGGAAATGACGTCACCTTGCCATGTTAGCAGATACCTCCTCGCATATCATATTCGCCTAATACAAAGTCGCCAAATCGGCCGAAAGTTAACTCGAAAACCAGAGAAACTCGGCAGTTCCTGGTAAATGACGTCACTTCTTGGAATCGCCGAAATTCTTGGAAATGACGTCACCTTGCCATGCTAGCAGATACCTCCTTGCACCTCATATTCGCCTAATACAAAGTCGTCAAATCGGCCGAAATTTTACTTGAAGGCCCGGGAAACACGGCAGTTCTTGGAAAATGACGTCACTTCTGGGAAATGACGTCACCTTGCCATGTTAGCAGATACCTCCTCGCATATCATATTCGCCTAATACAAAGTCGCCAAATCGGCCGAAAGTTAACTTGAAAACCAGAGAAACTCGGCAGTTCCTGGTAAATGACGTCACTTCTTGGAATCGCCGAAATTCTTGGAAATGACGTCACCTTGCCATGTTAGCAGATACCTCCTCGCATATCATATTCGCCTAATACAAAGTCGTCAAATCGGCCGAAATTTTACTTGAAAGCCTGGGAAACTCGGCAGTTCTTGGAAAATGACGTCATTTCTAGGAATAGCCAAAATTCTTGGAAATGACGTCATCATACTATGTATGCCGGATACCTCCTCGCACCTCATATTCGCCTAATACAAAGTGGTCAAACTTTACGCAAAATTTTCAGATCTTTGTATCAGGAGAATATAACATGCCAGGAGGTCGCCAAAAGCTTTGAACTGTGACGTCATTTCCAAGAATTTCGGCGATTCCAAGAAATGACGTCATTTTCTAGGAACTGCCGAGCTTCTCGGGTTTTTGAGTTAAAGTTCGGCCTATTTGGCGACTTTGTATTAGGCGAACATGAGTTGCGAGGAGGTATGCGGCGACATGGCAAGGTGACGTCATTTCTAAGAATTTCGGCGATTCCTAGAAGTGACGTCACTTTCTACGAATTGCCGCGTTTCTCAGGTTTTCGAGTAAATTATCGGCCGATTTGGCGACTTTGTATTAGGCGAATATGAAGTGCAAGGAGGTATCTGCTAACGTGGCACGATGACGTCATTTCCAAGAATTTTGGCAATTCCAAGAAGTGACGTCATTTTCAAGGAACTGCCGTGTTTCTCGGGTTTTGGCGTTAACGTTCGGCCGATTTGGTCATTTTGTATTAGGCGAACATGAGTTGCGAGGAGGTATGCGGCGACATGGCAAGGTGACGTCATTTCCAAGAATTTCGGCAATTCCTAGAAGTGACGTCATTTTCTACGAATTGCCGCGTTTCTCAGGTTCTCGAGTAAATTATCGGCCGATTTGGCGACTTTGTATTAGGCGAATATGAAGTACAAGGAGGTATCTGCTAACATGGCACGATGACGTCATTTCCAAGAATTTCGGCAATTCCTAGAAGTGACGTCATTTTCTACGAATTGCCGCGTTTCTCAGGTTTTCGAGTAAATTATCGGCCGATTTGGCGACTTTGTATTAGGCGAATATGAAGTGCAAGGAGGTATCTGCTAACATGGCATGATGACGTCATTTCCAAGAATTTAGGCGATTCCTAGAAGTGACGTCACTTTCTACGAATTGCCGCGTTTCTCAGGTTTTCGAGTAAATTTTTGGCCGATTTGGCGACATTGTATTAGGCGAATATGATATGCGAGGAGGTATCTGCTAACATGGCATGGTGACGTCATTTCCAAGAATTTCGGCGATTCTTAGAAATGACGTCATTTCCCACGAATTGCCGCGTTTCTCAGGTTTTCGAGTAAATTTTCGGTCGATTTGGCGACTTTGTATTAGGCGAATATGAGGTGCAAGGAGGTATCCGGGGAACATGGCACGATGACGTCATTTCCTAGAATTGTAGCACTCCTCGGAAATGACGTCAAATTCCTGGAAATGTTGGACGTGTCGAATTTGACCAGAGTTTTACGTCACTTCGGTGATCTTCTAGAGAATTGCTTTTTCGACTTTCGCAACTTATAACTAGTTTAATGGTGTAGAAGGCTATTTTTTAGAGTTTCTCGCTTCGGAACTGTTCTATTTGAGTTACTCCACGATTACTTCTCTTTAAAGGATTTGGAGGGGTTACTCTAGGATCGCTGGACAGGTCAGACAATGTTTAAACTATTATGTGTTTTTAACTGAACATTTATTAAATACTTCTCGGTAAAGTACAAGTTACAAAAATGAGCAAATAATCTTAAAAATTAACACGTGCTACACGTTGCGTTAAAGCGTATTAATATGCTTCTTTAAGTTCTTCCTATGTCGCACTGTTGCCACTGTTCTGGGCGAGGAGTAGCCGACCCCTGCTTCGGTGCAGCAATTTTCGAGGAGGAGACTCTGTTAATTAATCCTCGCTGTAATTGCTCGTTGCATCGCGCTGCGGAATAGTGGTCCAAGGCGTGGCCGGGGAAACAGCCTGTCGCTCGCTCCTTTACGTCTCTTACGCTCTTTTCCACTCCTGGTCACCGTTCATATACGTGACTCCCATTCGTTTCCGAACAGAACCCAGCCTTTTCGCTGTCCTCCTCTATATGTTTGCGCAAGCAGAACAGCCGAGGAACCTGCGCACACACGTAAATATATTAGCAACTAATTGTCGCGCGTACTCGAAATTGCTCAAGTTCCTTACAAAACTTACAGTTGTTTATTAACTTGCGATAATTTATGAAACATCGAAGGCAGCGCTCAGAGCATCCTCTCCCGTTCACTGTTTGCGCAAAAGACGATCGGAATACAGCTGCCGCACGGTAACAAGTGGGGGAGAGTCAGCCGTGACGTCACACATTGGGACTCCGCGCGACAGAGAGCGCGATACTTTTGAACAAGGACGGAGATACAGAAAAGAAGCGCCATATTTTTAGGGAAGGATAGATATATGAAAGAGGAGAGCTATACTCTGAGACAAGAACAGAGATATAGAAAAAGAGCGCGCTACTTTCCGACAGGGAGGGAGATATAGAAAAGGAGCGTGCTATCGTGCGACAAAGACAGAGATAGCGCTCCGGATCGAGAATACGTGTTTTCTGCGCTTTTCAAGTTCTCCAATGTTGCTCGCAAATGTTACACATACGGTTGCTCGCGAAGAATGATAAAGATTCGGTCTATTCCCTTAATTTATTCCGCTGGATATATATCAATTCGATCACATCTTTTTTTTTTGTTTTTTTTTTATTAAATTTTGTGCAGACAAGATAACGTACGCGATATTGCACCGGCGTTTACACGTGTAATCCATGTGGCTCGACTAAACTTGCTGAATCGGTGATACATTTTTGTTGTTACCTCGTAATATATATAAAAATCCATATACAACGTCGCTCTTCTAACTTGTACAAAATACGCTTTCGTTAAAAGCTATATAGATATACATATATATATATGTAGTTAAATAATAGATAACAGTGCATGACAATTACGTAAAGGATGATTTCATTTATGATAGAACAGCGATCTTAATATTGCGTGTACGCGTGTACGAGTGTATGTGTATATATATATTATATTATATATATACACATATATTTGTAACGTGTAATGACGTGTGGTAGAAACATTCGCAGGATGAAATTGATTGGAATTTACACGCATCGGTAGAAGGTTCCGTTCGAACGATGCCATTCGTATCGTTAATCTCAACTCGTTAACATCGAACACTTAAAAAGACACCAGTGGTTTCAATAGTACGAAAATATCAAAGTCGAAATGCAGTGAAGGTGTTACGCTTATCTCCTAGAACTGTTTCATTCCTAATAAATAAATATATATACATATATATATATATATATATTTATAGATAGGTATGATTGAAATCATAATCGTCTCGTAAAACTTTTACACTTAATAATAGTAAGATACGCGTGTATACATATACATATATAGTTGTACAACTGTAAATATAATATCAAGATTCAATAATTAATTACTCTTTCATAAATAAATGCACCTCATAGAGGCTCGAGTCTTTTTCAATAAGTAGATAATTAATTACGTTTTCTCATTGTCAGTCTATCCGAGTCCCCACGGATTCATTAGACGCTTTTCGTGCACGCGAATTTCTCCTTCCTTTAACCGAACAAACGTGTAGCTATATATATATATATATATATATCTTCGGAACACAACTGATCGGGCTTCCAAATATATATATATATATATATATATATATATACACACTCAACTTGGAGAGGACTGCATACGCGTAGCGCGTCTCGTTTTGCGACACGTTCAAATTTAGTAAGAAACGCAACGGATCGTCGGCTGGACGCGAAACGTTTTTACGAGAAACATCTCTATCGGCGTTTGCTCCGTTTATGCGTGCAGCCGACGAAGCCGTCCTAATAAATCGTGTTACGTTTGTACATAGCTACGAGGGACTTATAAAATACTGCGAACAATAAGCGAAACCGTGGATCGATCACGCGCGCACACGTTTTCCGTACTTTACAGCTGCGATGACACGCCACGCGGACTATCTCTATCCGGTCAACAGTTTCAACGAATCGAACCGACTCTATCGAATTGCAAGAGTGCTGAAATCATTGAAGGTTTCAAAAGAAATATACAAAATTCACAAATGAAGAGATACAGTAATTTTATTTGCAAGTAAGATTAATTACAGCGTTTCTATAATAAATATTTAACTATCATCGAATAATCACCGAACATTGTGCATAGTATACACGTATAACGTACAGCGGACTCGCCCAACTACTTCAACGCTTCGCCTACCGCAAGCTTTACGAATATATCGCGCGATCGCGTCTTTCTACCAAACTTTTTCTCCGATACTGTTAACACCGCAACGAGTAGACCGCGAAACTTATTTACGCCTTTTCGCTACCATGCTAAAAGTATTCGCTCATTCCCTTATCTTTCTCGCGTTTAAGTATGAATCAATTTCGGTCAAATATACTGAGGAAAGTTACTTCGTCGAATCGTAAAGTTATAGTTATCAGCTGGTAATTCGTGCGAAACATAAGCGGATTCCCCTGTATACGTATAATACGAATGACAGTAGAGGAACGTGTCTGATCCAGCTGCGGCGTAATTACGGTAGTCGAGTCTCGTCGCGGTGGCAACGAAGCTTGAACAAGTTACGCGCCGCGGTACGCGTAATATATTCGTAAAATTTGTCCACGACGGGCATCGGAATAGTTTGGCCAGCCCCTGTAATACATACACGGGCATATATTTCTATACGAACGTGCATGTACATATATACAAACCCTTGCCCCCTAGCCGCTTCTCTTTTCTCCTGTTACCGTTTGATAATTAAATAATTATAATAATACCTACTATGTTTCAGCACTCTAACGCGTAATGGAAAATTAAAAAATTGATTAATCTCGTAAAAATACGTGCGCTCCATTGGAAACTTTTAACTCTTTTCGGATCGCGGATCGGCTAACAACCGGTAATGGTATGGATCGCGATTACAGAGGCGCGCGAATGCGCTACGAATGAACCTATCGATGAATGATGCTCGAATCGGGGGGGGGGGGGAGGAAAAAAGAGTACAAAGTTTACAATTCTCGGTGCGATGATTATCAGGGCAGATCAAGGCGAATCGGATCGGATCGGATCGGATCGGATCGGATCGAAGCGAGATTATCCACGTTTTTTTCGCTACACGTTTGTTGCATCGAGTAATCGTTTTCGATTTCTACTTTCACTGCAAATAATTCGAGTTTTGCCCAGGTCTGGAATCGAGCACTCGAATTGGTTCGTATTACGCGAGCTCTCCATTCCAGGACGTAACCAGCTGGTAGGTAGATCGTTCGAGCAACTAAATTCATTTATCTCATTTCGATTCGATAGATCCCGCCTCGGTCTACGCTGAGCGACGCATACGTAAATTGCGTGTCTCGGTTGCAGAGTTCTCTTGTATTCCGTTTCAGCGTGTCGATTCACTCTGTAAAGTGTGAGAAAGAAACGTTTGTCCCGTATTGTCGGTGTACGTGTACGCGACGCGCGTCGATGCGTGTATATCCATGATATAAATACACTTCCCTTTTACTCGAGGAGTTTTTTTGCAATTAGGAGTCGAACGTTCCGTTACAGCAGAAGTTGTTGTTATTATACGCGTCGTTTAGGTTTGTTAAAGCAAAATGCAGCAATTCTTTTCCCTCTTACGTTCGCTTCCGTCTCCTTGATTTTCCTGTTCTTTGCGCGCGGCTATTGCGCGCATCAAGTCAAAGAATACCTGCAATACACACAAACTGTCCAGTTTCATTTTATATTATTTCCATCCATTTAATGAAGTACCCAAAGGGCTATTAATCGCGGCCAGTAATAATAGTAATAATACTGATACGAGGTACCCTCGATATTAACGGAAGCATGAAAAAAATCGACATCCCTTACAAAATTTTGCTATCATCGATATCGACCGTACGATTAAAAAGTAAACTTCCTACTCTCGCTTTGAACTATATTTTGCCAACTATATCGATACAGCCGAGACGTTAAACGTATCGGAAAAACAGAAATATAGCACATATCCGTGTATGGGATTATTGCATGGCCAAAATTAACATGCGCAGCGGTAAGCTACAGCGGCTACGGAAAGTATTTTTTTACTTCGATATTTACGTACCAATTCGTTAGCTTGCTACAATTTAAGAACACCTTCTGCGCGACTACAAACAGATGCGTATCGCTGATCAGATATGAAACTAGGCGTTAAAAGTAACTCTTATCGGAACTGCGGCGTTCGAAGAGCATCCGAATGGATGCCGCGAGCGAAATCATTTTCTCAAGCAACGCCGCACCTACGCGTGCGAATACTTTTCGTAGCCACCGTTTGTTCGCTATGTCGTAAAAATTCACAAGCTCATCCCCATCGGTGACTTTGCCGCGACGAATGAAAGAAATAAGGAGTCGTCTTGTGTATTTTTAATTAGCGATATTACGTGGAACATTGTACGTGCATATGCGGTACTTCAGGCACAAGCGAAGGGCAACGTAACAAGCGAAATTGAATCTTTCTTTTTTCGTACGTGCCTGTGAGAGACACCGTTGCGGAAGCTCGTTACTTCTGGTATAATCTTTACCTGCCGATAATTCGCATATCCGCACGTTTTATCTGAATCGTGGGGGAAGAAGATGTGAGAAGAGTAAAACGAGTAGTGAAACGTAAAGAAAATTTCTAAGCGGCATCACCCGGCTCCCCGTTCTCGTTTAGGAACGATTAAAAACGGTGGAAAACAAAAAGAAAAGGAAAAAGGAAAAAGAAAAAAAGAAAAAAACGGCAAACCTATAGAATAATGCACTTCTTTTTCTTCCTCTTGGCACGGTCCTTTCCGCGACCGTTGCTCGCCGACTTGTCTTCGATCTTGCGCGACTTTATTTCACGCATCAAGTCGAAAAATACCTGGAAATGTGCAATTGATGCCATCTCAAAGCTTCGAGAGGGTTTGGAAATGGTGCTGCTTGGTAGATTCAAAATTATGTTCTCGTTGCGAAGAATTATTACGTGTGCGAGAAGCTATCGGACGTATCGCGCAGCGAACGGAACAGAACGTGTAGTCAAAATTGCAACTCAAGTAAGCCACGTAAAATACGTTTCATGCAACGTCCGTGTTCTAATAGAGCTACGGTAAACTCGAAACGATACGTAACGAGACATCGACGATGCGTGTGTGTCGTGCGTATTTTATGTACAACATTGATTTTAATAACATCGATTTTCTATAGGATCGCATATCTTTATACCGGCGCATACACAGTGTAAGGTGTAAGGTGTAAGGTGTAAGGTGTACTGTGTACAGTGTGGATAACAGTAAGAAGGGTGCAAAGCGGATATCGATCGTTCCATTACCTTATCGACGTTCTCTTTTGTCTTTGCGCTCGTTTCCACATAAGGTACTCCCCATTGCAGTGCTCTGACTTGAGCTTCGGCTAAGCTAACTTTTCTCTTCTCTTGCAAATCGCTTTTATTTCCCACTAGTAGAAATGGAATGTTTTCGTCATTTTTTACTCTAAGGATCTGTTCTCTACAAGTGAAACGTTCAACGATTATACTTTGAAAGGTACGCGCAGGCACGTATTATATGCCCGCGGTAAGTTAGCCGCCAGAGGCCGGGACAACCGCCCAGCGGAACTTAGTTTTTCTGTTCGTCCTTCTGACTCTTCCTTGAGTCGCCTTCACTGCGAATGTTTCGGCCAATAACGCCAATACTCTAACGCGTCAGATCCGCATTTTCCAAAGTACGTCCACCTTGCCCCTGCACCGACCCAGCGGCCAACTTACCGCGGACGTATAATACATCGGTGGCGGTTTTCGCGTCCGCGTTTCGCTGCTCATCCGGCCGCTTGTTTCACCGCTTCGTCGGCCCGAACGCGAGCCGGGACTTTGTCAAATTTATTTCCGTTAACCCTTTACGCCTGAAAGCTTTCGATTACGCGGACAAATGAATTCAGAGCCTTTATCTTTATCGTTATTTTCCGTAGAGGCGCCGTCGGGTAGTTGGGAAAATTTGAGGAGATAGCGGCGGACGCTAAAGCGAGCAGATATGCGGACGCTTACGCGGGCATTGCCGCGCATCCTCGCGCTGTTCGTCGCTCACCTAAACTCTTGGGTGGCTTGAAAGCTATCGTCTTCCGTTATAGAAAATACGCAAAGAAATCCTTCTCCACTCCTAAAGTAATTATCCCGAATCGCGGCATAGTCTTCTTGCCCCGCCGTATCTAATATATCTATTTGTACTTCCTGAGCATCCAGTACGACTTTTTTCCTATAAGAGTCTGCCTTTGTGGGCTCGTAGTCCTCCACGAACTGGTTTGCGTACGAACAGAAAATTATAAATCAGCTATACCGCGCGCATTTCTTCATAGAGGATTTGTAAGAATGGTGTACCTCGTCGTACATGAATTGTAACGTGAGAGCAGACTTTCCTACACCTCCGCTTCCTACCATTATGACCTTGTGCATGGCTTGAGTGGTGCCAGTTGTTCTCGGCATCGTTTCTTCTTACCCTGAAATCATACGGAAAGGAGTCAAAATCGAAAGCACCGAGACCTGTATCGTTTACGGAAATGGCAGCCTATATAATTGGCTAAGTAAAAAGTTCTCCCGGAAGTAAGCAGAGGGTGAATGAAATTAGAGGGAAGAAAGGCAGGATGTGAAACTAGCGTTGTCGGTGTGAGAAATCTAAAAACAGGGTCAGGAGTGTGCGTTTATCTGGTATTTGTTTATATAGCGCGAATTAATTATATCTATCGATTCGCTATCATATTAATAGAGCGTCGAAGAAAAACTCGGTCGTCGTCTCTCGCAACTTTTATCTCCGCGAAACGATCCCAAAACGGGAGAGAATGCGTGCGCGTTCGCGAGCACCTGTTATATTCTCGCGGAAACTAAACGGCCGCTAAACTAAACGTCAAAATGCGAGCGATCAATTATTCTCTGTTACGAAGTTGTCACGATACGCGTTTGTTCGCCGCGATCGCGAAATCCATCGTCGAAAGTTAGATCCGCGTAACGTATACGTTACGATAGTGAATCGTGATTTTTTTTCAGCTACAGAAACGCGAGCGGAGAGGAAACAGTGAAATGTGTTTTGGTATACAGAGTGGCATTCAATTTGTTCGGGGCTGGAAAGCTAGGTGCGTGAAAGTACGCGAATATTAACGAAGCTTCGACTGTTATTCGGCCTGCTGTTGCACTCGGTTATGTGGAAAAGGTAAAACGATGAAAAAAATACACGTAAATGTATCGGAATGACTAATAGCGAAAAAGGCGGTGCCACACGCCCAATTTTAGGAATGCCGATCGCGATTCCAAAGCTGCCAATTTCCCTGCACTATATTCGACCGGTGTCGTTCGACGCAACTTTTACTTTCAGCCACCGTCAACTCCGATCGTGCAAATACCTTTCAAAATCGCGCGTATCCAACACAATTTTCTACACTTCTTCTAACAGCACGGCCGTCACGCTTTGCTTTACTGAATCGCGACTGATAGTGCTGATACGTACTCATAGAGGTAGCGAATGCACCCTATCGGCACCTTACCGTACCGCAATGCCGTCGTTTCAGTCACCCGGTAGATCAAGTAGGTTCCTGTCTTTTTGCGCTTTCAAAAAATTCGCCAGCCTGTTTGCCGTCTTATCTCGTTGTCGGCGAATAGCTAGCGAATTTCTACGAAGCGAGGGTTTCGTCAAGCGAGGGTTTCCCGCGGCCGATCAAAGAATTCGTTGTTTGCTTGTTTAAGAGAAAAAGAGGGTGGATCTTTTTCGAAAGTGCACGTCTGCAAAAGATATTCTACGATAGGAAGAATATACGTACGTCTCGTTTTGGGATCGCGTCTTCCTATTCGTCACGTTTCCAGCTGCGGACGCGTTTCATTGGTTGCCGAAAGTGGCAATGAAACGAGTAGGGATTCGCATGAAATTTTTCGCGTTTCTACGCGCGATACCGTGGGACAGGTTTGCGCGCCGGTTAAAGGAAAAAAAATTGTTCGCCAAAAGTACGGCAAAGCGTAGAAATAGGTCGACGCGAGCGAGTGCAATCGGTCGCAGTCAAGTTTTCTGCATCAAACCAGAACGAATTGGTTGGAAAAGAATAAGTGACGTCAAGAGAAGTCGCGTGATCGTTCTCGAGGCTGCGGACTGGTCAGGGGTATCTCGCGTAACAGTGGTGTTCGTGAAAAATCTTGTCGCTTGCTGACGACGACGAAACTTTTCCGTTGGAAGCAAGCGGCAAGCGGCGAACGGTTCGCCGACGGACCAGTTTCTCCTCGAGGAAGCGAGGGACTCGTTAGCGTTAGCCACGCGCCGTTCCTCCAACCGGAGGAGGCTCGATCGACGCTACGCTGCTTTCTTAAAAGAAACCAGGGAGCCACGCGATGAGAGTTACTGGTGAAAAGATTTCCCCGCACCGCGATTCATTCCCACTCGTCGCACCGTACGTAATAATAATCGGCCGAAGATTCGAAGAGTGTGCGTAGAGCACGGCGGCGCGTACTGAAGTTCGGACTTTTCCGGCAGACGGTTGGTGCGCGTTGCTGTACTCGTTCTCGTTCTCGTTCTCGTTCTCGTTCTCTCTCTCCACGGTGTATCCGATTATCGCGTATCGTATCCCACCTCAGGTGAGGTTTGCTCGCGAATCGCGCGACTCCCCGTTGCGCTACTTTCCTTCACCCTTGCCCGTCGCCCGCCTCGCCGCCTATTTCCGCGGTAACGCTCGCGCTAGCCTAATATCGTGACCATGACGTTCCGTAAAACATGAATTAGTAGGATGGAGCCACAGTGACACAGTGAGAGATTAGCGCAACGTATTTTCATGTGCGTGTTTAATGAGTGACACATACGTGGTGCGCGTCCGCCTGCCCAGACTAAGATTCCGAGTGTTCGCGTTCTCTCGTTGGACGAGAATCGCCGAGATACAGAGAGCCACGCGACGACAACACACGGTTCTGATCGGCAAAGTTAACATCTACGCGCTGTCGTAGGATGACCGATCCGAAAATCGAGATGCATTACACGCCACCGAGCTCCGATACCATACAAACCAAACCTTTCCCCATTCGTGGTAAGACAATTTTCATTACCAATTGCTATTAGACTTACCCGAGTTCGTTTCGGGGCCTTTTCTTTTTACAAAAAAATCCGATACAATCTCGACGATGAAAATAATTTCCATCGATTAATCCTCGTCGGACGCGACTTGCGAGTTCCATTTTAACAAAAAAACACCCCGCGCGTTTAAGTCACGAAAATCTTTAGGACTCGAAACGCACCAGGGGCAGCGAATTCATTTTCTGCGCCTAATATTTTCTAATTTGCTCCGTCATCTACTCGCCCCTCGCATTTTCTTAGGAGCTTTTTAATAGAACGCTGTCGAGTACGCGTAGAAGGTTTTGGGAGGAATCACGGGCATCGAAAGGCGGGTTTCGATCGGAAAGGGAGCGCGATGTATTCTAGCCGAAGTCGCTGTCTGTCATTCGTTAACCCTTTGCGGACGGAACAAAGTAATATTTCGCCAATTATCCTTCGATGGTAAGCCCTTTGGGGACGGGACTTAACGAACTCTTGTCCAATTATTAGCATCCCCGTCTACTGGCGATATCACGTGGCATTTCTTCCTCTCAAAATTCACGCGTGTCCAAAAAATGAACAAACAATTGGTCGACTATTCGCAATGTCCGTCCGCAAAGGAGTACGATCCGTCTTGATGAAACGCTTCGAAATATTCGTGTCCCTTTCGAACGAATGCGGATGTTTCACGTGGATCGTTAGGTATCGCGCGATCACCCTCTAGAAACCTAACCTGGAAAGCTAAACTGTGCTAGAGACCGCGTGCAATGCGGTTGCACGGATGTTACTGTTACGCGGAGAAAAGATTTGGAGACGAGATTGAACTTTACGGTAACGCGAAGCCGATTAAAATCGGTTAAAACGAAGCTGTGCATTCGACACCATGGAAACGGCCTTAATCTTGACCTTCGTTGCAGGCGATTAATCTTAGCGATTGATAGCACAGTTTGCCCAGCCTGTAGAGGTAAAGTTTTGGCTTCGGCATGGATGTTTCATCAAAGAAACGAATCGTCGATCGATCGAAAAACCACGTTCGCGAATATTCATCGACGCGGAACGGGATAAACGACCGAGTATCGATGCTGCTTCAGGGGCGATTGATTTTTGAAACTGATGCTGCAGAGAAGCGTTCGACGATCAACCTTTTGCAATTAAAATTCAATAATTAAATAAACTCGCTGCGATGGTTTTCTAGCTCCTCGAGGGTTTTATATGTTCGTGGAGGTTCGTTAATCGGTACGCTTGCGAGCATTTTTGTTGCACGTTTATCTTTGTCCTCGGTCGATTGTAATATTAAAATTAAGTTAGGAAGCTCGTTGCGATAGGTTTCCAGATCCCCGGGCATTTATACGAGCATACAGAAAGATGCTTGTGTTAGCCGTTTTACAGTGCAACACGAGAGGGACTTTGATAAGCCCTTAGAACTGAGCTCTATAAATTTCCCATCCTAAGCAACGTAATTATTAAAATATGTACGTTGCACGCGGAAAGTTGAAAGTATCTGTTTTGGTATCCGACAGATGAAATGCAAAGAATATTTGCAACAAAGAATGCAAACGTTTTCGATATCGCGTTTCATCCTTTCTTCGTCATTTGATTGAGAATATTTCCCGCGGCTGGCCTAATACCTTGGTCTCCGGTCGATTGTAATTAAAGTTAAATTAGGAAGCTCGCTGCGATAGTTCCGTTGGATTCACGGGGATTACTATTTCCGCGAATGTTCGCGAAAGAGAAACAGACTTACGTTGAACGGCGCGCGAAGGCGAGCATTTTTGCTGCAATTGTACCTTGGTCTTTGGTCGATTATTAAAAACATCCGCGCGTGATAAAGGTAATCTAGAAAGATTGGGCGAAAGATGAAAAGTGTTGGGATGACGCGCTTACGTGTTCGCGCGAGTCGAGTGGTAATGTTATTTCGCAAACACCGACAGATAATGAAATGTTTGCTCTGGGAAAGCCGTATCAGGCGAGCCGCGATTCGCGAATGATGCCCCCAGCAACGCGCGGTTCGCGACTTTTATCCGTCCAACGACGAACGATAAACTACGAACGACGGAGAAGCGTGCCTCGACCAGCCTCGTTAAAAATGCAAAGCGAAGCTACGTACGTTTCGATTCGATTCTCGTTGCCTTGAATTCGCGATTCAAACAAACGGAATCGATAAGTATATTCCCCTTGTTCGAAGCCAGTGAAAATAGGCGAGCGGTCATTAATAGCGCCGACCCGGAATTGCGTAAATTTCTTTGGACAGCTAAGTGTGTGCATTCGGATCTCGTATAAATCTAATGAACGTCAAGATGAAGGCGCGCGCGAACGATACGCGTGTGCAGCGCGCACAGATTGCCTGCAATTGGTATCAATTACCGGATACTTGGACCGAACGCGTGACAGATATCGGCCGCGATAATTAACTCTTTCGTTACGGCGCTGCAAGATTAACAATCTTCTTCGATCCCGGCGCATAGTTAGCAGCCATTTTTAACGACGTGAAAACAGTACGCGTACAAATATACAGACTAGGTACAGTAACAAGTACTTGCATCCTTTGCGCGAGTAACACCTTCGAGTGCTCCCAACGAATGCAAGAAACTCTTTGGCGTGGAAAATAGAACGTTAAAGAATAATAGGGAGCCGGAAGCGGACGGAAAGAGATGAAGAGATTTGGAGAAGCGGTTAACGCGCGTTAGTAAAAGCCAGTCGTAAGAGAACCTATACCGTTTCCGTCTTAAATAGGAGGAGCAGAGCTTCGAAGGAACGCGAGGCGCGTTTAAACTAAAAATAGGTCAAATTTGGGGACCATTTGTAATATCGTTAGTTTAGGACTTTATTTGGCGACGTTTCGAGAGGTGGAATATTTATACGAGATATAGCGTAGGAGTATAGCCGTGGTGGCATTCTGAAATCGTCGCTCACAGACGAAAAGCGCGAGAGCGTAACTTCTCTCCCTTAACTGTTTCGACACGAGGGACGCGTGTACTCGCCCTTAAAAATTCCACGATCGTTTACCAAAAGTTTACGAATTCGTCGTATTGTAGAACGCAGTGGTATTTTTAGTACAATTCGTACGTATTCCATCCCACTTAATTACCATCGTGCAAAGTAGACAAGCACTTATATTTGTCCCGCTTCAGTGGCAGTCAAAACGATCCCTCCTCATCTACGCGTTCAGACTTCTTTCGAGTTTCGAATTACGCAGCGAAAGGTCTAACGTTAATTTTCCACGCACCGCGAGGGACGCGATGCGCTAACCGCGCGTAACAGGAAAAACAAAAAGATAAATAAAGAATACATGCAAGTACGTAAATAAATGTAAAGATAAATAAAAAGCACGCCTCGTGCACGCGGCAGGCGAGCGAGATATCGGGCTGATACTGGCAAAAAACCGGTATCCGAGCCAAGTGGCGCGTTACTGCGCGCGTGGAAATTAAACCTTATCGCGTTCCCATAATCGCGATCGAAAAAGTCATTTCCGTTTAAGGTCAGCCTGACCTTCGGAGTACAGGAATAATGATCAAGTCGATCGATATTCAAGAGATTCCGCAGCCGATTGCCGATTCGGCAAAATTAGATTCGGAGCAACGAGCGCGATACTATTTCCCTATAGCGAGCGGCTCTCCGTCGCCGCGTTTAAAAATACTTCGGCCCGAAAGTTTCCTTCATTTTACGAATGCCGGTTGCTTGATTTGAATTTCAGGCGAACGGGCGAACTTCGTGAACAAGCCTCATGTGATCGCGATGGTAGGGCTGCCGGCCCGCGGCAAGACCTACATCTCCAAGAAGCTTTGCAGATACCTGAACTGGATCGGCATAAGCACGAAGGTGTTCAACCTGGGGGAATACAGGAGACACGCGACGACCGCCTATCAATGCCACGAATTCTTCCGTCCCGATAATATTAAGGCGATGGCGATACGAACCCAGTGCGCGATGGACGCGCTCAAGGATGTCTGCCAATGGTTGGAGAGCGGGGACGGCGAAGTAGCCGTGTTCGATGCCACCAATTCCACTGTAGAGAGGCGCCAACTAATCAGGGACATCGTCGTTGGCAAAATGGGCTTCAAGCTCTTCTTCGTTGAGTCCGTCTGCAACGACCCGGAGATCGTTGAGCAGAACATCATGGAAGTACGGCGATTGCTCTCCTTTCCCCTGAAATCCGTAACACGGTAGCTGTAGCGAGGCAACTGTAGTACGCTAACGAATAGCACCACGAGCGCGGCAATTAGCTTCCTTAGCTTTCAAACGAATCCCGTAATTGTAGGCTGCAGTCTAGCATCGCGTTTCTCTGCGAATACAAGTCGGCTATCGTATAACTGGACTGCGGATTTTTATGCTCTTCATGGGAAATTTCGCTGGATGGAAATGGGCAGGATGCGCGTTACACGCGAAAATGTATGAAATACAAGTACAAGTACTCGTAAATAATGAACATTCGTTCGATTCGCGATGACTGTAAAAATTCATTAAAATCGCATACACGTACGTTTGTGCTACGCGTAGAAGAACCCAAAGCGGAATTTTCCTACAAACGTCGCCCTAGCTAGACCACAGCCTACTCGCTCTACACCTAAATCCGCTACTGAATTTAGCATTCCTTGGAGCCATGCGAGCGTCTTTTCGACGAACATTCGCGCGTCTTTCCCTTCCCTTTCAACCGAGCAGGAAGAGAAGAAAGAAAATGTACACACGGTCCGTTGAGAAAACGCTCGGGTGGCTTTAGGCGAAAATAAAAGGCCGCGAGGAAAAACGAGGAAAATTGTTCGCTACGGTGTATTCGTTCGTTACATAGTAGAGCCCTCGCTGTACTCGGCGAGCGATTCGTAAAAGATGATGGTTGCACCGATTCAGGTAAAAGTGAGCAGCCCGGATTACGCGAACATGAACAAGGAGGAAGTGCTGGCCGACTTCATGTTACGAATCGAGCACTACCAAGAGAAGTACCAGCCTCTGGACGAGACTCAAGAGAGCGATCTTTCCTTCATGAAGATTTACAACACCGGCGAGAAAGTGCTGGTCCATAAGCACGAGGGTCACATACAAAGTAGGATAGTTTATTACCTTATGAACATCCATATAGTGCCACGTACGATCTATTTAACTAGGCACGGCGAGAGCGCGATGAACCTCGAAGGTAAGATAGGCGGAGACTCGGAGTTAAGCGACAGAGGCTGGGAATATGCCAAAGCATTGGCTAGCTACATCACTAGCCAGGATATTCAGGTACGAGGGCGAGCATCGGGGGAGAGAAACGTTCTCTCCGGGAGAGGAGAAAAAGTAAAATGTATCGCGATTGCAGGGACTACGAGTGTGGACCAGCTGGCTGCGGAGGACCATTCAAACGGCGAGCGACGTAAACGCGCCGCAGGAAAGGTGGAAGGCGTTAAACGAAATTGACGCGGTGAGCTGCCAACTGGAAACGCGATTCCACCCACCAATTCCAAATTCCAAATCCTAATTCGAAGGCTACGATCGCTTTCGTTTTCGATCAAAATCTCGCCGATTCCACTTATCGGTTGATTGCGAATTTTCCTGCACCTATTGCTCACGATTTGCGCGTAAAACTGCTTGGTTTATACACATTGTGGTCAGTGAGGGGTGTTTTTTGCGCTTAGGGTATCTGCGAAGAAATGACGTACGAGGAAATCGCGAATAGATACCCAACGGATTTCGCCGCGAGAGACCAAAATAAGTTCTCGTATCGCTATCCGAGGGGGGAAAGCTACGAAGATTTGGTCGCGCGATTGGAGCCGGTGATAATGGAGTTGGAACGTCAGGGTAACGTTCTGGTCGTCAGCCATCAGGCGGTTTTGCGATGCCTGCTTGCTTATTTCCTGGACAAAAGTGCAGGTAAATATTCTTTGTCTCTAAGCGATTACCTTAGCCGCTTACGATGCAACGATTGACCGGTACAAAAAGTTCATCGAATGTGAATTTTTAACAACATCACCGCAACGATCGATGAAGATGACGCGACCGATGTTAAAAATCGCGCGTCCGCGTCGTCCGCGTAAAATAAATCTAGGAACGTGCCTTACGAATACGTGGTGGAGGACTAGTCTACAAAAGATTAACGATGGAGCGAAAATTTGTTCAGCGTTGTTACGTTAATATCTTATCGATATTATCGATACGGAAAGCGCAGATTTATGTTAAGAGAGCATCACGCTCTCGCTAACGTGTGCGTATAAAAGTGCAAACACGCGCGAAACATCGAAGAATCAAAGTTGCGTAACTCGTAGCTCGTAACGTTTTACGTATCGGAATGAAATAGGAAAATAGATACGCGTACGGAAAATGAGATGCGCAGAACGGCGTAGTTGGACTCGCAGCGGAAGTTCAAGAACACCCCGTCTTCTTGTTTACATAATTTTATTGCCGCGCGTCGCTTAACTCGCAGCTCGTTTAACTCGATTAGCGTGTAGATCGTTTGCAATCAGTTGCGAGTTGTTTAACCAATCGAAAATAAATCGCCTCGGATTCTTTTTTTAGCTGCTCTTCGGATTTCCAATTCTAGCCGCGCACTTTAAGCTATCGCGAACCAACGTCGCCTCAACGCGACGCAACGCTTCGCTTTGCAGCCTCGTTAAACTTGAATAAACTTTATAAAATACGCGAAAGAAAAAATTGCGAGTGAAATGCTGCTGCGCGGAAAACACGCCGCTGGTCCTCGATGGATTAAGCTTCCCTTTAATTGTATCGCCGCGTTGGTACGCGCAACGCAATTGCATTGCGGCATTAACGAGTCGACGAGATAATGCAGGACGTTAAGCGAATTTGCAAACGCGTGGCTGCGCATTGAAGCCCGTTTTAGAGTAGTAGACGGCTGCCGACGATTAGCCGGCCGATCGTTTCTGCTTTTCCGGGCGGCCGACGATTTTTAAAGTGAACAATTTGTTTGATTGCAGACGAATTACCATACTTGCAAGTGCCGCTACACACTGTTATTAAACTAACACCGGTTGCCTATGGCTGTAAAGTGGAACACATTCGTTTACCGATCGACGCAGTGGACACGCATCGACCGAAACCAAAGGTAGAGAAACGATCAGAATTGAATAGTAGCACTTGTCTTTTATCCTCCTTGTAAATACGTATCCTTCTTGCTGCGAGCAAAAGCAAGAGAAAGAAAGAGAGAAAGAGAGAAAGAAAGAAAGAAAGAAAGAAAAATAAGAGGACGAATTGAGATATACTCCTCTATTTGTGCTCGCTGCTCTCAATAAAATGCCTCGTCGAATCCTTACATTTCTTATGTTTTAATGTTCCCAGAATGCCTGACCATTAGTGGATTGGGACTACTTTCTCGTATCTAATCATGATTTAATGTATCCTAAAAAGTCATCCAACCTCGAGCTTTGTAAATTTACAAATAGCGCCGCATGCATTTCTTCATTAAAATGCTACGAATAATCCGCAACGTCGTACCCACGCACGTACTTTCTATCGGGTGGTTGCACGTGAAACGGAGTTTTAGAACGAGTGACCGGGTAGGTGTGTCGATATGATGCTACCTTCCAATTCGGCGTATCACGTGCAACACCCGGCTAGGCAATTGCAACGATATAGCAAACAAGCGTTGTGTAAATGTTAGGAGATTGTGTGTAGGCGTGCAATTAAAAGTATCTTAGCGCAATGAAAGGTAGGCGCGCGCATAAGTAGACGGTAGATAGAGGCACAAGCGCAGGCACAGGCACAGACGCAGACGCAGGCGCGCGCCACAATCGCATTTGCTACTCGTTGAATTCTGTAATTATGGGAATGAAGGTTGATGGTCGTAGCGAATACGTATTGTGTACTTGTGGTTGTCTGATGCGAACGCGCGCAAGCGTATCCACGGATACATGTGTTTTTGATTAGCGGTACGACGGTGTCTTTATCATTAAAACCTGCTTAACGATCTCTGTGTGTGCCACGTTACTTTCTTTACTTCTATTCTCCTAGGCTGAACTGCGTGACTGTCGGTAGAATGATTCTAGGTGTTACACATATAGTGTGTAGTCGGTGTCGCTTCCTACATACACGCACAACAGCTACGCCCGGACCATTATAGCAAACGATGTAACGGTCCTTGTGAAACTCTTTTCAGATCCCGGGATTTCTAGAAGAACGATTTCGAAGGAAAGGAAAATTGCCTCGCACGTGATAGCAACGACGTTGTAGCACGACAGAGCTAATTCTTACGGTTGTTACGAGGTGCTGAAGACACGCATTCTTTTGGCAGCTGGCTGCCTATTGCACGTCCGATGCAACGTGCATCCATTTTACCCTTGCTATTTTAAACAATTTAGACGAAATATATCCGATACCGATACCGATACCGATACCGATATCGGTGTCAGCGTCGATACCGATACCGATATCGATATCAACACGGACACGGACACGGACACGGACACGGTATCCGTATCCGTCGCTGCTCCTGTTAGAAGAGTTACACCACCGAAAGATTCCTATCTCTTTCTTCTCTCTATTCTCATTTTACGCCTAGCCACGATACGTGCCGCCATATACACCTTTTTCGACTTTTACATCTTCGTTTACCCTTTCGACGTGTTTGAAAAGCCAGATGCGTTTCGCGTGATCAGAGCCACGACAAGAATCCTACGAAACTCGTGTCGCGACTATCTTACCCATACTTGTTATGTAAATCAGGAATTTCTTATACCTATCCCGTAGCATTCGATCTTTGCCCCTACGATTGTATTCGCACCGTAGCAAGTACTCGACTTTTCGATTTGCTAAACGTCTCGCGCGTTGTTTAACGAATAAACAAGGGTCTGTCTTGAATGCTGACAGTCGAGCTTAGGTCGCGTTGCCAGAGAGAAACGTAACGCGTCTTTGGTAATACACATTTCGTTTCTTTTTAACGCGACTAGGCCACGGCCCGTCAGGGCGAATGGACCGGCTGCTTTAATCGTCGATAGAGGCGAAAGAAACGCGATGCCGGCAGACAGAGTGGCTACAGAAAGTATCGGCAGGCTTACCAATTAACTAGGCTTGCCTACGGAGGGTTCGATTTCTCGTTGCTCGTATTTAAATATTATAATTTGCCACTAGAACATTCGCGTCACCGTTGCATCACTGTATCTCTAATTTAACGAGACAGCCTTACGCGATTATAATAAAACTGTATTCTAATCGAGGAATGCGCGAATATTTCTGGCAGCCACCGAGTCACCGAATCCCATAGCGATTATATAACAACGTTTTACGTATTTTGTAGAAACATTTTATCGACGCTACGTTCCGGCGATTATCGATTCCTCTATTGCTCGATTTCGCGACTTCGCGATTTCGCGAGCTACGTGTACCACGGCGAGGAAACGATCGAATCGTCAGCGTACCATAGAGGCTACTGTGCCGAACGAGACGCGTGTTACATATGGAAAAGAAAAAAAAAAGTTTATCGCCTTACATAACGATCTAGTTGCCGGTACAAGCAAATAGATTCCAGAATATTTTTGTCAAGACAATTACAATTAACGCTGCGTGGAAGATCGACAACTTTTTCGACTATAATTTATTTCCAGAGAAGTGTACATATTTTTTTAATGCCCTTCACGATGAAAAAATACATCTACTTGTGAATTATCTTCTTCGCCTCTTTATTTCCTACGCCCCCCCCCCCCCCCCCCCTCCAAATCTTCCAGCTTTCGTCTAATCGTAAGCCAGAGATCGCGAATAAACGGCGCGCCAAATTTCCTATCATTTTGCGTTCGATTAACGCTCCTGCGACTTCTCTTGGATATTGCTAAAGTACGGATCTTTACGCGAATTGAAATTTGTACGGATAAAGTTAAAGAAACGAGATCTTGGTGGAAACTTGTTTCGCGCTCGAAATAATGCTACGAATAAGAAGACGACGAATAGTTTATTTACGGGAAGAAACCTAATTAGCGTAAACAAATATTAGATAAAATAAGAAATATTATTATTTGTTAATAGTAGATGATACAATAAACGCGTGCTTCCGTTTTATATATTACGCGCGAATCCTGCGAATCTTTCGCTTAACAATAAGTAAATTTCCCGTGAACGCACAAATAAGATTCGCGGTCTAAATATGTGTATTACGCGTCGCGTTTATATTTGGCTAGCGGAAAAGAGTAGCGTTAAATATTACTCTATCCCGGCACCCGTCTCGAATCCTGTTTACCGTAAACGCATCCCGCGAACATTCGATCGTTTCGTTTGAACTTTCTACGTGCTTGTAAAAATTGAACGATTGATCTTTTAGCGGTAGAAGAAAGTAGATAGCGCTCGAGCTGTCAACAGTGAACAGTAATGCCGTTCGCGTTGACATTTCCTGTTGCGTCGTCTCTGTTTTTAAACCGCGTGTAATGAGAAAGACGATAGATCAGGATGATGACAACGACTAACGAATTTGGCCCTGACTCTGGCGGCAGAGTTAAGGTAAATTTCCCTTAACAATAGCGCGCGAAAAATGCATCGCGTTTTTACGTTTCTAACCTAACAGTAGCAGCGTATAGGCAGAGGAAACAAAGTACGAAATAATACTACCAACAGTCGGAAAGCTCGATACAAAAGCCGCTCAGTTCGAAATTTTTTGCCGTTGGAAAAAAAAAAGAAACAAAAGACTCCGTAAAAGTTTCCGAACTAGTTGCGTCATACCGATATTCGCTCGGCCGCACATAACTCGTCTTTTATATTGGCGAATAAATAGCGATTACTAAATTAGGTGGAACGCAGCGCGAAGAATAGAGGCGAATTAAAAAGCCGATTTAGTCGAAAGCTGATCGGCTTTTGCACCGTGTCCTTCGATTATTCGATCGTTTACGCTGCTCGGAAATCGATCAAACGAAGCCTACCGATCGAGAAATACTATGGGACCTTTTTCTCAGGGAATTACAATAGTAAAGCCGATAGTGTACGGCAATGTGGCTCGGTATTTTGGCAAAAAAAGAGAGGAAGATGGACACACTCATCAATGGACGGTGTACGTGAAGCCGTACCACAACGAAGACATGTCCACCTATGTTAAAAAGGTTCACTTTAAGTTACACGAAAGCTACAACAATCCCAATCGCATCATGACCAAGCCTCCTTACGAGCTCACCGAAACTGGCTGGGGAGAATTTGAAATTGTCATTAAGATATACTTTCACGACCCCAACGAAAGACCCGTGAGTGCATCCTCTGTGGCGGTTTTACTTTGTGGTAGCTTTACTTTACTACCACACTACTGAGAATCCTCCAGATTTGTTTAAAAGATTGTTTGCCCCAGGTGACGATATACCACATCCTGAAGCTATTTCAAACAACCCCGGAGATACAGCTGGGGAAGAAGAGCTTGGTGTCCGAATTTTACGAGGAAATAGTGTTCCAAGATCCAACGGCACTAATGCAACATTTGCTAAACTCCAGCAGACCTATCACTCTTGGCGCTTGGCGTCACAACACGGACTGTACGTAGTGGTAACTTAAATCTGGTACCTTTTATGTATACCCGAGTTGTAATTTGTAATTTCCTGTATAGTCGAGGCGAAAAAGGAGTCCACCATGAAGGCAATAATAGAGGCTAGGAATAAAATAAGACTGGAGGTGATAGAGCTTAAGGAGAAGCTAACATTGGCAAAGGAAACCATTGCCAAATTCAAGGAAGAAATTGCCAAGATCTCCAAAGCAGGTGGGAGCTTGTCTGTCGCGTAATCCCGACGTTTCCAAAATTTTCTACGCACGGAGAAAAGTGCTACCCTTTTTTTTTACGATTAATTAAGATGTACATATAGCTTTAATATAGGACGATTGTAAGATCGATGAAATGAATGAAAAAATAAATGTGTATATATCGCGTACGAAACTGGACCGGTTTATTTCAATTATCCAACCCCACGTTTACGAAATTCGACGCGCGCGATAACGCGGAGACGTGCTGACGCAGTAGTTCGTTACGACGATGCGATACGCGATATGTACTTTCTAAAATTTGGACGACGATGTTTAACTGCGAAACGCAAAAGCAACTGTTTCTCTTCCTTCCGAGAGATGAACGATATTTCTCTGAAAAGTATCCACCAGCTAAGAAGCGTCCGTAAAGCGATCGTGGAATTGTCGGAAGAAAAAGAATTAAATTTGATCGGAGTTACTTACTTACTTCGATTCTACTCGGGCCGACGTGACGGAACGAAAAGAACAGCCGGCAATTTAAAAACTACTATAGATCAATCGACTTCTCGAAGAAGTTGCCTCGAAAGTTTGCCGACGGACGAAACACCACTTAGCGATCCGCGAATTTCCAGATCCAAAGCTATCGAACGGAATGTGTGTTCGGTATTATTTTGGCTGGCGCGATTCTCGAGCCGTATCTTCGAAAAAGATTCGCAAAACGGAGTCGCCGAGTTCCGCGAGTCAAGCATATTAATATCGTTAAACGAACGTAGCATAAACGACTTCCGGTGGGGTTTTATAAAATTCCAGCTACGATACTGTTTCACAGCGGCGCATGCGCAAAGCTTGCAGGCCCGTTCAACTTCCAAAAGGAACGACGTTCGACTGCCGCGTCACGTCGCATCGTTTGCTCGATTAAATAAAATTTGCTTCTGTCATCCTATTAATATTTCGACGCATAAAGCAGCCGCGACAACGCGAACCGCCAATTGCCAATAGAAACTTACGAATTCGCCGTGGCGAATTAAGAAAATTAGCAGGCAGACGAGAGTGTTCTAAGCGCAGCGATTTTTTGCGAAGCCAATTAAACGATGCAACGAACGCCTAAGATCGCGTAAAGATTATTCGATTCGGTTACGCGGTATCGTTTCGAAGCGTCTACTTACGTTTAAAGTTAAAAGAAACGACATTTCGCACGACATTTCGCACGACATTTCGCGCGACATATCGCCTATCATCGAGCTAACGCGAAGCGAGAAAGATTTGATCTTTACTCGGCGCTTCTTTTATGTACGCAGCAGCAGCAGCAGCAGCAGCGCGATAAACATTAGCGGCCTGTTAGTTACGCAAGTTTCTAGCTTAGCGTCCGCTTTTAGGAAGGCGTTATCTCGAGGAATTCACGCGACAGACGGTATAGTGTTATTCCACGATTTCAGCTTGAGGAACCACGCAAACGTTTATACGCTTCTCTCTTTTCCCTTAAGTTGAAAGGAAAAGGAAAGACGCAATAAGAGCGTCGGTGAAAAAGTCGCTGGGGCGACGCGAGCCTTAAAGCATGATCAGTAACGATAGAAGCAGCAATGATATCGGCGCTGCGCGAGATAAGCGACGAATTGCACAATTGAAACTCTGATATTCGGCAATCGTGCGCGTTCGTAAAGCTTTATCGTGGCATATGGGAAATGACCGCAGCGCCGAGCGCAACCGCCAGCAAACCGTGAGCTTTTTCATACTTGCTTTCGCGTTTCTAATGCATCCTAATCCTAGCACAGACCAGGTGCAGAATGTCATCTCGTACACGCTTTCGCGTCGCGTCATCTCAAATACCGACCTCTAAATCGATCGGAATATTAACTTTCCTTTTGTTGTTGCCCAAAAGGGAATATGCACACGCCTCTAAAGTAACTTTAATATGCAACTTGTGAACGCAAACGCCGAGGTTATGAATTTTACGCATGCGAAAAGGTAGAAACGGGGATCGAAATCTGGGTGACGGAAAATAGCAATGGATTAGCGGTCTATTCTATACCTCGTCTGTGATCAGGACTGGATTAGCCGATAAGTGAACGAAGCACGCACTTAGGGCACCGTATAAATCGGAGATCGGACGCTCCGAAATCTTTCGAAACTCAAAAGCTTTCGAATCTCGAAACTTTCCGTGCTACTCTAAAGTCGAATTTCAAACTCTCGAAACGTAGGTAAATACGCGTTTGTATAAGCCACGAGAATATTATCGCGATACGAATTTGTTTAACTCGTAATCCACGCGGATTTGCGTCCAGAGTTTGGACTTGTTCTAATTTAATATAAAGTTTGTACCGAGAATTCACAATTATGTCGCGAAGCTTTCCTGCTTGTTTGTTTACTTAAATCGTAGCTACACTCAAGTTCCACTTAATCGTATTCGATAACGCATTTCATTTTCTAATGGGCAATTTGTTAAGATACGAATTCCCGAGGGTCTCCGAAAACGTTAACTCGGCCCTGTCTGGCAATCACAGTTTCGGCTGGTCGTGACTCTGATATCATTTCTATACGCGTACCGATGCATGGTGACAGTTATGCAATGATCTTGGTTTCGTGTTCGCGATCCGCGATTCGCAACCGGCCGGTCAATTATCATGACTCGCGCGTCGTCGCATCGAATATCCTTCGCTCGAGACGAAATTTTAGTTGTGCAGTGAAATTTATCCGCGCCGCTCTCCGAGCACTCATCATCTCACCACGCGTCTCAAATTTATAATGTTCGATCCCTATTAATCGTTTTATACCCGTAGTTATGAATGGGTTCAACTGGTCAGTGATGACTCACGTATATTTGATTGAATTGATCGGTGTTTTTATTGTTTGTCTAGCTCGATAAATGTAACAAGTAACTGCTAACTTTGGTAAGACATTGCCAGTAGTACTAATGGTTAATATAGTTTTACTGGAACTCGAAATGTATATTCTATTTCTAATCATGTAACCGAAACCTCTTTTTTTAATTAGGCGGAATGCGCACTATAGCTATAGGTACGCGATGACGTTAGTCGTGTCTTGTATCGGAAATTACATATGCATACTTGCCAGTGAAACACGTATTCGAAGTACGAAACTGCGATCACTTTGATTTAGTTGCCAGTAGAGACTGCGGATTTTTGCGCGAACAGGGGCGAATTTAGAGGAGGGCCATGGGAGCGATCGTCCCCCGATAAAAATAATACATTTTAAAAGTATTTTACTACGTTCCGAAACGCTTGTTGGAATATATTTAGCGTACCGATTTACGGTAGTACTTGTCAAGGGGTTTTTGGACGTTTATAGTAAGCGCGTTTGGTATATACGTATTGACAGAGTTGGGCATAGTTTATTCGGATAACGTTCCGAATAAGTTCTTAGAGACTCATCGTTTCACTCTCCAAATATTGGCTGCGTGAAAATGTTTCGTCGAGTTCGACCGCAAAATATCGCGCAATTATATTCAAAGTAATTCGTTAAATCGATCAGAGAACCGCTGCTATTTTCAACAACTTTTGCCTGCCATTCTGGCAACCCGCGCATAATAATTTCCTCGCGATAAAAATTAGTTAACTTTCGAAAAACAAGACTTATAGAAAAGAGATCGTTAACCTTTGCCTTCGGCTGTATAGATACATCGCTGGATAGCGTGAAAATACCAAGGTAGAAGAACAATGCAGCAGATAAATGGAAACGTTTTTGTTGCTTTTCAATAGACTGCGCGATAAGCCACGTGTCGTCTATTGTAAGCATAAATTGCCAGCTTTCCACGCGACAGAACCATTTACAAAGGCTATCCAAATAGGTAACATAGCGGCTGCGTCTACTTTATTAAACAAACTGTTGCTGGCAAAGAAGCGCATTCCATTTATTTGCGATCGAGTCGATCGAATCTTTTGCTCGAAGCCAATACTTTGACGCGCACTGTTTCGTACATATGTATGTATGGATGTACTTTTGCACGTTCGGTGAGACGTGTGCGATTCATCGCGGTTTTCAATTTCCCAGAAATGCATACAAATCCGCAGTCTATCGCTAGCGTAGCATAGAGTAGCGTAGTATTGCACTTACTAACGATTCGACTAATATACGCGCAAAGTTAATCGATCGACGATAAAGTAATCGAGAAAATTGAATATTTACCGAGGGCTTTGCGGTCCGATGTGTACATAGAATATCAGCGAAGGAAGCAGCATTGCTACGCATTTCGATCGTCTTACGCACTATTCCACGTTATTCGTACGTCACACCGCGTCCATGGAGTTTACGAAAAAAAGTGTTGTCGCCGCGTTTACGCATTTCCCGATGCTGGTTTCGCGAATTATTTAAAAATCGGCAAGAGAGCAAAGTTCAGCTCGTGGCATCGTACGCAACTTTCCACCGAGTGACGGCATCCAACTTTTCGCGCGCGATTTAAATCGAAATCGCGCTTTCATCGGCAATTCAGCCGGCCACTAGTGCAGGGTTTCCCAACCGTTTTAATCCAGCGATACACTTTAAAGGTCTTCGCAACATCCCGCGATAATTAGAAAGAAACTCGACGCTCGATGTAACAGCTACATATGGAAGAGGTATAGAGTATACTCTATAATATAGAGTACTTTTATCGCGACTGAAACTTGAATTCAAAAACTGCGAAACACGCCGATTGGGAAAGCCTGTACTGGTGTATTGAAACCGTTACGAATATTAGCAAGGTTGAACGTTTTTGTTGAATTTTGCTGGCCAGTCCGGGTATCGAGTTTGCAATTGGAGCGTTAGCGGCGGTGGGAGCCGGCTTTTTCACGAATCCGGTGGACGTGGTAAAAGTACGGTTGCAATTGCAAGGAGAATTGGAAGCCCGCAACTCGTACAAGAAGATATACAAGAACACCGTACACGCGGCCTACTTGATCGCCAAGCATGAGGGAATATTGGCGTTGCAAGCCGGCATCGTGCCGGCTCTTTATTTCCAAGTGGCGCTCAACGGAATACGGCTAGGTATCTACAACACGGCGAAAAAGTACGAGCTGATCGTTAACGATAAAGGGAACACCGATATAGCGAAGACCGCAGCCGTAACGGGAATAGCTGGCTCCTTGGGAGCCATTCTTGGTAGTCCTTTTTATATGGTAAATCTTGCTTCTTACATCCTACTTTGTACTGTACCGACGACTACTACGGTGACCCGAACGTTACTTCGAGTCACAGCAAATTCGCAATCTTTTTTTGCGTATTGCGCTTCGAAATTGAACGAATTCTATCGTAGAGGGATGCACAAGTTGTCAGCCAGATAGCTGAAGGCTATTAAGCTAAAAGGTAGAAATTTCAACTATTTAAACGTGCTAAGCATTCGATTCGAATGCACGACTATTCGAAGTGAATGCAAAAAGATCGCGAATTTGCATAGAATACGATTCTCAAATATCGATAGCTTGGATAAAAATTGATATGCTCGAACACGTTAGCGATTCACGGATCGCAATATGCATTAGGTCATCCGTTCCTTCGCACGGCGATTCGCGAACGTTTCGAACTTTTTCACGGTGCTCGGTTTTCGCCGCGCGAAGCGTGTTTTAAGACACGCCAGTGGAGTTTACTTTAAACGAGCAAGCGAACATTGCAATGGTGCTGTTCGTTATTGTAACAGGTAAAAACGCAGCTCCAAGCTCAATCCGCGCAGTCTATAGCCGTTGGCTATCAGCACAATCATCCGGGTACCTGGGACGCGTTTAAGTCCTTGTGGAAGGAAGGTGGAATAGTGGCTCTGTATCGCGGCTGGTACGCAAATGTCCCGCGCGTGTTCGTGGGATCCGCCACGCAGCTCACCACTTTCGGTTTGGCCACGGATTGGCTGCGCTCCATGCAAGTGAGTACCTAATTAATCCCTCAAATTCGAGATTTTCTTAAGCGTTCATTTATCGGGGCGCGTATCTGCCCTGGGCAAGTGTCAAGAAGCAAATCGAAATACGACTAGCATTTGTTTTCAAGGTGTGCACGGATCAACCGATATTGTTAACGTTTTTGGCTTCGGTGATCGGCGGAAGCTGCGTGGCGTTCACCATGCAACCGTTCGACGTTCTAGCCACGAGGCTATACAATCAACGTAAGTGTATAATCGAGTACGTTAAACACGCTTGAAACTGGAAACGAAATTGTTCGCGCTGAACGCAATGGTTAATCAGGGACGGACGTAAGCGGGAAAGGTGCGCTGTACAACGGACTCGGGGACGCGCTTGTCAAAATATTTCGGACGGAAGGACTGACTGGTTTGTACAAAGGAATTTTTCCAACCTGGATGAGAATAGCTCCGCACACTGTGCTGTGTTTAGTTTTTTATGAAAAATTAGATCAATTGTATAATACACTTCAAAATTAGCGCTCGCCTCGGACTTCTTAGACACGTGAGAAAAGAGAAGGTTTTATAATTTTCAAACTGCAGTATAAAATATGTTATAGTAGGAAAGAATAAATTAATTTCTTACACGGGCAGTGACTCGCTCTCCGCAATTTTCTAATAGTTCCGCGCTCGAAAGCGTTTCTCCTTCGACTGTACGAACATTTTTCGCCTATGTACTTCCAATCGTTGGCTCTCCTACGATCCCCGAAAATACAAAAAAGCGTTACTTTAAACCCACCCGATGAAGAAATACAGCGCTACGATTACTGAACGGCTCTAATGTTGATAAGTTACTCCCTAACTTATAAATAACTTAGGACGACGACAGCAAATAAAGCTACTGAATCGAATACCTATCCGAATCGTATAAAAGTTCGCGCGGTTAAATATGTCTCACTAATCGAGGGTCTGATCGAGCTCCTTGAAAATATCGATCTTCGAGAGTTTAAACGGGGCCTCGACGATTTGGTTGGGAACGGAATCCTTCGCTTATCGATGCCGCCACGTCTATCGTATTCCTTCCTCTGGTCTCGGGCAAGTATATCCTAGACGAATTCATTTTGCATCGGTTAAACGACGCGCTCGTAATTACGACTGCACGCTAACTCCATCCTTTGCCACATACCTGACGATTTGTCCTAGGAGCAAAAGGGCCCCGGCAAATATCAAAAAGGTGTACGCTCCTATAATAGCGTCTATGGTTGGAAACAGCATGCCCACCAGGAAATTTCCACCCCAATTGAATCCGCTGCCGAGCGCCATTGCGAGTGGCCTCGGGCCGACGTCGATCAACTCGGATCCGATGAAGTACGGTATGGGGCCGAGACCAATTCCATAGAATATCACATAACCCAACACGGTTATCGCGCAGAATATTGGCATACGCGGCGACGAGTGCTGCGAACGTACAGATCGTTGTGTTTCGGTAACTTTCCGCCTCTCTTGGAATTTTACACGAGATAACTGAAGCGTCGTTAGACGCGTGTTATTAAGCCGGATGGGAATGCATGGCAATTTCAGCGACGAGCAGGCGGTGAAGCGATAAAGGAGTAAAAAATATTTCTCAAAGCGTCCACAATTCGCCTTTGCTACCCGCAACGGCTTCTCAACTTTACTTACGATCAACAAGATGCAGACGCACAGAAGTGACAGGCATGCGAGGCACAAGTATATGCTGGTGAGAAGAACGCCTCTCCTGTTGAAGGATGACATGACCGGGACCGAAACCAGAGCCATAGCGATATTCGCCACGCCGGTTCCAAGAGTGGCGTACTGTGCTCCAGCTAGGCCGAGTCCAGCCCCGATGAATATCGCGTTCGAATAGTAGAACACCACGTTTATACCGCTCATTTGTTGGCCGAATTGTATCGCGCAAATTAGAAATACAGGAAGCCTCAGGCTCGGATCCTTTAGTAGCCGCCTAATTGTCCACGGCTCAGCGGATGATTTCATTTCTAATTCTTGCTGCAGACTGGAAATCTCCACTTGCAGCAGCATCATATCCATGTTACGTATCCTACAGAGCTCTGAAATATTCGTGCAATTTTTACCGCCGCTCTAAATACGCCAATTACCTCTCTCGATACTATCGGGTAGCGGAAACAATTCGTGCGACTATTTGCCAGAGATAAAATTGCAACTGGAATTCAAATCGGATTTCTTATACCGCACACGCGTGAAGCGCGTCGTTTAATGCGGAATCGTGCAAAAATGATTTGAAATCTACTCGCGTTCAAAGCTTTACTTCGAAAGTAGCGTTTGTTTACTGACCGTCCAAAGCTTTCTGCTTTTGCTCCTTAATTATAAACAAGTATTTCGGACTTTCCGGCAGTACAATGCTCGTGAGAACCAAAGCGTACACGCATAGCGGAATGAACGATCCGAGCATATAGTGCCAGGAGTTCTCGGTTCCCAGAACCGTGTGAAGTCCCGCGATTTGCCCTAAGAACACGCCACAAGTAATTCCTAATTGGCATAGGACTCCAACCGCCCCTCGTAGCCTGAGCGGTGCGATTTCAGCCATGTACATTGGCACTATGCACGTCGCCAGGCCTCCGGACAAACCTGAAAAAATACGCGATGTTCAGTCCAACGAATTCCATAGCAATGCATTGGATTGACCATCCTCAAACTTTTCTCTCTCTCTTTCGAGCCACACGCATATGTTTGCGACGTTTCATAGGATGCAATACAGTACCTCTATACATCGTAATATAATAATTTAATCCCTTCGCTATGAAGGACGCACATATACGCCTTCGAAATTTGGGCAATCGTTTGATGAAATACTACTCTACCGTCTCTATTATCATTTGTATTTCTTACCGTGCACTGTACTTGTGCGTTCTACTATTTCTATATCGATAAAACCTACCCTTGTCTATTCCTTAAAAAACGTTTCTTTGGTTCTAAGGTTTGTATTTAACGTTTATTTAAAAATTTAGTGGGATATTTGACGTTGAGATATTTTTCTCTATCGTTGCGCGATCTCTGTCTCGCGCGTTTCCTCGCGAATAAAATGGGTTTTTACCCATTAAATAGAAATCAAGTTAAATTAAAATAATACTGTATTAAATCGTATTCTCCATGCTAGCGTTCTCGAAAACTTACCTACGACTAATCGACCCGCCAGAAGAAGTTCAATAGAATTCAATTTGCGCACCAGGAAGAACATTACGGCTCCTACGATGCCGAATACATTTCCAACGCACAGCGCTCCTTTCCTCCCGTATCTATCCGCCAGCCAGCTCGCGAGAAACGAACCGACCGCGCCGCCGATAAGAAAAATCGAAACCACGGTGGACCAGACTATTTTCAGCCCATTTTCCGAAATTTCTACCCCGTATCTTTCCCTGATACTTTCGTTGCAAAACCCTCCGACCAGCTGCAATTGTTACGAATACGTTACAAGTATTTGTTCGCAAGAGCCTCCGAAAGGGTGGAAGGAAAGATACGAACGTGGGCAGCGTTGTTTAGCACTCCTATATTGAATCCTGCTGGCACGGCGGATCCTATGCAGCAGGTAACACCTGCTAGAGCTAACGAGATAGTCCATCCTCCCGGTGCCTAAGAGAACACCCAAAAAGCCATATTTCTTAACTTACAAATTTGTGCATGCCAAATAAAATTGAAGTGCAAAGCAGTTCCCGTGCGCTCGGTTTATCGCGAATGATTATTACGAGACCGTAGATCTTGATGCGTTTACGGGAAATTTAAATGGGCAACAAATTGCAGAGAGTAAAATATACAGGTGGGCTTCCTACAACGCGGTAGATACGTTCCTTCAAAATACACCATAGAATTGTGGCATTGTAGGAAACGTTCCACATTTCCTAAACCGCGTTGTAGGAAACGTTCCGAATTTTTCCAACCGTGTTGTAGCGAAACCGCGTTGTAGGAGGCCCGCCTGTACCTTGGAATATTTAAGCGACCAAAATCGGTCTGCATTTAAATTCCATTCCCTTGCTTTGGTTTACTAAAAGTTGAATTTGCATAAAGATCCACAGGGTAATTATTATAAAAAGATAAGACTTGAGATGTAATCTTTCGAAAGAATGCTAAGAGGTGAACCGGTGACAATTTCCAATCTCTACCTCTGTTTATAATTATACCGTATTTAGTTATTACAATGAATAATGTATAATGAAGCAAGGCAAAGTTACAAGAGATTTTTGCACGAAATACAGGAAGCATAAGCGAAGAAAAATGTTTTCGCGAAAGGGCTGAAGATTCGCGAAGGCAGGCTTGGTGCTTGGTACCAGCTATGGGAATGCAGAGGTGCAACGTGATAAACCGTACTGCAATGAACACGTTCTACTTTCAGTGGAGAATTTTACACCTATCCCTCTCTTAAAAAAGTATACAAAAATACAATGCAACTAAGTCTCATATGCAATAATATGTTGCACCCTGGGAGAGCACACTGTGATGTAACATAAAAGCCTAGATGGAACACAGGAATAAAACCACTCATGGCTGGCAAACCTGCAAACTATTCGGACAACCAGTTACCAAACTTTTCCTAGAACTTTCTACAATGCAGGCATTTATCTATGGCTTCTATGAAGGAGTCTTATATCAAGTATCTGCAGTTTCGCCATTATAATTGAAAGCCAAAAATGGTATAAATCTTATGCTATCTAAGCCACCAAAGTTTTGCATAACAATGCTGCTCGTGCAGACTGCAGATTTTTATGCAACCTCATATTTTTTTAAGCAATACTTTGATCACGATCTGTTTCACCCCTTAAATGTAAAAATGCACGAATTACTTTGAATATTTTATATATCTTTGCATCTCACAAATGCATAGAAATCTATAGTCCGCATGAGAGTTACTCTTATGCAATATTATGCTCAGCACTGGTTTTTTTCCTATCTTGCTAGTTTTTATACAACAATCTAGCCAAGAAAGTACTGAACTTGAACTCTATTGGAATGCTTATCATCGGAGTCTTCCTATTAAACCAAACAAGAGTGTTACCAAGAGCAGAGCAAGTTCAAAGGAGATACAAGCGAATGGAAAAGAACTTGACCTCACATCGAAAGTGAACTCCTCTTTTGTAACTTTTACACGTTAAATTGTGCATACAACTGTTTTGCATGATACACAAATATCTCAGTTGGATACCTTGACAAGGCAACAGAAGCTGACATTGAAATTCATACTCTTGCATTTTTTTTCTTTGCTCCTTGAATATGCTTGCACTTGTGGTTTCTACTTCGGGTAAATGGAAGGACCACGTAAAGGAACACTTTAATCCTTTTGCAGTTTAATGCAAGAGAGACTCAGGTTAGTTTAATCTACGATTGCAATACTGAATATTCTAAATTACGCTGCAGTTAAAAGGTATCGCATATAAGAGTAGCCGAAGTTATGCATTCTTCGTATCCGACAATGAAAATGAAAGAAGCATTTACGATGTCACACCTTTCCCATTGTTCGTCATTTTGTTACACTACGAAAGGGTTAATCGAGTACCGCGAAACCCTAACGCTATTTTTTTTCAGCCACGCGAAATCTAACGATCAGCGATGATAGTCGTGAAATTCACAAGTGACGTCAAAAGCAAATAAACGACGCATGCAGTTGACTAAATTTTGGTTCAAGAAATTGCGTTTTTACCGATCTTTCGTCACGGCTGTCAGGATTCGGTGGACGAGACCGTTCGGCGTCTGTCAGTACAGCGGCATGACTATCTGCAATCACGATTGCACCTAATTATGCACGCGGATATTTCACTCGTGTCCGTGAAAAAGAGAGTCACACCTTTCCGCCACGCACGCCCAACGCTCGCGCATAAAGGAACGCGCCACGCACGTAGCACGACCTTTGTAAATAAATTTAAACGCGTGAACGTAGGTCAGTGGTGTTTGCACGATGAACGATACTCTACGGAAAAATTCACGGCAAGGAGGGTAAGATTCGGTTGAAAGAGTATATACGTCGAAAGCAAAGGCTTCGACGAACGTTACCTAACGCCATGCTCCTTCGACACGTATCGCCGACGCGACGTTCGAACGGTAAATAAACCAGAAACCTGAGCGCAGAGTCGAGTAAGCTGTGGCTGGCAACACGGATACCTTGGCTTTCGGTTCAATGCTACGCTATCCTACGCCAAACAGGTTGCAAAAACTCCCACTGATTTCCTTGACGCGATTGTAAAAGTAAACATTCGGGTTCTCGGGTCGCGAACAGCTCTATTTTGGTTTGATGCACCGTGCATCGAACAATGAGTAACCGAAACAAGCGTGCACTCCTATACCGTGTACCTTGCGATACGTTACGTGGATGACGAGTATACACGAGTATAATGCATAAGGACTTTGATTGGCTTTCAGAGTCCGATGAATAGGAGGCGAGGCATTCGTCTGACATTAGCATAACGCGATCCTCGCTGCGTCGTTAAAAATAATCGGCAATCCTTCGTTTGGATAGAATTCTACGTTCTATTCAACGTTTCGCAATACGTAATCGCATCGAGGAACTATACGGTTCGCCCCACCCCAATCGACAATGAGAGTCGCGAAATTGAATGGAAAAAAAAAAGACAATTACGCGCGGTTTAATTATCGTTGCATTCGTTTTATCGACTTCCGCAAATAACGAGGCTACAAAACCTTGGGACGCGTATCGATGAATGCGCGGGCGTCAGTCGTTCTTCTACGAAGAATGATTCGATTGCAACGAACGTTGCTGCAAGAAGAGGCGCGTCACGGAGAGCGAGAGTTTCCGTTTACGCTCGGGGAGTACCTACAAAAAAAAAGGTCCGCGAGACAAAACGATGAGTCGACTAAATAGCATCGGAAGTTCGCGTGCTCCGCGAGTTAACGACAAACACTGCTTTGAGTTTAAGATAGGGGCGATATCGGAAGGAAATTTTGGGGGAATATTGGTTATGGGGGCACGGCGACTAATAAAAGACGCGTTATCGATGAAAAGGCCGACAGATTTGCGGGTCCTTTTTTTCAGAAAGCTTCCTCGATTTGTATAGCCGATTAAACGGGGAGCAATAGGATCCTTCGCAAAGGAAAAAAGAGTGCTGCTCGCATACGAGGATTCGTTTATCTAATTGCTTCGCGCGAAAGGGGCGGAATTGCAAGTGGTAAACATCCAACTGGAAGTTTAACGATAGTCGTACCCGACGTGCATACAATTATCGCAAATGAAAAGTTGCGACAATAATGAATTAAGCGCGAGTGCAAACACGAGTGCTGGCGGGATCGCGAACACTAGTTAAGGAATTCATCGGAAAATTACATGTTAATTGGGATCCTTTAACTTTCTCGCTAGGACAGCCACGAGAATAGGGCGTACAAATTTCTTCACACATCGTTACGATTTTCTTGGGACAAATATAAGTACTTGCGCGTAAATTGCCGGTAGGTCTAGAGTCGAACGTTTCTTTGTTCTCACTTATTATCCTCGATCGTTCACGCAAAATTGGAGGACGATGTTTCACGGCACGGTGCATTACGATGTTCAAAGTACAATTTCGCGCGTTCGCGTGGGACTTGTCGCGAATAAGTTAGCTCTTAGACCAGTTGAATATATCAATCGCGTCGATCTTGATCGAAAAATCGTGCCCGAAAAAAGGACGAAAGAACGCGGCGAAACAAAAGTATGCAAGTTGTCAAAGGTTCGCGCGATCTCGACGGAAATTTTCAAATCAGATCCCTACTGATTTCTTATTTAAAGTCGGCGTAGATAATGAGTCGGCCTTTACGTACCTTTATAGTCGTGCATGTCTTCGATTTCCGAGTCGCAACGCGCGTACGACGATCTATGTAAAACAAAAGTAGCGCTTAAAATAAGGTAACTTAACGTACTTGTTTAATAATTTTTGCAACAGATATTCGACCGTTCGTTATTGGATATCATTGTCGTCGCTTTCGTTTTGCACCTTTGCTGCGCACCGTGTGCTTCTGTTGTTTGTCGTATGCTATCTGCCGTATCGATAACGCCACCGACCGGAATTATCGAAATTTATCGATCCACCGAGCTAATCGAATTCTCGATAGCTCGCACGAATTTTCAATCGAATGCGACGATCGCCATTCCTCCTTTCGTTTGCGCGGCAAGAAAACTTTGCTTTGCTTCGCGGTCGTGACGATTTACCGTTGCGATCGCCTTTGTTCTGTCTCACCGCTCGATAATTCGTAGTGGCCGGAATACTCGTTAAATTGCTCGCCGATTGACGCGGTCGCGTAGACGCGTAAAACGTATTAGGTTGGAGTGTACCGAGTGTCGTTTTAGCCTTCTTGCAATAAGAAGAAGAAGAAGAAGAAGAAGAAGAAGAAGTTTACGTTAAAACTATTGCGAAGACTCGAGTGCTTGACACGGCGAATAATCGGAACGTAACAAGAGATCTGATCCTCTTCATGGAAGACTAAATTTGGCAGATACACGTGGATACTACAAAAGTTGGCGAAACTGGGATTTGGAGAAGATTACGTTGTAAGTAAAATTTATGTTCAACGATAATAATAATTAGACTGCGAATTTTTGTGTAGCTACAAGCGAACAATTCGAGAACGCGGGCAACGTGCAAGATATTCAACGTAAAATGCTTACCATTTCTTTTCTTACGAGCGAATAAGCAGTTCTCCTCCCCAATTTTGTTAAAATATCTGAATTAAATCGCGAATTAGAGTAACGAATAAAATTATGAATTTGAATAAAAGTCCACAGTCTATTGACGATTATTTTGGATCGAGCAACGAATTCGTTTACGTTTAAACCACATCAAATATTATTCCTGCCATGTAAAAAATCCATGTAATCAATTGCCACGTTGTTGTATCGCCAACTAAATATTGCCACGATTCAGAGCAATTTTCTTCGTGTATTCAAAATCAAACCATTCGCTACCTCTTACGGTTGATAGAAAACTCCTCAGGAAGGAACATCACCGCGAGACGAACAAATTTATTACTCAACCTAATTGTTAACGAGTGCAAAGCGTAATCGTGTACGAAATTATTTCAACCGAACGCGTGCGCAATATTTCGTAGACTCCGCTTGCGTTTAATGTTTGCTTCTTGCTTCGAAAAATATTCGTACGCTCCAATCTAACAACACGTAAAGAGCTTGGCTTTCAAATTCTCGCGAGAAGTTCGCGTTAAACGTTCCTACTTTCTACCTCCGCATTCGCATCGACTACACGCATGTATGTTTCACGTGACGCGAGAAAAGTTCAGGTAAAGATAGTTGAAGCTCACCAATTCGTTTCAAATGCGACTCGAGTCTAACAAGAGTCGACTACTTGGTTACGCTGCTCGCGGGGAACTAAGTAGTTCAAATACCGTTTACCGTAAACCGTAAAGTAAACGTATTCAGAAGTCGCAATCCCCCACGCCTTTCTACCCTCTCCCATCGAATCTACATCGCGCGTTTCTTATTTACACGAGCAATTAACCGGAACCTCGCGCGATCGCTTTTACGGGAAGCACGTGGGAAAAAGACATCATTTTCGCGCAAACGCGGCGCTTCCACTCCGTTAGTCGATCGCCGTTGGAAAGTTTCGTGCCGATCGATAAACTTGAACGAGAGACACCGGAGTAGTCGGATGATTGTGTTTCTGCGACCATTGCAAATTACTTTGAACTTCTCCGAAGACACGTTACAAGTCTTTGCGGCGTTCGACGATAGGGATCAGCTGATCGAAATCGGCTGGTGTTGCTCGTCATGTTTCGGGGTAAATAATTCACACGCTCGGCTCGCTTTGTATGTGCGTGCGTGTTTAATGATTGTATTTAGGATCGTATACTCGTACATGCAGGATGTTTCGTGGAAATTGCGAGGATTACGCAACAATGGCCAGCGCATACGTGCACCTACGAGATCGATGGAAATAGTCTTCCCGGGGGATGCGCTAATCACACCTCCTTTTAATTTATGCGCGCGAAAACTAATTGGTCGCGCATCGCCCGGAAGATCGTTCGTGCTCTTGGTAGGTTTTGCGAAAATTTTCCTTAATCGTATGTGCAATTCCTTATCTGTTAGTTCCTTTTTTCTTCCTGATTTTTTCTTGAAACGTGAACTCGAAGCGTCGCACGAGTCTCTTACGCAACCGACCGCTGTGAACCGTATTGAATCGAACTATTGTACAATTCTTTTTATCTCCCGATTCATCGTATCTAATGCCCCATTACACGAGTAACGAGTTAACCCCGTCGTCGTCGAAGGAGGAATACGAGCGCGGAATGGTAAAAGTGATTAAAATTATTCTTCGTTGGGTCAGTCGTAAATTCGAAGCGCGAACGGTTAATTGCCGTCCCTCGTTATCGAAACACTCTGTTACGAGTTATACCGCGAATCGGAGGATAACGATGCGGCCTTTAATTGGCAAAACCACGGCGACTACGAAAAGTATCCGGCCTCCCTGAGCTGTACTCTCGCGATTAAGTTGGCCACGAATTGCACGACGTGTATGCAAATACGCGAACAATTTTCTCAAACGCGAGCAAGATCTGCTAGCAGACGCTTCGATCTATCGTTTGGATAAACCTCTTTAACGATTCGCGGGTATTCGTTACGTTTTTACGTAGCTTCGTAGAAGTAGAGGAAATAAGGCGCGCTTTTGAAACGTTACTTTCTATCGTTACTGTATATGTAGAAATCTATTAGGAACTAACGAGGAACGGCACGAACATTAGAGTGTAGGTTAATATCGGAAGGTTCGCGTCATTTTTAGACCTTCGGCGAAGTTGTTTTGCTAAGAAGAAAGTAGAAAAATTTGCAAGCTTTCCATTGCTGGGGATAAGCTACGACGCTTAAGAGTCTGGGTGGCACTTAAACGTAAAAGTACAGATGCGCGGATATACTGGTTACGGTCGCCGGTCGTAGAATCTTCCGTTTCGATGCTATCACAGTAACGCGGTACGCGGATCTGCGAGCCGAACCCTGCGAGCTTTGTACGCTTGTGTTCTCTAAATTCTATTTCTTTTCGTTCTTTTTCGTTAGTTGCGAATTGCGAATGTCGAGTTCGCGTCGGACAGTGTTTTGCGCTGACTGATACGTTTCTTGAACAATCGGAGAAAAGCATCCGCATCGTGAAAGTGGTACGCAACGTCAACGAATTGTCATCCGTGAACTATTCGCGTGTTTTGCCGAGCTAAGCGTATCTCAAGTGCAGTCCATCATGGGGTCCCGTTCTCCTCTGATTCCTTGGCTGAGAGCCGTCGCCAAAGGATACTTCCCGCACCCGCATTCCCCTTTAAAGTCGTCTAGGTCCAATGACCAGATCATCGCCCCGCCGATGTTCAGATCCCTTATGAATTTCGCCTGGAGCAAAGCAGAATGTTCAGACCCCTTCTCCACGCGGCGTTTCGCGTATCGCAATTCACGTATGTGTAGATGGCCCAACTATTCTTTTGCACGGCGATACGTGAATCGCGATCGGCGAATCGCTTCGCGAAACAGGTCTTATCGTCGTTATGCCATCCGTTGACGTAGATTACCTTTTGCGTTACGCTGGATACTTCCTCGTAGCTGACCCACTGGTCACCATTTGTCGCGTAAGGTCCAATGGGATTCTTGATCGCGGACCAACCTCCGCTTCGCACGTTCTCGCATATCTGGGCAAACCGAGAAACTATTTGCAGAGAACGCGACGAACTTGAGACGTAAAAATGATTAGCTAACCGCTTTGCGTAAACGCGGGCGGAAAAATGGAACGCTTCTGCGGAGTTGCGCGTCTATTTGCAATGGCGAACCAGAGGTCAATAGCTTATCGTTTGTTTAACGAGTCATCGTATAAATCGGAGGCCAGCAACGAACCTTTCGACGACTACCATGCGACGATTACTTTCCGCAGCCGTTGCATTTGTTTATCGATAAATAATGCGTTTACGTACCTCGTAGTAGGCGAGAATGCCGGCAGACTTGGTGAAGTCTCCGGGATATCCGGGTCCGGAAGCTTTCGCGTCGAAGCCTGGCTTCTCTTTCGTTTGCGACCTCCTCGATAACGCGAAGCTTTGCCCGTACGTCGGCACACCCATTAGAAGCTTGCCGGGTGGCACGCCTCGCTCCAGCCAGTAGATCATCGAGAAATTCGCGTTCAAGTACGGTGTTTGGCTGTTCGGTTCGGAGTATAGCGGCGCGACGTGGCCGGTTTTACCTTTCCAGTAGCCGTGATAGTCGTAGCTCATCACGCCGATCCAATCCAGGTACTTTATCAACGCTGGAACTTCGTAAGCCGCGTCGATGACCCGTTTGCTGGCGGAAACCGCGGCGGAAAGCAGCAGACCTTCCGGTTTGAAGGCTGCGCTCAACTCTTTTAGCAGAGCTGCGAAAGCTTCCCTGTCGCTCGGCGGTCCCCGCGTGCAATCCACCTGCGACACCGTAAACAACTTATTTAGAAATCATCACAAACGTCAAAAACGTTTGCTACCGTTTTCGGTGGCGACGATCTCGCTTCGCGACTTATCCCGTATCAGCGAGCACGTGGAAATTTCCGTATCTCGGTGGATTTAATTTCTTTAATTTGGCTAAGAAAAAACTACGAAGGTGCGCAAAGGTCCGCAGCAATACCTGCCAGCACACTGGATACTCCCAAACGAGATCTAGTCCATCCAGTCCGTGATTCCGAATGTACCGAGAAGCGTGGCGCGCGAATTTTTGCCGCTGCCGCGGATCGTGCGCCAGCTTGCTGAACTTGTCGTCCCCGGATTCTTCCCAGCCGCCCAAACCGAGCAGCACTTTCACCCCGGTTCTTCTCTTAACGTCCACTATCTTGTCGAAGAATTCCTTCTGCGTGGTGCCCGGTGGATTTCGAATGGTCAGTCGCTGCGGATCGAGCGCGGCAAGGCCGTAAACGATGTGCGTGCACAACTCGGGCTTGATGTCTTCCGGTAGAACGTCTCCTGCTCCCTCCCGCTTTTCAGCCCACTTCATCACGTAGCAGATCACTTTCTTCTCCTTCTTCTTCTCCGCTTGCGGATCGGTAGTTAGGGGCAGCAACTCGTTCGACTGCGAATTAAAAGGTCGACCATTTGGCATTCGATTTCGGCATTCGATTGCGTTTCGTTTAACTCAATTTAGCCTGCTACTGTTGCCGACACGAACGGTCCTTTATACGATACAGTGGCTACTGTCGTGTTTAAGGTTCAGCGGTCACTTAGAAATCGATCAATTGGACGCAACTTTAATTAAATTGTGCGTCGCGATCGGTAGCCTTCTTGCGCGACTATAAAGATTGATTGCGGTGGAATTGGAATACGAAGCTCGATTAAGAGGCGCCTAACCGTGGAACGCGTGTACACTGGGCTTAAATATACGTTTCGTAGCCACCTATAAGAAAAATTAGATTTTTTGAGTACGCACTTGTCGCTGGGAGTCGGTGCACTTTGCGTTCTCCGGCCAGTCGCAGCGGTCTTCGTTCCAATAGAGACCAGGCGGGCAAGAGTGCTCGGTGAGCTTTCCAAAGTTGCACAAGAAGTACTTGGAACAGTCTTTCTTATGCGGGACGAATATTCGGCCGCCGCAATCGTCGGGCGAGCCGCCTACTAACGGGGGCCCTGCGTCTATTTCCACGGTGTCGTCGATGTCAGGGCTGGAATCCGTAGCGGTGGACGTGGTCTGCTCAGTCGGTGGCAAGTAGGTTGGTTTTTGAGAACTTGTGGCTTCCCAGCTTGGTCGCTCGGTGGTCGTCGGCTCCGCGGGAGCTTCCCCAACGTCGATCGTCATGAAATCTATTTCAAAGCGTGCCTCGATTTACTTTTAACCCTTTGTACGCATTTCCCACGTATCGCGGGCATTCTGCTGTTTTGTCGCGCGCTCCGATTTCTAGCAAATGCATAGATGAAGCGTAGGAATAAATCGAAGCATGATTAATTAATTTACCGTGCGCCACTGGACACAGCGGGCCTTTCGGATAGTTCCTCAGAACTCTGTTCATAGTCCTGAGAAGCGGGCTCGGCTCGCAGCCGCATCTGTTCTTGAAATCGTCCAAATCGAGGGCCCAAATCATGCCCCCGCCCAAGTCCAGATCCCTGATCAATTCCGCTTTCAATTTAATTTGCCTGGCATCGTCGAAGCTGACCCACTGGTCGCCGTGGAACGCGTACGGACCGATTCGTCGTTCTTTGTCTTGGACCACGCTCCAGCCCTTCTTCAGCGTTCTCTCGCAAATCTACGATCGATCAAAGTCACGAGGAGTGATATGCGTGCGGCGAGAAACGAAAAATCGAGAGGAGTAAAGTAGATAGATAGAGTATGGTTACTTCGTAATAGGAGAGGAAACCTCTGGCTCTGGTCGCTTCTCCGGCTTCTCCGCCGCCGTAAGTCGGCGCGTTCAATCCTCTTTGACTTCTCTCCGCCAAGGAGAAAGATTGCCCGTACAGAGGCGCGCCCATTATCAGCTTCTTTGCCGGGGCACCCTTCTCCATCCAGTAATGTATGGAGAAATTCTGCAACGCGCGAATGCCCGTTTAAGCAACGATAGATTACGTTGCGTTGCTTTTCTTAACCTTTGTGGGCAAGCGTATTATACAGGATTTCGTAGGGAAAGGATTACTTAGGCGTGACTATAGTCGTCCATATTATAATCTCTAGCGCGACAGCAATTTACCGTGCACCTGCTGCACCCGTCTAATCGCGACGCCGCGCCGCGCATAACGATTTGAATACGAAACACGTACCGCGTTAAAGGTCGGCTCCCAGTCGCTGGGTAAGTGGTAGAGAGGCGCGACGTGACCGGTTTTCTTGTCCCACTGACCATGATAATCGTAAGTCATCACGGATATCCAATCTAAATACTTGGCCAAGGTTGGCACATCGTACCCGGCGTCGATAACGCGTTTGCTCGGAGAAACCGCGGCGGACAGCAGCAATCCTTTCGGCTTGAATTGCTCGCTCAACTCCTTCACCAAACTGGCGAACCCTTCCTTGTCCGATTCTGGCCCCTTTTTACAGTCCACCTGGAATTTCAGCGAGTATCGAGGGAGCATATCGTTGATTGGCAATAGTAGAATTAGTACGAAAAAGCAGAGGTGGAGCGAGTTGAAGAATCGAAGCAGGATAATTAATTTACCTGCCAGCAAACCGGATATTCCCAATCCAAATCCAATCCCTCGAACTCGTACTTCTCGATAAATTCGATCACGTTCTCGATGAATCTTTGCCTAGCCGACGGCGAATTCACCAGCCGGCTGTATTTACCTCCCGCTGAGTCGTTCCACCCTCCGATCGCCATCAACACTTTCACCCCTTTCGACTTTAGCGCCGCTATTCTCTCGTAGAATTCTAGCGAACAAAATTCCAGCAACTTATCCTTTGCATCGCGTGTTAATCCGTTAATGTATCATCCTTTTTTCCTCGATTATCGATTACGGAATAGATTAAAAATGAAATAAAGTTCTAGTGGAAAAGCGGAAGGCTGTAACGTCGAGTAGACGCGAATATGTAACTTACTGTTATCTATGTCGGCCCAAGGATCGTGCGACTTGATCGTGAGCTGCGATCCATCGAGCACCGCGAAACCGTAGAGAACGTGGGTGCATAGATCGGTGTCCACGTCTTCAGGCATAAATTTCCCTCCCTCTTGGCGATACCAGGCCCAATTCGTGAAGTAGCAAATCACTTTGAATCGATCATCGGGCTCCAATTCGTCCCCGGAGGTGGACGATGGCACAGGTGTCTTGACAGTGGTGGGTGCTACCGTGGGTGGCACCGTTGATGCCACCGTGGGTGCTACCGTGGGTGCTACCGTGGGTGCTACCGTGGGTGCCGCCGTTGCATCGTTATCCAAATCTTCCAAGCTAACCGAAGGTTTCTCCGCTGTAACCCGAAATACTCGTCAATAGCAGCTTGAAAGCTAGAGAAGAGGGGATATTAGACATTTGCCGGAAGTTGAAGACGCGTTACCTTGATCGTCTTCGTTGTAAGATTCGGCCAGAACTTTTTGAAGCTGACGCATCAATGGATGCTGTCCCTCGCCGCAGCGACCCCGGAAGTCATCCAGATCCAACGCCCACACCATTCCGCCACCCAAGCCCATGTCCCTCACGTATTCCGCCTTGCGTCGAATCATTTCAGCGTCGTCGAAGCTCACCCATTGGCTTCCTTTGTACGCGTACGGACCCATCCTATTTTCCGGATCTTGGACCACGTTCCATCCGCGATTGCGGATCCTGTCGCAGATTTCGTAGTACGATAGGAAACCCGCCGCTCGGGTGAATTCTCCTGCCTGACCTGCGCTGGCTGGGCTGTTCAATCCTGTTCCCTTGCTGGGATCGTTTATGGAAAACGATTGCCCGTATAGCGGCATTCCTGCGTTGTTCCAAGTTGAATCGTTTAGCGGCAGATCGTCGATGGAGTGTTAAATTACAGTGGCCGGCACAAGAATTTTAAGGTCGCTGGGCAAGTTACGTTCTTTCGCATTTTAGTACACGAGTTGCAATAGTTTTGTAGTTGCTTAGAAATCGATCGGAATAAAGTAGCTTGCTTTAGATATTTTGTACGCTTCTGCAAAAGCGGAGTGGCTTTTTTTATATACCTTTCGCGTATCTAAATTTCCCACGGAACGCGCAGAAGTGGCAGGGTGCTCGTAAAATATCTTTTTAATTTGTTCGTGAAAGTTCAACTGGAAGCTTTTCCCAGCCACCGAATGCTTTTAGCAAAATAAATACCCATAACGATGCTTCGCCGAGGAGCCCCCTTGGCGATCCAATAGTTGATGGAGTAGTTCGCGTTGAAGTAGTAGTAGTCGTCGTCGGGATGAGCGTAGAGCGGAGCCACGTGGCCGGTTTTCTTGTCCCACTGGCCGTGAAAATCGTAAGTCATCACCGCGATCCAGTCCAAATATTTCGCGAGGGCGGGAACGTCGTAGCCTTTGTCGACAACTTGCTTGCTCGGCGAAACCGCGGAGCTGAGCAGCAGCCCCCTGTCTCTCAACTCGCTGCTCAGTTCTTTCAGCAAATCCGCGAAGCCCTGCTTATCCGAGGCTGGGCCCTTCTTGCAATCCACCTGTCGCCACGTTCGTTCAATTTTTATCTAGCAATTTGGGAAATCGGCATTCTCGAAAGGGCATGCCCCCCCCCCCCCCCCTTGATTCGTAAGTAAGGAATGTAAGCTTTAAGTTGCGCGTAGGCTGTGTAGAGAATTAACGCGGGCGTACCTGCCAGCACACGGGGTACTCCCAGTCCAAGTCGAGACCGTCGAAGTCGTATTTCTCGAGGAATTTGATAGCTTGGGCGACGAACCTTTTCCTGGCAGAGGGACTGTTCGCCAAGCGACTGTACTTGTCTCCGGCCGAGTCGTTCCATCCTCCGAGGGCAAGGGAAACCTTCAGCCCGCGTTTCTTGTACGCGACCACGCGCTCGTAGAAACCTGTTCGAATTCATATTTTACGTTTGCTTTCCTGCAAGTTTGCAACACGATTTTGTCCCACCGACGCGCGACGAGAGTCTGTCGAACGGTTGCTTACGGTTATCGTAGTCGGCCCAAGAATCGTGGGCTTTAATGATCAAATCCGAGTAATCGAGAACAGCGAATCCGTAGACGATATGGGTGCACAGGGTGTGATCGATATTTTCCGGAAGATAGCGACCCGTGCCTCTTCGATACCAAGCCCAGTTAGTAAAGTAGCACACGACCTAACGAGAAACGATTAATCGCCGTCGAAGTATTCCAAGTAATCCACGTTACATTTAGGCAGCTGCGATGTTACCTTGTAATCGCCCGTTAGGGGAGAAACTTTGTCAGGATCGACGATGGCTGGCGGCAAAGTGGCGGCGGCTTGAGTGGTGCTCGGTTGCCAGGGCTTTTCGGTGCTCGCGGCAGGCGGATCACTGATCGGTTTGCCGGTAGACGCGTCGGGCGCGTCATTATCCGTCGACACAGAGTTATCCTGGCAATTGGCGCGGGCGGGCCAGTCGCATATGCGGGTTCTCTGATTGAAATGCAATCCGGGAGCGCAACGGAACACCTCGTACCGGCCCCACAGGCACGCCTGGAAGCTCTCGCAATCTCCCGGAACGCCGGAGTAGCTATCGGGGGTGCACGGCTAGAGCAAGGCAACAAACGAACGATAGTCTTGCTACCTGTTGGCGTTTCACGCCGCTCTCCGGCGCGTAGAAATTCGCCGCGATTCGAGCAAAGGAGCAGCTTTACTCACGGTGGACTTGGACCCAGCCGCGACCAAAGTGGCGCTCTTCTTCGGCTTCTCCGTGCACGGATTCTTGAACGCCCAGTCGCACATATGTTTCTCCTTGTTCCAATTCAATCCCGGCCCGCATTGTTGGGAGACCAAGTTCCCGTTCACGCAGATTCGAAAGCTCGTGCAGGATTCCGGATAAGGATAGTATTGCCCGTGAACGCAATTTCTTCCCGGCTTCTCTTCCGGCCTCTCCGTTGGCTTCTCGGTGGTGGTGACTTTCGAGGAAGACCATATCGACAGGGTAGTTGACTTCCTGGTGGTCGTGGTGGTCCTCGCGGTGGTGGTTCTCACGGTGGTGGCAGGCCTCGCGGTGCTCCACGATGGCTTCTGGCTCACCGTGTCTGTTTCAAACAACAAAAGATCGTACGATCTGCCACCGTTTCCTTCGAAATACATATTATGTCCCCCCTTCGATGTACTTGCGTCTAACGGCCGGGAAACCGTGTAAACGTGCACCGGGGCGAAGTGCACGGAGATCAAGATGAAAGCGATGCGAGCAGCTTGCTGGCTTGGTGTCATTTTTAACACCGGATACGGAGAAAAAAAGAGACGCGAGCAGCGAAGAATTCCGATCGAAACTGAGCGGCTGGTTTAGACGGAGAGATTTGCAGAGGGAAGAGACACTTGCCTGGAGGCGGCTGTTACAAAATCGACGGAAACATGCGCGCAGACGTTTACCGATGCTTAAATAAACAGGTTTTCCATTACCGATGAACCGATGCGCCTGTTAATGACAATCTCCGTGGAAGTTACGTAGAACGATGCACCGCGTAATTGTCAGGCGATGACGCGGCGGTAAAAGCAAAGCGACTCCTCTTTCTCCGCGTCGATCGTGCATTTTTTAACCCCCAGTAGGGTGGGCGATATCTTATCTAAGCATAGCTCTAACGGCGATGCAATTGCTACCTATACAAGTTACGCGTACGCGGCGAAACAATCGACGGATTTTTCAGACGACTGTCTCGATTATTTTATAGCATTTCGTGGCTCACCGTGTTCCTCTTTCACCTAAGGAATTTTTTAAAAAGGGGGAAACACGCGTGTCTCGAAAATGCCCCGAAGGATCGCGGCAAGATTAACGGTAGGAATCTTTATTACGTTTGCAAGTCGATTCGGATTCAACGCGTACGAATTCGAAAAGGAGCGTGGCGCCTCGCTAAGAATGCTGCGTTACGCAACGAGTGTACCCCGATAGGTTCCTCGTCCCGTCAATCGAAAGGGGGGCATTTCAATGAACGAACGCGGGCGCGAAGAATACGTAGAGGCTTACCAGTTTCCATTTGACATTTCGCTGCCGACGGCCAATCGCAAATACCTCGCCTCGCATCCCAGTGCAATCCCGGCGCGCATTGTTCGCGATGCAATTCCCCGAGCACGCATCTGAAGTAGCCGCTGCAGTTTCCCGGATCTGGCGAGTATTCGCCGATCGCGCACCCTGTTCCCGGTTTCGGGGCATCCGTTGGCTTCTCCGTCTCTTCCGTCGCTTCCGTCGTGGATTCTTCCATTGGCGCTCTATCGTTTCGTTCGTGGCAAATAGTGAGGATAAGCAATCCCGTTCAACATTTTGTAAGCAAAAATTAGGTAACGCTTAATACGCCTACATTCCACGGTCGCAAAGTTTACTCGCGACTGAAAGAGTGATTGTTGAAAGAGGATTCAAAGATGCGATTTGCAAGCAACGATGATCAAATTGCTTCAAACGCTACAGGAAACGATAATAGCGGAATCTCGATCGGTCAAACGGTACGCTAAAAGTACGAGGCCGGTTCGCAATGCGTTAAAGCAGTCCCTAAACGTTGAACTCGCAGCCAGCAATGGCTTTCAGTTGTGTTCTTTTAAAACATCGCGCATTACCTCGCATATCTTGCGATTTTGAGCGTAGTAACATGAACCCATTGCTTGTCGCGAGTCCAACCTCGCAGCCTGAGTCCGGCCTTTGATCGCGTAGGGGCTACTTTACGACGAAAGGAATTCTCCATTCGAAGCTTATCATTTCGATTTTAAAAGCCAAGCGTACTTGGTGGAAGTGGAAACGGAAGAAGACACGGTGGTGGTCGGCTGAGTCCAGGAGAAGGTGGAGCTGCTCCGAGTGGTTGTTTCCGGTTTGCTACTCGGTTTCCAAGTCCAGGTCGGCCAGGTTGTTCTCGTGGTCTGCTGGGTGGTGGTAGTAGTCGGCTTCTGGGACCACGATGGCCAAGTGGTCGGCATGTTCATCGGCGTGGTAGACCGCGGAGTTTCTTCCACGGCGTCGCTGTGAGTGGTCAAGGTAGGGGGTTGCGGTGTAACTGGTTCCGGTGGTCGCTTGCATCCTTCCAAAGGATCGCCTTTTAAACGACCTACGATCCCACGCATGCATGGTAGCGATCGAAACACAGCGTGAAAGGGTGAAACGCTTTAGTTTACGACTTCGTTCGACTCTTAGTCGCTGTTATAGATACTCGCGTGGTTCGTGCCGCTTTAACTCTTTCGCAGTTACTAAACTCTTTAACTCTTTCTAACCAACGCGCTGTCGCGCGCAAACGTATCGACGGCGTAATAAAGTAGAATGAAGTAAAGCTAAAGCTTCATTGTTGTTGTAACGCGTTTGCGCGACGTTTACGAGACTTTTCCACCGAAACGTATGCCCGGTGTTCGAGTTAAGTTACATACAGATCAACGCGGATAGCGTAGCGCTAACTTTGGCTTCGAACGAGCTTTGAGAATCATACGCGTCACCCACCTAGCGCGCGGTTTACGCTCTTCAACAGAGGGAACGATTCCGAGCAGCATTTGTTTAGGAAGTCGTCCAGATCGACGGTCCACAGCGTGGCACCGCCGTAACCGTTTTGCAGAACGTATTGTCCCTTCGCGAAGATGCTCTCCCGATCGTCGTATCCCACCCACTGATCCTTCGAGTAGGCGCTTGGCCCTGAAAAGGAGCGCCGAAAGTAGTGGCGACTCGCGAGGAAAAAGCAGACGTGTTCGCCTTCGACTCTCTACCTAAGCCGTTCTTCCAGCCTTTGTTCTTCACTCTGTCGCAAATTTCGTAGTAGGCCAGCATGCCGGGTTGCCTGGTAAATTCTCCGGGGGCTCCGGGTCCCGTGGCTGGGGCTCCGAGACCCGTCAGATCGTCGCTGGATAATCGATAAGCTTGCCCGTACAATGGTACACCCAGCAGAAGCTTCCCTTTGTCCGCGCCGAGGCTAACCAGGTACTCCATCGTGGAATTCTAAAAGAACCTCCGTGCAACGGCGATACTTTCTTCTTATTTCGCGAGCCCGTATCCCGTTCGAAAACTTACGACGTTGTAGTAGGGATTAGCGTCGTCGGCGTTCCCAAAGAGGGGCGACAAGTGTCCGGTTCTCGACTCCCAAGCGCCGTGATAGTCGTACGTCATCACCGACAAAAAGTCCGCCAGTTCGGATAGCTCGCGCACTTCGTAGGCTCTGTCGATCACTTCCCTGTATCCGGAGAGCGTCACCGCCAACGCGAGCTTCGGTTGCTGCTGATCGAACTCCCTTCTCAGCTGGTGAATTAGCTTGGTGAAGTTCGGCCGGTCGGAATCCGGTCCCTTTCTGCAGTCGCTCTGCCAGCACTTCGGATAATTCCACTCGAACGACAGGCCGTCGAAGTTGTGCTTCTTTAGGAAGTTAACGGTGGACACGGCGAACTTGCGACGGGCCGCGCCGCTGCTTATCAGGCGGGAATATTTGTCCCCGGTGCTGTCCGTCCATCCCCCGATGGCCAGCAGCACCCTCGCACCTTTCATCTTTGTAACTCGCTCGTACAGGTCTGCGAATATACGACCGTTTAAGATCCGTCGCGCAACAATCGGCAGTCTAGCAGTAGCTAGGGTAAATCACCCACGTACTGTCGCTGCTTCCTGTAACTGTCACTCGAATTCGTTTTATTTAACAGCAAATTTCATACTAAATATTGGTCTCTGTAAAGATCGTAAGTAAAGAAATTTGGATTTGTAAAGAAACAAAGTTAGTTAAAGCGCGAAGCTTAAAGTGGCAGGACGTGGCACGTTTACCCTACTTAGAGCGTCGGCTCGAGACTCTCGAATTCCGCGCTCAATATTGTAGTTACTGTTCTCTATGTCGGCCCAGGGATCGAAGGGTTGGATGAGCAACGTGTCTGGATTCAGTCCGGCGAACGCGTAGATTACGTCGGTGCACAAGCGGGAGTCCAATCGTTCCGGGACGAACAATCCGTCTTCCTTTCGGTACAGAGACCACGAAGTCACGTAACAGACTACTCGCGGCCCCTTTTCCGCGCAGATATCCAGCTGCTGCAGTTCCTGCGTCTCCCTGATCTCGGTCTGGGAAGGATCCTCTTGAATTCGATCCAACTGTCCCGGCTCGCAAACGTTCGAGCTCGCTTTCACGCATCGTCCTGTCGGCGAGTCGAAGAATCGTCCCAGTCCGCACGTGCCTCGATGTCGCACCCCTGTTGGACCGCTCGAAATGAATCAGAGGCTCCGACGGATTCTCGGAACGATCGGCAATTGATACGGTACCGTTGTGACAGGAGTAAAATGCCGAGCAACTTTCTGGATCGCCGGAAAGGCCGTCCGTGGAACATTTCTGTAGCCGCGCTTCTTCGTAGAAGCCTATGGATTCGGTTGCGGCGTTCAGCATTGGCCAAGGATTGCCACAGATGCCCTAAAACACGACGATCTATGCGATATCCGGCCACTCTAGCCTTGCAATTAAGGTACGCGTCGTCGTCGCTCGTCCCGCAACCCACTACGCTCAACTTTGTTACTCTATTTGTATTAAACGGGTTGTTCGCGATCCGTTTATATTGGATACAATGTGCGCGGTCTTTAATAATCTATAATTTACGAGAACGGGGTGATCGCAGTTTTAGGGGTGAGAATCGGTGTATAGGATAAATAAGTAAGTACGTACTTGAAAGTCGTCCAAATCGAGGGACCACAGGGAAACTCCACCGAGTCCCGTGGATCTAACATAGGCTACTTTGATCTTCACCGATAGCGGATCTTCGTAGCCGACCCACTGGTCCCCGCGCTTTATGTACGGCCCTTCTTTGTCTCTTCCCGAACTCCACGATCCGTCTTCCAATTTCTCGCATACCTAAGCGCAGCCAAACATGTATGAAAAGAGGGGACCGCCTTTTATTATCCACGCAAACGTCGCTACGGTCCCGTCCGTGTTATTAAAAGTTTTCAATTTCCATGCTAAGCGATCAGGAACGGAATCTAGTGCCCCAATCCATTTTACAGACTCTTAAACGTCGCCCCTGAAGGGTTAATAAAAGCCGCTCTTGCATATGCATCGGGAACGCGTTTAACTTCGAGATGCCGTAGGGAAAGGGTTACACGTACGCCCGAAGCGACGCGTGTTCGCGTAAAAAGATGCCGTAGCCAAGGCGATTACCTCGTAGTAAGCCATCCTGCCGGTTTTCATCTTGTAGACGTCCTCGATCCCCGGCCCGATGATAGGCGCCCCCGCGTCCGTGAAATTTCCATACTTCAAAGTGTATCCTTGCCCAAACGCCGGCAGACCGAGCACGATCCTCGATCTGTGCTCTCTGGCCACTCGCCGGGTCCATTTCTCGGTCACTCGAACCACGTACTTCAACGGCGCCGGATGAAGGGCGGATTTCTCTCTCCTGAACGCCGGATTCTCCCGCCACGCTCTAAGCAAAAGCAAATCGGCCACGGAAGCTATCTCTCGATCCACCGGATCGTCCGGCCTCTGAGCCACCGCCAACGTGTAATCTTGATCGGCGAACGATTTCCTGATCGCCTTCAGGAGAAGCTTCAGATCGTTGGGGCGATCCGCGGAGCCTTCCCAATCGATTTCCACCCCGTCGAAGTTGTGCGCTTGGAGGAAAGCCAGAACGGACTTTGCGAATTTCTCGCAGCGCAGGGTGCAGTGGTTCTTGGTCACTTCGGAGAACAGTTTCCCCCGATTCGGAGGCGCGATCGAGACGAGCACTCGCAACGCCGGGTCCCTCGATCGATGTCCCGTTACCGCCTTATATCCACCTGGTTAAATTCACCGAATAAATTAACGGGACCAGCGGTTTCGTCTATTTATTCCTCTTTTGTTTCGCTATACGCATGCACGCATGCCGCGTGTTAGGTTCGTCCGAAAGTTCTGTTGTTCCCTCGTCTATTTTTACTCGGATACTCTGAAAGCCGCAATTTTCTTTGGCTTCGAACACGCGAGCTGCAGTGGACCGCGAGTTCCCTGTTCGTATTCAAAACGTAATCGTTTAAGCTAACTCCGTTTTGCGCAGCAAATTTTAACACTCTTGCGAACGAAGTCTGGGTGAAAAACAGAACTTTCCTAACCCCGCGATAATCTACCTTTGATCTCGTCGTATTCGCGATCCCGCGAAGCGATCACCAGCTCTTCCGGATCTTAAAATTGAACAACTCATTAGAATGGAATCGCTATTAATTCGTTTAGGCAAAAAAAAACGGAATACCCAAAGTAGCGGCAGAGTATATTAAATGGCTGCAGCGATGATCCGGCACGGATTGGGGGAACAAGGAGAACGGTTCCACCCTGTAAACAGCGCTCGAATCCAAGTGGCACACCACTTTCGGATTCACGATCTGCTGGGTCCTGGTCAAAGTCGGCGGAGCCAGCGGCTCGATCCAAATCGATTCGTGATCCAAGTTGCCGTAGAACGGGGCTTCCCGGTGTTCCACGGCGTCCCTCAAAGGAACTCGGCCACTGTGGAAGCATCGCCAAACGCTTCTCGTTAATCATCCGTCGAACAAGAACTTAATCATAAACACGAAGTAGTTCCATAAGCGGGCCGACAACAATGGGCGATAAATTAGTCGCGAAAGGCGTGTACAAGGCGAACCGTCGATTCTTTACAAATGCAATTCAATGTCGCGCTTTCGGAGAATCGCGCTTGCGGAATAATCTAGTAACGCGATGCTTCCTCGAGCTACGCGTCGCGACCCACTTTTGGAGGTGGGCAATTTTATCGTTCTACCGGTGGAACGGCATCTCGAATAAAATTCTACGCGACGTAGTAGCGTGTAACTTTTTAAGAAGGTACTGACTCTCTGGAATCCTGCAGAGGCAAGTTGAGGACTTGGTTTAGGGGCACCGCTTCGACCGCGTCGCGCAGAGGAATTCTCCGAGATCCGAATTCCGCATGGGTGAGAACGGCAGGATCGTCGAGCGAGTTGTCGATCTCCGGCCGACCCTCCACGGCGCCTCGATGAAACGCGGACGCGTTGATGATTTCCACGTCTGCTTCTCGCTGGATGGGCGACTCTTCCCACGGGGGCGGTTGCAGCACCTCAGCAATAAATGTCCGATGGGGGGATGAAGGTCCTGCCTGGCACGTTGAGACCAGCAAGACCAGCAGCAGCCGAGCGACCATCGCTACGAGCAAACGCAAATTCTGTTACCGCCAGAGCTGCTGCAGGAGTTAGCCCCGCAGAAATTGCGTCGCCTCGCCTCGACTCGTCAAGGCGTAGCGCGCTCGTAATAACAGGTTGAAGGGATGGCAATTTATTCCAACTAACGAACGAATTATTCGAAATTAATTCACGTGTGCTAAGTCTGTCGTTGCAATACACGGAGCCTTTTCAACCCTTTGATTGCCATCGGCGCTTACAGGCGCTCGAGGTATTCTCGCGCAGCACGTTATTAGCGTTTTCTGCCGATTCATTTAGAAGATTATCGGAAACACTCCTGGCGTAACGAAACGCTTAAGATTAGTTGCCACCCGAGGAATAAGGGGGCGAGATCTAAAGAAGAGTATCGATTTAACGCGACGCGGTTGAGTATGTTTCACGGCTTCTGCATATTCTTCGATTCAAACCTGCGGTTCTACTGCAATTTTACGCGCCGCTGTTGCGGCCGATATCTCGCATCTTAACGATGATACGGGACAGCTTTTCAAGTGGGCGCCACGCCGCGATCTTTGACGCGGCGCAAAAAAGTCGAAGGGAAGTTCGGAAACGTACGCGTGCAAGGATGTAAGCTTATTTGTCAGCGAGCGTAATTAGCAGCGACGTAGATTAAAACGGACAGGGAATAAAACAGGTAGAAAGCGGCGGTAATTAATGAGTCGCTGGTACACGGTAAAGGTGAGTTACGCAGTGTTAACTACACACATCGATAGCTTCTTGCGAGGAAGCAGGATTGCCGAGGGATTCGAGTAGGCAGCCGCCTTCGCGTTCGCATTCGTATCCGTATCCGTACGCGTATACGCGTGTGCGTTTGCGATGCACGCGTACGCGTTGGCCTGCAAACCTGTCCTGCACTCGGGACACGCGTGCACCGCCACCGACACCGACACCCAAAAAGAAGAATATGGAACAGCGCAGAGATGTGCTTCGCATCGCAAGAGACTCGCTCGCTGCGATAATTGCTGTTCACCGAGAGTTCAATCGTCACAGTCTTGCAAGGCAACCGTTTCTTTTTTCCCCTTGCCAGACTCTAAGAACGCAATCGTTAACCCTTTGGGGGGCTGAAGAGCTTCTTTACAGACTGGAAAGCAATTCGCGGTAGCGATCGTTGGCAGAATATGCGATCACGGGAACGTGCAAAGTGCGATCTGAAGGATCGGAGACTTTCGTCGTAAGTCGTTTACAGTTCGCAACGAATGGACTACGGATCTTTATTATGCAAATCTATATTTTTGAGTTAAGAAAGTAAAGAACGAGGATTTAAACGGAGGGTTGTTTCACCCCTGAAATGTAATAATATTTGCTTCGCTTCGGATATTGCGGATGCTTTTGCGTATTAAATTCATCGCGTGCCGTTTTGTGCATTAAAGTTTCCCATACGATATGCGCGTACTATTGTATCCTCCGAAAGGGTTAAAGTAGACCCTTTTTACAACGACGCACCGCTGGAAGATATTCTCCCCGAACAATACGAGGCGTTTTCTGCTCGCGAAAGACGGCTCGCGTTAAGAATCGAAGAAACGAACATTCTCAGCGCAGGATAGTCAACCGAAAGAAAGAGATTTTCCCCACACGAATTTCGCGAGACTTTGCTCAGCGGCAGAGTAAACTTCCACGCCGTCGCCGAAGCAGAAAGTGTAAAAGGAGGAAACTTCGACCGGCTTTTTCTCCTCTTTTTACGCAAACGAGAGATACTTTGGAGGAATTGCTCTAGACTCGCTTGCGTATCCTTGAATTTGGCGTATTTTTGCCGGATTGGCCCCGTGACGAATCGTCGGACACGGAGGCATTTGTGTCTTGACAATGCAAACCGCGAAATCGAAATTTATGCGAGTATTGCGCGGTGATTCAGCCGAGGACAAAGACACGCGCCGCTACTCGAATCCGCGCCACACTGGCCGCTGTTTGGCCATTAAAGATGCGGTGCTCGTAGGTGGAAGTGACCGCAAGCCGGAGGACAACGTATGCCAGCCGCCCGTCGCTTCGCGCTTTACGCTTTACGCCTAGGCTATCGCTCTCTTCCGATATCCCGCTTCAAAGATCAATCACAATGACATCCGTGACACGCCATTTTTTACGCATTCCTATTGCCTTTCGTATTCCCCTCGTTTACTCTTTCTCACGGCTCGGCTGAAAATCTTCCCGATCGATTCGTTAACCCTTTGAACATTGAGTAGCTTTGGAAAATCGCGCGCCTCTCGCATTTATTTCGCCAACGACGCTACTACGCGAATCTTTAATACGAGTATTAATACTTTAATACAGTGGCTCCAAATTGAAATTCAGGTTCGGCGAGCGCAAACTTAAGCGAGCCGAATTTGCGTGCAAATTCCACGCGTCGTATTTTAAAATTGACCGCACGCGTGCGGCCGTACCACCGAAAGGGTTAAGAGAAGCATTTGTTAAGGAATTACCTAGCTCCCGTTGCGAATCGGATTTAGGCTCTGTTAGGCGAGATCGATCGCTAACTGGTTAACGAGAATCGAACTGCTTAATGATCGTTTAATGGGTTTATCGAGTAGCCTTCGGCCGTGGAAAATTCATCGAATGCTTTGCTAGTGAGATTGTTGTATCTTATCGATGTTTCTATCTTATCGAAGCCTTTGAAGCGTAACAGATCTCTCATTGTCAGCCGCGAAGTTTTAATCTTTGCTCTTAATTTTCTTTTACTTAAACGTAATACAAGTATTACAAATTAATCTTCCAAGTACATGATTTTTCCTTCGCTTTACCCGACTTCCTATCGCTTTTCTCGAGAGAATGAAGTTAGCTCGAAGGCAAGGATGTTTCGAAGACTAAAACTTTTGCACGCACCTAATATCTGCCCGATGCTCACAGTGTTAGGAATTATAAGAGAATACCGCGCTGCATCGCCAAAACTTTCAAAGGGTTTACGTGTCTACACTCCTGTTGCATCTTTATCTATCAAGCGAACATATACACATATCGAACCGTAGAGTTAACAACGAACAGATACGCTTGCCATCGTTTGCCTTTTCCCGGAAGAGCAAGGAAACGCTAACACCTTCAACTTTTGTCCAATGGAAATCAATCTTGTTTAACGGAGTATTCGCGATACTGCACATCTGCTCGAGGCGCTGTCTTCGATAGAGGAGCTTTCCGAAAAAGGGCTCTAACGGATTTCTCTAAAGTTTCCTTTCAACGTACCGCTCGCTTAAGCTTAGGACAGCGGTCGTCGCTGACTCGCGGAACACGTGATTCGTTACTTCGCATTGCGGGGCCCTTTTCCCGGAAACCTCCTCACCTGTAATCCGCCTAATCGAGTCGCGAAGCAGCGGACCTCGTGACAAGGGTTGACTTACAATTAGTTACGCTCCCTTCGATTTTCCGTGCCATCTGAATGGACATGCAAATGGAACCGACAGAGCGAAGAGAAGAGAAGAGATTTGAATGGAGACTAGTAATTAAGGAATAGAACGAACCTTGGCGGGAGCGCGGAACAGAGGAAGGTTCTCCAGAAGAGCGTGTCCAGGTTGTGCGGGCGCGTCGGAAGCGTGAACGTGAACTAACCGATCCGAAGCGTGAATGGGAGTCGATTCCACTGCGCCGACCGACCGACGATGATTGAGAAGCCGCGACCGCGGCCGTCTGCGGGGGCCCTGAGGACTAGCTAACGCGACCAACTCCTCCACCAGGTCGTCCCGTCCGCGATGAATTTTTCAAAGCGCGACACACCCGCTTCGCGGGGAGGGCCAACTTGCATGAATCTGGTATTCCGAACGCGCGGGGACGCCCATATATACCTACTCCATCGCCCAGGGACCCCTCGGCTCCCGCACCCTACACGCCCGGGGACCCTGTCGCCAACGTCCTTGACCACCAACAGCACCATCCTCTGCTACTTACGTACACCAATTCTCCGACCAACCGATATACGCCCTGCCCCCCCTGTCCCCGTCCCGATCCTAACCGCACACCTATCGCATCACACCTCGTCTTGGTGTGCGCGCGATAGCCATCCTGCACCTCGGCCCTGCATCGTTCCTCTTTCGCTTCTTCGCGTCTTCTAATTCCCCTTAACCCCTTGCCGCCGGTAAAACCACCGTCACTCGGACGTACACTCGTCTCCGCGGATTAGTACGCAAAATAAGACACCATTGTTGGACGAGTGCAGAAATTAAGATGGATTTGCGGGGGAGAGGAGTTGGTTCGAACGTCGACCAGGTGAAGCGTTGCAGGGCTTGTTAAAGAGCTAACCTGTGTCGGGAACGGTGCACGGCTACCGGCTGAGGAACGGATGAAGTTGTACGGAAGAACGTGTAGCCATCGTGTTTGGTGTATCAACGAATTCTATTGCAAATCCATGAAAATGTTGGTAAGGCAAGCAGTGAAGGTGGGTTTTTCTTGCAAGCGCCACCGCGAACATCGATCTTCTTATCGATTACGCGTTTACGTGTGTAACGTTACGTTAGAGTACGTCCTAATTGGATGTCGCGTAAGTAAGACGAGCGAAGCAAATTACTCGCGTAAATAAACGCTGTCGATGTACCCAACGTTGATCGGTTGGACGATAGCCGTTTCGTCGCTTTTACGACACATGCAATTAGAGCGTAGCCTTACAGTTCGTTCGCCGATTTTTGCTGATCGCGAATCGCAATGCTCCCGGAGCAGGCAGCCATCGACACGTATGCGTCACTGCGTCTGACGCAAGTGTAACGATTAAAAATCGGCATTAATCGTAGTTGCGTGTGAGCGTGTAACGCGTAGAAAATATCCTCGTTTATTGCAGAGTTACGAAAAGCGAAGTTGCAGTTGGCCGTGTCTGACGGCGATAGGAAATCCCACCTTTGTACGCTTGCCTTGCTTTCTTGCCTTCTGCTTGCCCCCTGTCTTTCGCCACCGGATGCACATTTAAATGCTTTTTCCTCGCGTTTAACCCTTGCTCCGTCCGACAGCTCGACGCGCTTGCAGCGGAGTCTATCGCGTGTATATCGCTACTTACGCGGCAGATACATACATGTCGCGACCGGCTACGCGATATTACGGATAAAATGCGAATCTTTGCGCACTTGTGGGAACGTTAAAAGCTCAAAAGGGATGTACGTACGTACGTACGGTGCGTATAGTATGCGGAGTTATACGAGCGACGAAGAAAAGGGAAGCGCCCGTCGTAACGTTTACAGGGTGGAATCAATCGATGTTTCGCTTCCGCTTCTTTATTTGCGTCCACGAAAATTGTGTAGGATGAATTTGCGTAAAGGTCCGCAGGCTAATTATAGCACTTGAACGTAAAAGTAAGCAGGGTGGGGCGTGGATGGTTTTCGTGACGGCCGTGTTTGGCTTTCCACCGAGCCCCTTTTTCTTTCGTCCCGTCTTTCTTTTCCTTTTTTTCTGCCTGTTTGATATTAGACGGCAAACAAGTCGATAAAAGACCGGTCGCAAGTTCAAGGCGAATCATCGGCATTCCCTAAAGTGCCTTATTTTTAGGATGGCCCACGGGTTCCCAGGAGGGATACCTGTGCCGCTACGATCAATTCTCGAATTCTTCAATGGAACGAGTCCTCGCGCCGGCCACAATTTCGCCACCTTTTTCTTCGCCCGTCGCTGCCTGCATTCGACGCTTTCAAACCACTGCGATCCTTAATGACCCGTCATTGTTTTCTTTTTTTTTTTTTTTTTCTTCTTTTCACGGACTTTTATCTATCTCCGAAACGAAGAGCAAAAGTTCCACCGCGTCTCGGGCCCGCTGAAAGTTGTTTTTCGAGTCCGGATTGTATTTTACTCAGAAGTCGAATCCCGTTCAGGGTTGGAAGCTGCGCTCGCGATACGGAGAGAGGAAAAATGACGTTGCAGCGCGGCGTTTCTCTGCCAGCCGATCGTGTCTAGTTTGCTAAACAATTTCTGTGCGCCATTACTCCTCTCGTATCTGGCACACGCTTCTTTCTTCTCGGCGCAATAAATTTGCAAATTATGATCGCGCGGTTCTCTGGTAGTGGAGGCAGCCAGTTTTGCAGCATCATTGAATCCAAGGTACTCGCTTGCATCGACCGGCACGGGCCTAGCATACTTAAAGAAATTATCCTAGAAAACACAGTTGATTGCGTTCATCGGTCAGTGCGCAAAAAAATCCGGATATCGGCGAGTAACGTATCGCTCGACCGAGAACGCAATTATTCGCCTAACGCAACACCGTCCGATAAATCTTTGCATCCGATTCCATTGCCTCTCGTTGCTAGACTGGCGGATGCTTACGCATTTAATGGGGAATTGAAGCGCGCAAAAAGGCGCGCGATGATATGCACTTCACGCGCGAAAAGTTACGAGATACTCGAGGCGAAGTAAAAACGATCGCGTTTTAAGAGTGAAGCAACCCTCCGTCTAATTGTTGTTTCTTCAAGCTTGGAAATTCGAGGGCTTCGATATCTTAAACGCTTGGCAAGTTCAAAGACTTGAAATATTAAAACTCTCTAGCTCGCGAATCCGAGAGCTACGAAATTTGATTGCTTGGAATTAGGAAGCTTTGCAGCTTAAAGCGTTGAAATTCGAAAGCGGCCGCTTTCGAAGCAAGCGAGTGATTAAGCCAAACATAGATCACTTTTAAACGACGCGCCAAGAGAAGGCAGAGCAATGGTTTCACGTAAAAGTAATTCCGAATACTCTTGCAAGGTTTTTGGACGGCCGATTCGCCGATTAGATTCGGTGGAAGAGGAAAGAACGCGACGCGGTTCGAAGGCGACAGGCGAGAGACAGAAAAGCGCGAAGGAGTTGGACGGGACGGGTATTCAAATTTCCGAATGTCAATGGATTAATTGTTGTTGGCTGGCCCAGCAAATAGAATAGCAAGCGAGAGAGAGAGATCCAGTTTGCGGGCGAGGGGTTCGCCTCGATCGAGAGCCGATTATTATTGGCGTAGCTTTGAAGTTCATTGGCATCGGGAAGTGAAATGTGTCTCGATACAGGATACACAGGTTGTATGAGTTTTACGTATCGAGAACCTGTTAAAGCGTTTTAATGGCTAAACTGAATACGTAATCAAGTCACACGACCAGACACGCTCTTATGACGGATTATATGGGCGTGAAACGGGATAAAATTGCTTCTTTTGTCGCGACCGCGTGTCTCGCGGCGAGCCGGAATCGACCGAAGCCTTTTGAGAGCTCCGCGCTAACGATAATGATAGGGACGCGAAGCCGACGAGGATGAAAGTCTTCGAGGCGAGCAACAAAAATTTCTCGTTCAGGGCGGAGGCGAATTTGTCCAACGATAAGCTGTAAATCGCAAACTTTTACCAGAGCCTCGATTTATGGGGGAAATTTCAATTTAGCTTCTTCCACGGACGGTTTATTTACTAGTGACTTCTAATTGTAAGTTACCGTATGTATCTCTGTAAAAACTTGCCTTGAAGAAATTCCATACTTTCCTTTGGTATTATTTAGAATAGGATGAAATATTTGTTTATGCCCGTGTGCAATTAAACGAGGTTGAAATAGGTGGCCTGCTTTAAGCGAGACGCCCTGTGCACGTGAGACAAGTTACTCGCAAACGCGGCCGATCTTAATTTGTTTTACAATTGAGCGAATGCGTGTTCGCGCCTCGAGTATGTTCTTCAACGTTTTGTTAACGAAAGAGTAATGATCGCGGATCAAGTTCTTGTTTTTCTGTCCAATGTTTAGCATTGGTAAACCGTGCCCCTTTTTAATCGTAAGTTGCAACACTTTTCGTAATCTTCTCTCAACCAGATACGTAAGTGAACAAACCGAGTTGGCACGCGTTGCACAAGTATAACAAGAGCCACCTCGACGGAACAGCGTAGCTTAATTATCAATGGAACATCCATCTGTTCGGATCTTTCTTTCGATTTCTCGTGGGGCGCCGCTTTCGTCGAATAATTATCAAGCTAACGCGACGGGTGACGTAATTGGAGTCAGCTCGATTCTTTCGTTACAAGACGCGTAACTTTAATCGACGAATGATCGCGACGGATTTCCCAAGGATTTCACGGATCTTCCCAAGGTGCGAAGCGTAAATCACTTGGCCGGCTTATGTAGCTAGCGACACCCGAACACCTTCCCAAATCGGACAGAAACGTTTTCGCCTCTCGAATTATCTATTGCTTTCCTCTTAATAGCTTTCTCGTGTACACATCCGTGACAAAATATTAACGAATCGCCTAAAGTGTTTAGCAGACGAGGTGCACTAATGGCTCTATCGGGTCAAGGCTCCTCGACAATCCTACAATCAACGGCGGAGTTAAAGGCTTTGCCGTCCTAGCCCGATTTGTCTGCCCGCTATTGCTTCGTATTCCCGAAATTAAAAATACCAATGAAAGGGACTCGCTACGACGGGATGCGTAGGGTAAACGCTGGGAATACGATTTCTTTAGGGGCTCGTTCGGAAGGGGAGACTTTCCTCTTCGAACGGCAACGTAAAGCGAATGGGGAGAGAAATTGATCAAACTCCGGGGGCCCTCTTAAATTTGTACAACTTTATCTTCGTCTTCCCGCTCCGCCTTCGCGTGCCACTACATATTTTCAAAACCTCATGCTTCTCGGAAGAGTGTCTTCCTCTTTGTTACTCGAAAGGAAACGTAGACGCGTCTAAAGTATCGTAGAAGACGTAAAGACGAAAATGCTAATGAGTCGTGAGAGCCGAAAATCGCGTGACGTTGGATGATATTTAGGTGGTGAGTAGTAGGTAGAAAGACGGTGAAGCGTGTCGCGGTGTGTTCGAACTGTAACATGATCGACGCATGGCTTCAGGTCCGAAGGGTCTTAAGAAAGAATCAAGGACGCGCGAGCAGTTTCAAGTCGCGGGGCCAGCTTTCTGGTTGCTGGTTAGTGACCCGCGCGGTGTGGGCCCACGAGTCCCACAAATCCCACACCCATGTCCCTGCCAGGGCGCGTCGAGATTTCGATTATCGCCCATCGACTCCTCGAACCCTAAGCTCTCCCCCCCCCCCCCTTCACCGCTTCGCTTCTTTTTCTCCGTCGTCTCCTTCTTCTCTTCTATCCCTTCGTTACTTGCCAACCGCGAAACGTATCGAACCTCTATCGTCGTTTATCCCGCTCTATCTTTGCGTGGGCGTCTCATGAATAAATACAATCCCCTTAATTATTGCAGCCGAACGAACTCGTGGCAAGTTAGTTTACGATTACGATACCGCGCGTTCACCGTTTCCTTCTCACTTCTATGGGTATCTACCTATATTACTATAGATAGGTATTATATACGCGCGAGGAAATTTGTATTTTCTGGCTTGATCTTGAATCAACGAAAAGAGCCCGAAGAAATCCGGCGTGGGCATCGTTAACGAGAACACGAGGCAACGGAGAAGCACATTGTATAAACGAGTCGCACACCTGAGAGCTTCGACGACGTTCCACCCGTGTAGCGCAAATGCGCGCATAAATTGCACGCGTTTACGTTATCGAGTCGTTAACCGGAAAGCAGTGCGTCGTAAACGCGGATAAAATGCTCGGCCGTGTCGGCCAAGCGCGCGCGTTATTATAATCGTAAGCGGTAAGAGCCAGCTCCGTCGCTAATTATATCAATCTCTTCGGCGAACCTCTTACTCGACTTTCAGCCGCTCTTCCGATACGCAACTCTGACAGAGGCGACGATTAACCGCCGCACCGGCCACCCGGCTGCGTCTAACCAACGTTAATTTAATCGGCCCACCCTGACTTTCTCCCTCCGCTCCTTTACTCGCTCGAGCTTTTCCACCTGAAACGGGCCACCCATTTAGCTTCGATATTATGCGATCACCCGCGCAAGTGTAAACATTCGGCAGAAGCGACCTGGGAGTCTGAATATTCCTCGAAGTCCGAGTTACTTGCGCTACCGACGGAAAGTTTGCAAGCCCCGTGGCTTTTAGAACGGACCAGGAGAGATGAATAAAATATTGCTGCTTACGCGCGTAAATAATACTACTATGTACAGGGTACAATCCTCGCGCACTTTGTACCCACCGTACGGCATCGTTTGCTTGTTTGCGTTGCTAATCATCCGATTAAAATTCTTACAAAAATAATCGTAGTCAAGCGTGCGGTTGAGCTTAAACGTGTGCGGTAGTATACGTTCGCGTCGAGGGATAGCAAAAAGAAAATAACTCGTGCGCAATGCGAAACGAAGGAAAAGGAAGCCGTGGTATGCCGGGCGAGTTTAACGCGGATAAACGGAATTTGGAAAAGATGCGAACCGGTGAGCACGCGACGAGTTGGAATCTTGGAAGAAGCGAAGGTGAAGGATCAAGGTGTCCCAGTGAGATCCAGGGTCAGAATCGTAGCCGACTCGCGGAATTTTCGATCCGCCACGGGCTACGATGAAGCGACGCGCGACGAAACGAATACGTCGCAGCGGGATTATTTTTAATTGCCGCGGAACAGAGAAGAAACATGTACCGTAGGCATATCTTCTAGTAGGTGCAGGTAGCCGAGATAAAAACTCTGTCGTCGCCAGGAGGCCGTGCTTACGTAACAAATCTGGAAGAAGCGAAAGAATAGAAAGTTGGATATATCCTGGGGAGGATAACTGTCGTTTACAGGTGCGACTGTCGTGGCCAGGTTTCAACCCCCACGAGCCCTCGCGGCAACTATAAAAGTGTCCCAGCCCGCGGCTCTCAGGACACTTGCATCCAACGCGATTAACGGAAACCACATTTGCATTCGCCGTTCCGTTTGCATCTGCCATTGTGCCCGCCGCATAGCCTACGGTACCAAGGATTAGCCGAACCAATTCAGAAGACTCGCTCACGGTCAGTGTTTACCCTCGTCCGCGTCCATCCTCGCGTGTACCTTCCACGAGATCGAGACATGGCAGCAACCAAGTGTGTATTGATCTTGATCGCGATGCTGGGGATCGCGTACCAAGCAGCGGCGGCAACCGAGGAATCGTACAGGAACTTGCTAGGACTCAACTTCCCTTACGGCGGCAGAGGGATGGTAAAGAGATACGCAAGAGTCGAACCACGCATGGGATCAAGCTGTATCGATACTTGTATATCGTACTTACTTGCGAATTCGAGTCAATTTCAAAAGCTACGTTGTTTCGTTCCGCGGGTTTCGAGGTCTACTCGCGAAGCAGAGTGCTAAACCTTTGGGTTACCGATCTAATTGAAGCTTTCTACCCTGCTAGATTTCGACAGCCCCTTTACGAAAATGTACCAATGATTTTCTAATTACTCGTAGCTACTCGCATTCCTATTAGGACACCGTTTGCGGCGAAATTTGCCAAACGCGAAAGTTCTAAGTTTAATCAAAGTTCGCGGACGCGTAGAGCATAAATGCAATTCCTTTATCGAATGCACGTTTGCTTGGGACTTTTTTTGCAGTAGGCTGATAGAGCACTAGAAAGCTGAAGATTGTTTTATACGAAGCGGTTTGCGCTATCTCGCGTAGCTTCCGGGATATTTGGAAGGGCTAATTCTTTTTTTGTCAAAGGATTTGCAGAAGTTCGGATATACTTGCGATGTACTTTGATCCCGTCTCTAGTAGTAGGAGGTAATGCTGGAACTACCAACTAATTTGCCATTAAAATTCTACAATGTTTTAGCGGCACATGCTTGAGAATATTCCACGATTTTCCGTACGAAATATGAATAAGAATTCGCTTCAGTTGCATCGGACATTTCTTTCGATCGTCCGTCATTTTGATTCCTCTGCTATTGACAAGTATTACAGGTGTGCCAATGAGTAATCCAGAGTTTTGTTGTCAAATTCTTTTGATATTTATTTTGCACGAGATCAAGTACCTATCCTTCCTTGAATACAGTTGAGGTTGCTCACTAACATTTGCGCATTACAAAGTAAATTCTTGTCGGTATATTTTCGATCGAAACTGTACATTAAACTTATCGTAGAAATAGTGAAAGATAACCCAATGTTACACCGAATACAATTTAGTCGTCGGTAGTTCAAGCGTCAAGCGCTAACGGTCCCGATCAATTTCTCCGAATCGTTTTACAGAATAACGAGATGCAATTGGCGAGACTACTGCTGCTGCCCCCGTGCCTCTGCCACTCTAAGCGCAACTCCGAGCTGATAAATTCGCTGCTGGGTCTACCGAAGAACATGAACAACGCCGGGAAGTAAAATCTCGCTCGTCAACCAAATCCGATGGCAATGAAGAAGTTGTATTTTATTTGTGGTATACATTTCAAAGAACCTTTTATGCTTGTAACGCATCGAACTGAATAAACTCAACGGAAGAACCAGAGAAAATGTCCATTTCCATCCATTTCCTTCTGTTCGCGGCAGCGCCTAGCGTCGTCTACGTTAAACGAAAGGTCAAGAATGTATGGCTGGCTTCAAATCATCGTACAATTCGTCTCGCATTGGGTGCGACATTCTTTAATCGTAATATTCTCGTTCGATACAATCCAAATGTAAAATAGCAAGTATTCCGAACTTTATGTACAAAGTTGATTCGGTGGAAAAGCACGCGATCGCGATCGCTCTCGCCTCGGTTCGGTTCGGTTCGATAGCGCGCTATAATTCGCGTCGCGTGTTATTTAAAACTTCAAGTGGAAACCACCGCCGACGGGTGGCTGTCTTCCGCCTTCGGTGAGGCCCATGTGAAAGCCGGAGCTACTCAAATCGGCATCGTCTCCGTCCCCTAACTGCTTGTACTCTTTCCCACCGCTTGGCGGCTTCGGCGAGGCGTTCGCCGTCCTCACGCCCAACTCCGACTTGGCTGGCCACGTGGGGAACATCTGTGGGTCTATCGGCAGCGGTGCTTCCGTGAAGTAGCCGTGCTTTAGCGCGTCTTCCGCGGAAGTTCGCTGCTGAGGATCGTACGTGAGAAACCTGCAACAACGTTTCCTCCAACGTGACAAACATAAAGAACGTCGCTGCAGTATAACGGCAGTTGAACGGCTCGGTGCAAAAATCGGTCAGCCCCGTTGCTTCACGTATCATCGCTTTTATATTTTTCGAGTTAATCGTTGCGTCATTGAAACATTACGCGTATCTTGTACTCGACAGCCTTCGACGTTGTAGCGTGACAATGAAATCACATGATGCTGCAAATGCAGGGTGCTTTTATTGTATTTAGACTACAATCCCATTACAAGGCAAGGGATTAAGGCCACGTAAAATACAGCACGTTTAGATTGCAACTAGTTCCTGTGCCGAGCCGCTCAACCGTTGCGCGAAAGCGCGTACTTATTGAGGAGCTCGATGCCCAAATCTGACAGAGACAGGCTGAAACGTTGCCTGAGATTGTTCACGGGATAGTGAGCAAAGGGAATTTTCTGCACCATCGGCAGCTTGCTGTATCCCGGCCATATCCGATCGTTCGGCGTACCTAACTCTTTAAATATCCTGTTCAACTGATCGATCTCGGATTTACCGGGAAACAGTGCCTCCATTCTCAACAATTCGGCGAAGATACATCTGAAAGAAGTAGAATTTTGCTCTCAGCGATATTCGACGACAAACGAGGGAGAAGATATCAGCTATGCGTAACGTCTGCTTTTGCTTACCCCACCGACCACATATCAATGGGAGTGCTATACTCTTTCCCACTTAGTAGCAATTCAGGAGCTCTGTACCAAAGTGTTACAACAATCGGAGTATATTGTCTCAGTGGAGAACCGTATTCTCGCGCTAAACCAAAATCACCAACCTTCAAGATGCCTCGATGACTTAGCAACAAGTTCGACGTTTTCAGGTCTCGATGAAGTATCCAATTGTCGTGCAAGTGTGCCACTGCCCGCAACAATTGTTGCATCAGACACTTGACTTCCCCTGCGCGGACAATCGCGTGTTGTTACTGATCAAAGTCTAATCAAAGTCGCGATCGATCACCTCGTCGTATTATTTACCTGGGATAAAGACCTGCTTCTTCTGTTTCATCGTTTCCATCAACGACTTCAAATCGTGCTCCACGTAATCCATCACGATAAATATCTTGTCCATGTTGCTGCCGACCACTATCTCTCGCACGGTGACGATGTTCGGATGCTGGGCTTTCAGCAGGGTGTTTATTTCCCTAAGGCTGGTAATCGGAAAGCCCTCCTTTTCCTTCTCCATCTTCAGCCGCTTGAGCGCGACGATTTCATCGGTGCGTTTGTCCCGCGCTCTGTAAACCACCCCATAGGTACCCTCTTCGATGCGATTCAGGCACTGGAACTCTTCCACGCTTCTGCAGCCTTGAATCGCCGGCAAATACGGAGGCAACTCGGGCTCCTCTTCCTCCTTCTTCTCCTCCTCCTCTTCCTCCACGTTTTTCGACGCGCCGTTCGAGTCCACGTGCCCGGGCGACTCCCCGTCCGAGTGGTCGGACTTGGCCAATCGATCCACGGACAGGGGACTCGGATTGTTGTAGTCCGAGCCGTCGTTCGAGTCCGCGTTCGAGCCCTTGTTCGAGTCGTTCGACTCGTCGTCGTCGTCGCTGCTCGACTCGGACGAGTCGGAGGAATGCCTGTCGGAGGATCTTTCGCGGATGCTCCTCTGGCCGTCGGACGAGTGCCTGGACTCGACGGATTTCGAGCGGACCTCGTCCGAGTGCACAGGGCTGGGGCTCTCGTCGGACAATTCCACGATAGACGGATCCTGATTGTTATCCGGGCTCAAGGGTCGCTTCTCTCCTCGTTTCATTCGTCGCGCTTCCAACTCTAATCTGGAGACCTCTTTTCTCCTGGCCATTTCCCTGTCGGCTTCCAGCAGCCTCTCCTTTCTCAGCTCCTGCTCGGTCATCTCCTTGGGATCCTTCGGCTGGATCGGGATCTCGTTGATCTCCATCTCGTCCGGCTCCTCGGTCACGATCTCCATCGCCTCGCGCAGCTGCTTCTCTCTGTGCTCCTTCTCGCGTTCCGCCTTCTCCCTGTCTCTCTCGCGAAGCCGTTCGTGCTTGTGCGATCTCTTGTGCCGTTTCTCGCTTCTCTCGGGCCGCTCCATCAGCTCCGTTTCCGAGTACTGCTCCTCCATCACTCGCATGTGCCTGTGCTCCTCCATGCGAATTTCCCGCCTCTCCCTCACGTCCTCTATTCCGCGGATCTCCCGACGCTCTCGCATATCCTCCAGTCGGATCTCCCTGCGCTCTCGCGTCTCCCGCATTTCTCGCGAGTCCTCCAACCGGATCTCGCGACGCGCTTCCGTTTTGTAATCCCGGATGTCGCGCGAATCTTCCCGCCTTTCCCTCCTCTTGTCCAACAATCTGCAAGTCGAGCATCGTAACGCGTGTAAGCGTGGGGTAATTCGACGGAGAACGATTTAACGTTTCATTTCGCCTGGTTATTAAGGAAACAGTCGAAAGATCGATCGCGTTGCAGACAATACTAATTCTCTAGATGATACACCGCGGACTAAACGTTTGCAATATAAAAATGTTGTGTATTTCTATTCTCTCCTGTGCGCTAATTTGTTACGGATTTACCACGGTTAACGAATGAACAATAAATAACAATAAAAACCCGATTGACCGGAATCGTATTAAAAATCGACGCGCGTCTAAAGAAGCGGAAAAGCTCGGGCGACTATTCGCAGATAGCGAAGCGTGCAGAAAACGTTGCACACCTTTCTCTCAAATCCTCCAAAACGCGATCTCCCGTGGTTCTCTCTTTCCGGTCGTGCCTGGCGTCCCTCTCTCTGTGAGTCTCCATTCTCTCTAGTCTCTCGAGTCTCTCCCTGTCTCTCTTGGAACCTTCCGAGCGATCGGATCGCTCAAGGATATCCATACCGTGCCTACGGTGCCTGTGCTTATCTCTGTGCCTGTCCTCCCCGCGATCATGGTGCCTCGACTTTCTTTCCTTCTCCTCTCTACGGTCCCGCCTGTCCCCGTGTTTCTCCCGCCTTCTGGACGAGTTCGACTTATGGTGACGGACCACAGCCTGCGGCGGCTTTATGTCCAAAGAGTCGGCTGTATCTCCCCCGTCCTCCTCTGAAAAGCTTTAAGTATACTTTTCTCAAAACGACTAATGTTTAAGCGCACACGGGAAAGTGTATCTGTGCCACTGAAAGCAACGTAATTGAAATTTAGAAAACGGCAAACGTCGTCGGACGCGTTAAACGTTTCTGTTAAGTTTAGCTGAAAAGAAAAAGAAAGCCGATGTACGATTAAACGTCGGGAACGAGGGCTTGTTTTTAGTCGCTTGCAGAAGAAGGATCGTGGTTAATTCCGCGGTTGTAAAGGCGAAACGAGGTAAGTTTTAACCACGGAATTAACCCCTTGACGATGGCTTTCGTATCTCGTAAATGTTTGCGCATTTGCGCGATTTATTTGCTTAAATAACTTTGTGCTGAAATTTGACCGAATTTGTCGATTTTTTAACTGCTGTAACTTTGTAAAGAAGCGTCGCACGGCGGTCAACTTGGGCTCATTTTGAAGCTCAAAATCTCTACTTTCGCATAAGTGAACAAGTGTTTTTCGAAACGTTTCTTATTTCGAAGAATAGAGGAAAAAACCAAAGAGGTGGTTTTTGTTTAGAAGTTTATCGGGTTCAGATAACTGTACGGACGTTAATCATTTTTTTTTGCACCTCATTTTACACTGTGTTCGTAGAGAAAAGTCTCCCCTTTCCAATGAGCCCCTAAAAGTCGATGTACGATTTTCTTGTTGCATAGTTCACACGGTTTGAACAAAAAGCAAGCCAATGGCATTTGCATAATATAAGGTACACTGCATAGAGATTGCACCTCATGTGTATGCAATTTAATTTGTGATTAGTGTACGCGTAATGTGCAATTAGATTGCAATTAACATGTGGTCAGCCTATCTAATATGCTTAGAAATGGGTGTTATCTCCTTCATGCTTTATTGTTTACTCTGATTCTAGCAATTTATTTTTCATTAAAAAACCACAAACTCTGCGGCAAAAAATCATACATAGACTTTTAAGGGCTCGTTGCAAAGGTAAGACTTTCCCCTATAAAAGCAACCTAAAATGAATCGAAAAAAAAAATTATTAAGGTACGTAGAATCATTTGAATTTCACGTATACTTTTGAAAAAAACGAAAGAAAAAAAAGAGATTACCTTCAGTTCCTCAGTCCCCTCTTTGACGTACGAAAATCTTAGCAAAACTTATGTTCGCAGTTCTGTATGCAGAAGTAGAGACTTGGGGCTTTAAAATGAGCCCAAGTGGATCGCCTCCCAATGCTTCTCTAGAAAATTGCAGCAGCTCAAAGATCAACGAGTTTTTCATCAGAATTTGTTGATCCCTTAACTTTGCTCACTTCTGCATATTCGGTCTACTCGTCGTAGAATTGCTAGCGGAAAATCGAATTCTACGTTGAATTTTCGCTTCTCGCGCGATAGCACGAATCCCTTGCCCGAGAAAATTTCACGTGCGGCAAACGTGAAGCCGACATCCTTCGATTCGTCGCGAGAATAGCAGAAACATTCCGGGCAAAGTTTAATTGCTCGTTGCGCGTCGTCGGTTCTCGGTGGCCCCATCGTCGAAGGGGTTAAAGTGGGATTCAAATCGTATTATTCGATACCTAAAATCGTCCATATCCTTCGAGGGGCTTTTCTTAATTTCTCCGTCTTCGCTCTGATTATCAATGTCCATGTCAAGCCTAGTTTCCGACATATTACGAGCAAATGTAGTCGCTTGCAATCGATGCTTCACCGTACATAATTACGAATAAACGAAGCAGCAACGGGTGGCAAACATTCACCGGGTTCCCGAGAAACGAAAGAAAATGATCGTCCGACACAGCACGGCGCGGTGCTCGGCCTCGATAAACGCAGCGCAGCGCAAACACGCGACGCGCAAACGATTTCAACGCTTCTTTAATTTACGGCCGCACATCGTTCAACGCTTCTCGGCGCGAGGAAACGGGTACCCCTAGTATTTTGACGAGAATTCTCTTGCATCACACGTACAATCTTAAATCCATTTCCATAGAAAACGCCCAACGATTGGTGAATTCCGGTGTAACTCAAAGTGCAGCCAGAATGCACTCCGCGTTGTTCGCCAACGTTCGCCCAAGGCGAACAAAAATTTCCCTACGCGGCCGACTCTGATTCATCTTCCGTTGCTTCTCAAGTCTCCCGTCGCAATTGACGCGACAACGAATTGCACTATCAAACGGATAAACCACGTCGGTGTCACGTGTGACATTACTATATAGTTTAAACTCGAATAAAACAGCAGCGTTTTTAAAACATGATATACGTACGTGAACTTTGCTTTGCTCGACTAAAAGTTATTAAGATTTTGGCTGATCCCGGGACAAAAATATGCATTAGGTGGTAGATCTATCCTGCACCTCGTCTCTGGTTGATTAGCGCACGGCTTAGTTACAATTGTCACTGTTTTAAAGGCGCTGTTGTCTTATTCTATTCCGAACTGGTAACATCGCATGCGACACAAAAATGGTAAAGGAGGCTAGGTAGCCCGTTGATATTTCTATATTGGAATGGATAGTCCTAGCCCAGTTCTCGGAAGAAAGTCGTAAATGGTTCTCTCGTTCGGCATCCCTGGTCAGCTGTCAGTTTTCGTGAACCTCGCAAAGTCGATGCGTTGACCTGTACTTTGCGATGAAAGTTATCGCGGTGATCTCGCGGGGAAAGGATTTCTACGCGATACGAGTGAATTGATTATTTCACATGGAAATTCGCCCAGCAACGGCAGTTTATCCGCCGCAAGTCCCCGCGACAGCCAGAAGCGTAATCCATGATTAAATCCATTTTCTATGAGTTTGACAGATGATCAGCTGTCAGTTTTCGGGAACCTCGCAAACATAATACGTTCGAGAATATTTTACAATGGAAGCGGTACCGAGGTTGCCGATGATCTCCTTTCAATTAAAAGTCAGTCCGGAACCTACTACGTTCGGACCAAAGTTGAAACAGGTACCGATAAATCGCATTACGAGTCACGATACTCCGATAACCGATACAGCCAATATTTAATCCTTTTGCCTACTATTCGCAATACTGCGCCGCACGTTTCTCCGGCCGAGCGAACGTCGTAATCGTTCATCGATTCGCCGCGATTCGTCGGCCAAAAGCTAATTGGAACTGCAAACATTCTCGTCGTGATTTTTCCTTTCAGTATATACGCGATTTTTACAATGAGGATCCCGAATCTTACACGCACGAGATACATCATTTAGGAAGCTTACGCGCGATGGCTATACGGCCGCCTATCGATGTTGCTGGCTGTCAACTGCTAAAGAGATACTACTGTCAATTGCATTTCCTTCAAAGTAGATTTCCCATGGGAAAAGATGGTGCAGCTGCAGTTACGTTCACATGGTAAATCGGATGAAAATATCGAAGCTACGAATTCCAAAGCTGTGCAAGTTCGACGCGCGACATTTCCAGAGCAGTGCTAGCTTTGTTTGTCCTCTCTAATTTTTAACCGTTTCTCAGCCAGTGGCAATCGGATCAACTCTGTGACATACTCTTTGAGAACTTCCAAGCATCGACAAAGCTTTAAAATGTACTAAGTTGTTCTGTATATCCGTGTTGATAGACTGCAGATTTTTATGAGCTTATGGGAAACTTGAGTATGCAAAAAGTTTGGGAATACATGTATGTTAAATTGCATGAGATACCCTAAGAAAAATACGTGCTATTCTATGTAAATGGCGTGAGACAACCCTTAGATTAGTATTCCATATTCCTTTGTTTTGTTATTGAAAACAAGAATTTGCATACATATCCTTAGTCTGGACACTATCTATACCTTGTCTTGCTTCCATTCAATTGTACGTTGTAATCAATAGAATGTTTCTTTATCCTTAAAGAAATGCAAGCTTAACTAACAGAGCCTATTTTAGATCATTTGCACATTTTTGAGCATTATTCTGTATTTCTTTACCCAGCCATATTTTCCATAAGCGTGTAAAAATCCGCAGTCTTGTTCTACGAAACGTTTCCCGTTTCGTTCGAGCGACTCGCCGCGGGAGCCGGCAGCTACGGAATTCGCGGCTTCGATCGCCACTCGAATCGAAGCCGAGTAACTTAGTAAATGCCGCTGTTCGAACAGGAAAGATACGTATGCGAATATGGTTTGCTCCCTGGCTAATATCCGCTTCGAAATCATCTCCATCTTGTACAATATCGGCGCGATGCACACTCAGTTGGGAGCGCTGACGGAGAGAACGTCCGCCGACGGGATGAAGATGTCCTGCGCTCACTTTCAGTGCGCCGCGTGGGCGTTCGAGCATTTAAAGAACAGCTATCCACAGCCGTCGGGCGTAGATCTAGCGCCGGAGCTGATGACGTTCATGCATCAGCTCTGCTTAGCTCAAGCTCAGGAATGCATACTAGAAAAGAGCATGCTCGATAATCGCAAGCCCACCATCGTAGGTGAGTACACCGAGAGGCGCGCAAATTCCATACATGTATTAAACACCCTTTGTGGCTTTAATCGTCTACCCTTGTGTATCATTCTACGAGATATATGTATCACACAGCAAAAGTCGCCAGGCAGATAGTGGATTATTATAATCTGGCTTTAACCACGCTCGAGCAAGGCGGAAGCGAGGATGGAACCATATCGGACACAGTCGGTACGAAAATTTACAAGGTACAATATACGAAGCCGTCTCTTTCTCTCAGTATTCGGTTGCAACGCGTGTTCCTTTCGTTCCATTTCTCCACTCGAATCGTTTGCTCGCGAATTCGGGACAAGTTTAATCCTCTTGCGCTAGGTGAAAAATATTACCTCTGTATAGAGTTAATCGATTATTCGCGTGTATCGTTTCGATCGATGAACTTTGTTCGACGTTTCTACTCTCTGGTAGCCGAAGGATTTCACCGTCTTGGGAGTTGCTGGAATTCGACGAGCGACGCGAGAAACCGAAACGAATAAATGCGTTGCAACCCGTGTAATGTATATCGTAGACGAAAGTAGAAGCTCAGCAGTTTGTTTCCCCAGAGCTGGAAGCACTACTTGAAGTTCAAGAAGGCTTACCACTTAGCAGTCACGTACCTGTATCAAGGACTAGCCGCGGAGGAGCAGAGAAAAATGGGCGAAAGGGTTGCGTTCTACAACGCCGCGCTGGCTTCCTTGAACGAGTCTCAGCTGATTTACTCGAATATTCCCGGGGAGAAAACGGTGATAGAGGAGGCGTTGACATTCACGAACGACGTGATAGAGGGAAAACGAAAGGCGGCGAAAAACGAGAACGAATTCATATATCACGAGGAAGTACCCGAGAAGGAAACGCTGCCAACCGTAAAGGGAGCTCCTTTGGTCAAAGGGATATCGTTCAACATCAACGATCCCGAAGTGTCGGGTCCCGATATATTCGCCCGACTGGTGCCGATGAAGGTGCACGAAGCCAGCTCCTTGTACTCCGAAGAGAAAGCCAAGATCCTGCGCTCGGTCGGCAGCAAAATCGAAGAGAAGGATCAGCAACTCAACACGTACCTGACTTCTCTAAAATTGGAGCACATGAGTCTGTGGGATCCGGACGGTCAGACGAGCGAGTGGGAGCGCCTGCCTCTGCCCGAGGAGTTGGTGGAAAGATGCGCGGCGCTCAACGCCAATCAGCACGTCATTCAAGAATTAGTCGACATAATGGGCAAACTGTCGGACACTAGTCAAGACGTGGAGAAGATCCTGAAGGAGATCAGCAAGCTTCTTCTGGACGAGGAGCAGAAAGAGAAGGAGTACCAAGACGCGGTTGGGAAGAGACCGCCGTCGATAGTGGCGACCGACTTGACGAGGGAAGCCAAGAAGTACGAGGAGGCGCATAACAAAGCTTCGGAAAGCAATCACGCGCTGCACAAGGCGATAACGATGCACGTGAAAAACCTGAAAGTACTCTCCCAGCCTTTGGCCGATCTCATGGCCCACGTTCCCTCTCCGAGCACGTACTTCTCCGAGCAAAACACCGACAAGTCTCACAGCGCCATCGAGCTGGAGCGAATGCACACCAAGGAATTGAAGCGGATCTTGAACAAGGTGGACGAGATGCGCAGGCAGAGAAGCGAGTTGCAGACGAAATTGCGCGACTCGGTCGCGCAGGACGATCTAACCCGCCTGTTGGTCACCGCCACTTCCGATTCCGGCCCGTTGGATCGCCTGTTCGCGGATCAATTGAACAAGCATCAGAATCTGGTGACGCTGATAGATCAGAACCTCGCCGCGCAGGACAACATTTTGGCTGCGTTGACGGACGCTTACGCGCAAACCGCCACCGTCCGCAAAGGAGTCGAAGAGATCCTGAAACGTCGAGAGCAGATCATCTCCTCTTTGATCGCGTCTCACGACGCCTACGAAGATCTGCTGGCCAAGTCCATCAAGGGTCTAGAGTTTTATCGCAAGTTGGAGATAAACGTGTCGAAGCTGCTTCAGAGAGTGAAGAGCACCTGCAAGGTGCAGGAAGAGGAACGGGAGCAGATTCTCGCGCAGGATAGCAGCAAGAATTCTCACGAGAAGGCGGACGCTGCGGCGACGGCCGCTTACGATCAGAGCCGCCCTCGAACCGGCACCGGACTCAAATTGAAAGACTACTTGAACAATAGACCGGAGACCGTTCAAACGCAGTATTACGGTATGTACAAGGGACAGGGGAAGCAGATGCAGCTGGACGCGGTGGCCAAGCCGTACTTGAACGACGCTATCAATAAAAATGTCATGCATCCCAGTGCGATGCCATCAATGGACGCGATGTCTTCCGCGACGTCCGCGAAACCTATGCAGCAGTACTACCCTGCGCCGTATACGGACTACAAAACCAATCTGCCCTACTCCCACGATCCCTCCGCGTACAACGAGAACGCCGCGCTAAACCAAAGCTACATGCAAATAAGTAGCTCGGATCCTGCCAGCACTTACTCGCAAGCGATCGCGACCAACACGATGACCAACACCACTGTGCAGTATCCGGTGAATTCTTTCGTACCCAACGGACAGTACTCCGCGACTCTGGAAGGCCAGCACAAGTATCCCGCGGCTGTTCAGCCGCAGTACAGCTATCCTGCCACCGCGTTGCAGTACGAAACCTATCAGCCCACGATCGACTACTCTGTGCACAGCGTTGCGCAGCAGTATCCCACCAACCTCGATAAGACTGCCGCTAAAACCGACACACCTCAGCCGTCGACCGTAGCCGCGCAAACCCCGGTGATACCTCAGTCGAACGCGGCCAACAAACCGACCGACGTCCCTCAAGCGCATCTCTACACCACCGTGGCGCAGCAGTACATTGCCGAGCCCCAGCAGCAGAAGCTGATCCCCCAGGACTCCGTTGCGATCGCGAGGGGACAGCACGTGCTCCCGAGCGATGCCACTCAGATGCAGGGCTACGCTCTTCCTCAGATCAGCCAGAACGAAGTTCCCTGCACTCAGAGTTACGCCGGCGGCATGTACTACACCCCGAGTGATTTGCAATCGCAGCAAATCACGTCCACTCAGAACACGTCTGCGACCGCCAATATTCCCGCCTCCAACCAATACATGCAAACGCAGTACATGAACGCGAGCATGCCTCAAGCGGCGCACTCGAGCGCTTCGTTGCCCGCTCAGGTTAACGACATGAGTATCCCGTATTCCTCGAGCATGCACGGCTCTACCGCGATGCAATACCCGCAGCAGAGCGTCACGGATCAGGGCAAGCAGATCTACGGGGACAAAGGATACCAGTACGGATCGCAAATGGCGAGCAACGACGCCGCTTTGAGCTACCCTGCCACTTACCACGCTCTGCAGCAGCACGCGGGCGGCGTTTCGTATCCGCAAACTCTGCCCACGGACACCTGCAACACTTACGCGTACACCAATTGCTCCAACAACACGGAGATGATTCAGAGCCACGCGAAATCTTCGACGAATATGCAGAGTTACCCGCAAGCCTACCAGTATCCGCAGCAGTCGCACTTCTCCGCGTACGCCGGCTACGCTCATCCTTACAATCAAGGATACAATTACATGCAGGCACCTCAGATAGCCAATACAGCGGCGGAAGCGTACAAAGGGCAAATGGGATACGCTTACGATCCCGCTAGTCAGTGCTACGAATACAATCCTAATGCTGCTATTCAAGCGTCGCAGCAGCCACCTTCCGAATCGGTGACGCAGATCGATACCGGGGTGAGCAACGTGTATCAGCAGCAGGAGAGTAACGCCAGGTACACGAACGCTAGCAACAATTCCATGGTCAGTCAAACCCCGTCTTCTCAGTATTCGGGGCAGACTTACCAGGCTCAAGGTTCCTCCGAGATTTATTACACCACGCAGTACGGTCTTCAGATGCAAAACCAAAGTAAGTATCGGCGCGCTACTCTGCTCCTAAGTTTGAGAAAAGGATCGTAGTCTTTATTTCGAATTCTCTTTTGCTCGTACGCGATACAAGTGTTGCAAATTACTCGTGCAAGTATCCCAATCGCGGTGTTTTACTTTCTGGATTTTTACAAAGCGTACCGCAACATCTGACGAGCACGAACCTAATGGAATACATTTTTCCTTAGCCTCGGTCAGCAGGAACGAGAGCTACTCCACCTACAACCAAACGTACATGCAAGCGGTTAACAACGGAACGAATACAACGACGAGCGCGAACCCTACCAAACCCGCCACAAAGTCCGAGCAATCGAACGTGGATCTCCTGGCCGATCTCGACGTCACCATAAACCACGCACCCTTGGTACCGGAAGTGCGGCCGGTTAACAAAGTGCCGGAGAGCAAAGCAGAGGAGGAAACGGCGGCGAAAGAGCCCGTGGACGAGGAAGACGCGGAGAAGAAGATCGAGAATGGACAGAGCAACGCTCAGACTGTTGTCAGCGAGGACAAAACGGAGAGCGAAAATTTGCAAATCGTATGGGACACTTGGTACAACGATGTGCAGCCCAAGAAGGATCCCCTGGGAGATCCGATAGCGTTTCAGAAGTTTATCAGCGAGGTGGAGAAGTACGAGAAGTTTGTAGATAGTTTACTAGTTAAGACGTTAAGCGGAGCGACTAATTTGGATATAAAATGGAAGGAAGTGCAAGAGTTCGAAGAACGGGAGAGCAGCAAGCAATCGTGTACAGTAGCGTTAGCTCATTCTTCGGAGAATAGGGTAATGGAGTGCATCCCGTACGACACAACCAGGGTACAGATATCGTCCACGGATCTGCCCAGCTACATAAACGCTTCTCACATAATGGAAATCACGCAATGGATACCGACTGCGTTCGTCATTACTCAAGCCCCATTGCCGGACAAGCTGGAAGTGTTTTGGATGATGATATGGGAACAAGAGAGCGAGATAATAGCGTGCCTGGTATCGGATACGCAGCTCAGCGGTGAGATTTATTGGCCTATAAACCCGGAGGAGATTCTGGATATCGGTAGCTTTAGGATCTCGTTGATGAAGAGAGTGAATCACGCGTCCTACGTGCAGAGAGTCATCTCTGTGTACAACGTTAAGAAGAACTGCGAAAAGACTGTCGTTCATATGCAATTTCTCACGTGGCCTTCCAATGGTTTCCCTAGCAGCGCTGGCGCGCTGCTCACGTTTTCCACGGACGTGATGACCGAACAAGCGCTGAGACGTTGCACGAAACCGGTGGTGGTGCACTGCTTGGACGGTGGAGCGTTGAGCAGCCTGTTCTTAGTCGCAGCAGCCACGGTGTGTCACATACGCGCGGGTTGCGGAATAGTCAATGTACCTCTTGTTTTCAAAGGTCTTCTCAAGTGTCGCAAACAAGTTGTAAATAAGGAGTCGCTGTTGTTCGCGTATCAGTTGGTGTTGTACCACGCTCAAGACATTTTAATGAAACGTAAGGAATCCTTCCTCTTCTTCCTTTAATCCGTTTACTGCCGCAAAAAGATCGATCCTAGATTCGTGGACGCCGATGAATGAGTAGGACAGCGCGAGATCGTTTTTCAGCTCGTATCGAGCCCCCAAAAGTCGATGCACGATTTATTGTTGTCGAGTTCGCGCAGTTTTAACGAGAAGCGTGCCATCGGCGTTAAAACTCGCAACGGAATTCTCTTGGCAGTGAATGGATTAATCGTTCGTGGAATTCGTTAACAGTTGAATTAATTGGCAATTAATTTTGGCGAATATTAGGTGGAATATTGTCGTCTACCCGCTCGACGTTCGAGAACTTCGAAGGACTGAAGGGAAGCAAAGATAAAACGTCGAGAAAGATGCATCCTTCGGACGATTTTCTTCAAAGTCTCGGCATCAACGCCCAACGACCAGACGTCGATCAAGGTATCGTCGTACACGCGCTTCTTCTTTTCATGCACGCGCGTAACGAAACGCAATGGTACAGTGGCGCTCTGATTAACGTTTAGGTCGAGGGAAAGGATCCAGCGTTGGCGGCGCGACGCATTCGAGCGCAACGTCGATCCAAGAGAAATCTAAAGAAGGCGCGATGGATCCTCTGAGTCAGCTGGATCCCCTATGGTCCATTAGAAGATAATCCACCACACACAGACTTGCAAGTAAAACTCTTTTATTATGCACCGATCAATAAATCTATTATTTAAACCGAACGTTTGCATTCCTACGTTTCTTAAATTAATTGTAGCAATTTGCTAAGAGTAAGATAAACACGGCAATTGTATTATAAACGATGCAATTCGTATGATGTAAGAGTGACTCGATATTTCTAAAATAAAATGAAACGAAATGAAATGAAGTGAAGTGAACTAAAGTAAAGTAAAGTAAAGTAAAGTAAAGTAAAGTAAAGGACAGGTATTGTTCGAGCATTTGGTAATCTTTAAGTTTTAAGGATTTTACAATCTGTAAGATATATCGAAAAATGTATGTATAAAAAAGGAGTGCTGTCTGTTGATATTTATTTTGCATCCTCACCGGGAAAAAACAGCTGATATTTTAGTTACACCTTTTTCGTTTTCTTAAGCAACACACGATACGAGGCATGCGCGTCTCTAAAAACATCGTATCGCGCGATACTACCGACGAGTGCGACAGCTTTCAACTTTCTTTTTTTAATACAAATTTATTTCCCCGCTTAAACAAATTCCTCGAAGAGGTTACTTCGCGTAGGCGACTACAAACGTGATCGTTACCTTCGCGAATCGAAATGCTTCTCTAAAAGAATGTTCGGCTCGACAAAAGTACATCTCGAATATCGTTCGAGTTAGGCGCGTTACATCGCCACGCCTTTGCAAATGCTATTCAAATAAATATGCTGCTCGAGTCTTTCTTCCCCTTTTTCCGCTTTGTTCTATATATTCGTAACAAAGGCCGCTTCGAAAATGAAGTTACTTTACAAATCGATCGCGACTACGTTCAAGCTAAACGAACGGAGCAGCGTAAACGAGAGCCCCGAAGAACGCGTGTTTTATAAAAAGTTACATCCGTACGGACGCGCGAATGGAAATATATGCAAAATTCTGTATTTAGTGCCGTGTCGATGCCACCTTATAGACAGTTATAAAACTTATAAGCGAGTGAAATTATGAAACAGAGTTTACACGGTTACGAGATAATAATGTTTACTCCCTTCTATTCGTAGTCCATAACCATTCCGTTCTCTTTAAATACCTCTGTTTCTCAAATCTTTCACTTTGTAAATTCGGACGAGCCAGTGCTCCGTGGTGTAGGCTTCTTCCAGCATGTCCAGCTCGAAGTCTTTGTTGCCGATCTCCATGTTTCTAACTCTATCGTAGCCGGAAGGTTTGCCTGCGCAATCGTACGTGCAATTATCGTTAAGCTTTGCAATTACACGCGAACAGCAACATTCGCTATCAGCCGGATTACGAAAATCGGGCACCGCGGCGAAAAGGCTTACCTCCTTCCGTATAAACTTGACCGAATCTGTAGTAACACATTTTGTACATGAGACAATTGAGCAAAGTTGGGGAACCCTCTTTGTCAACTCTGAATTCTCCCGCGGAGTTATAGTAATCCCATTCGGTAATAGATTTCCCTTTCTCGGTGCTTCCGCCGATGCGTACCATCCATAGGAACTTGTTAATATCTGAAATTGTGCTCGAGCAAACGTGAAAGCCATCGTAAGTTACGCTTTTAGCGTGAGATTAAGTGCAATTACCATCGGACGAATAGCCCGTGAGCCCGCCAAAAATAACAAGAACGTAATTGACGTCCAACTCTCTCATTATCTCGTAAGCTTTCTCCTCGGAGCTCGCCATCGCTTGACCGACTCTTGATATGTGAGTATTGTTCCACGTATTATTGTCTACTAAAATCGTGCGATTCGCCATCGCTGTGATTTGGTATCCGTAGTCCCACCAAGACATTACCTTGGCATTCTACCAATTATACTTATATTTAATTTCACTTCGGAAGATTAAAAAGATGATACTTGAAAAACTATTTCGAATCGCTCAGCATTGGCGGACTGATTTCAAGTAATCTCAAATCCATCTATTATCGAGGCAAGTCTCAGCCCGTGTACAGGGTGTACTTTAAAGGGAAGCCGTAACTTTAAACGCGGAAACGCTGTACTCGATTCACCATTTTTCGTTCGCAACTGTTACTTAACACATTGTTTACGGGCGGTTTATCTTGCAGCTATTGTATTTATGATCACAATCTGTCACCCGACCCTAATTCCACGAATCGCCGGGTACCCAGTACCTATTACATGTCTCACAACGGCTGGCGCCTAATTTTCACTGTACAACGCGTTTTAAGCGTCTCCCGCTCTCTACCAACAGCATGCAAAAGACGCGTTTAAGCGTCTCCCGCAAACAACGTGTTAATTTCGTAATTAAAAATACGGGGGGCAATACCTCTGGCGTGTTCATGCGTAACCAATAATACGCTTCCCTGAAGTCGTCGAAGATCATGCGACCACCGTCGGGAGAACGCGCCGAGAGCACGATGCTAGGCGAACTATACGCTTCCGCTGTGACCCACGTACAGTGGATCGTATACGAGAAGAACAGAATGCACATCATCGTTATAAAGAGCGTGGCGATCTGAAAGCACGGAAATTTCAACTGGAAACGTGCGCCACCCCCATTTCCACTTTTACTAATTAGCTTAGAGTAATTAGTAGCTTGCTACCTCGCTTCTAATAACGTAGTTGCTTTCGAACTTCTTCGACTTTTTGTCGCTAACTTTGCCCCTGTCCAGCTGCTTCATGTAGGTAACGAGTAAAGAGGAAGCACCGATTCCCCCCAAAATGCACATCACGGGAGCGAGAACCAACATCAGACGAACCATCACGCCCTGCAAAGTTTCCCAAACGTTTCACCGCTCCTTTCTACCCGTGTATAACATCACCTGCTAATAGCGCGCGGACTTTTATGCACTTGCGAGAACTTTGAAATCCATGTTCCATTTGCGTAAAGATCCGCGGCGAATATCTGAATACTCACGGCAAAATACAAGCTGGTAACTCCGTACAAGACGAGGAATATATTCGAGTCGGTCAGTTTGGAGAAGCAGAAGTATAAGCCCGACGGGAATAGGAATACCAAGATCTGAAGATCGAAGTAAAATGAGCTCCAGGAGGTTGGCTGATGCTCCGACACGGAAGCAATTATCGGTATATGATTCTTCGCGTAGGACGGGTCCAACAGAGAGTAAAAGCGACCGGTCCACGGCGATATTTTCCCTTCAACAAAATTCCCAAGTCCAATCAACCCACTCTCTTACCGTATTAAAAGTTTAAACAGATATCATTTGAATTTATAGAAGCTACTCGGGAATATTTCTCGCGAGCAGATCGCATTTGAAACGAGAACAGCACGCATATTTACCTGTAATAGTTAGAATGATGCCCAACACGAATGAAATAGCAACTACGGAAATAACCAGGCCGCGGAATAGAATTTCAAAGTCGTCTTGCGACATTTTGCTGCGCAAATAATCCACCAGGGCGTGAACCTGGCAGAGTCCGAATACTCCCAATGCCTGCATCAAAATAACAAGCAAATTAGCCGTTTCGCCTAAAAGATCCTCGAGTGAAGTCGCGACGGGCGCATGTTTAACTTACGAGTATATGTTCCGAACTCTGAACGGGTTGAAAGCCGACGAACGATATTTGCATGGATAAAATTGTTCCTAAACAGTAGAGTATGCTATAGGCGGTGTATATCCTATGGGAAAATCGGCCGGTCACCATTAACGTCAACACGTGCAATGGAATCAGATTAATTAGGAATACGTAGCCGCCCCAAGAAGACACCATATAAAAATACGCAAGAGCGGCACAGGCTGCCCAACAAATCGCTCCAGTCTTGACCGCTTTGATCCACATGTAATACGTGAACAGCATACAAAATATAGCTATGCCCTCGTTGTCGTAGGATCCTGCCACCGATCGCGATATGTAGCCAGGAACGATCGCTATCATAGCCGCGGCGAACAGTCCTGACGCGGAATCCTTCGAACCGTGCGCGCAAATAACATTGTTATTACGATTCACCTACTGGCTAAAATCAGGTATCGAGGAGGGTGGCGCGGGCAAACTCGACGCTTTCAAAAATACAGCTTACTCTATTCACCCTTTTTTATCGGTGAACCCGCACGCGATACGGGCACACCGAAACACAGCAACTATTACTCCAGTGACGACGCACGGGTAACGGGTAACGCGATTAACACGAAATTCAGTTGCTCGAAAACGCGTCGCGATCTTTGAACTGCTGTAACTTTGGAAACAAGCATTGCTTGACGATCGACTTGGGCTCAATTTAGACATCCAAGCCTCTACTTTCGCATAGGTGAATAAATATTTTACGAAATATTTTACGAATCAACTTCGAAGAGAAGAGTGAAAAGCCGAGGATAGTCCCTCCCCCCCCCCACCTCTGAGAAAGAAAAAAATTATCGAAATTCAAACGACTCTACGGACTTTAATAATTATTCTTCGCGATTCATTTTACATTGCTCGTGTCGAGGTAAGTTTCGCCTTTGCAACGAGCCCGTAAAAGTCGTTTCTCGAGTTCGCCCCTGCCGCCCTGGACACCTGGAATACGCTACCATATTTACCTTCAGCTCTTTGGTAAGCAAGTAAGTAATAATTGTGGTGAAACTGGAAAATAACGGAGCAAGGAAGACGCAGATGGTACGTATGTCTAAGGTAATATTTAGCAACCACGAGAGACGGTACAATGCCGCCGACGTTATCATCAATCCTGGATATACCGTTCCTGTGAAACAAGTAATACGAAAGTTACATCTGTCCGATAACGTCCCGTGCAACGCGATTTCACTCCAACGCGTAACGGTACCAATCGCGTTACACGGGAGTCTACCGTGTTCCAGGCAATGAAAAGACGCGTTAGAAGTTAAGGCGGAAAAGAAATACCTCCGATTATCCTCCCAAGAGGATACCAAACGCGATCGTCAAACCAATTGTGAAAATTATAAAATCCATTCTCTGCTAGATACTTCGTTGTGCGGTAATTAAAATACGGATCGAATTCGTGAATAACGCTCTCGAATCTCAAGACCGAGAACAGTCTTGTTGCAAAAGCTGAAACAAACGTGTACATTCCAATTAAGTAGAACAGAAGACAGGGGTTTCTTTTTGTTCCAACCCAAATCAGACTCAGGATACACCCATCTTCTAATGCATTACTCTATTGCAGCGTCCAAGGGCTGAGTAGTCCTTGCAACTATGTTCATAGTTACACTTTTCAGTACTACAGTCTTAAGATAGACTTTAGTCTGTAGTTCTGCTCTTGCTTCTACATGTTGCTCGTTAAAATACTTTAGAAGTATTTGCATTCCTTTTCAGATGATAAGAAGTAAGATATTCTTAGAAAGAATCTAAATCTTTTTAGCAGCTGATACTTTACAGACCTTGCAGCTTGAAATCCCATCGGAAGATAGATCTACTCTGCACCTTCTTGTCCGCAATTCCAATTAAAAGAAACTTACACAAAATTGCTGCAAGGGATAGCACGGTCAACTTGAGAAGTGTTTCCTGTTTTTGCGCCGACATACGCAAACCTCTGGTCTTCGTCAACGTAGCCATATCGACTGAGCTATGCGGGTCGCGTTCCTTAAGTAATTAAGTACCAGTTCTATTCGATTTATCTGCAAAGCAAGAAGACGTTACGATTTGCGCGGGCATTGATCTCCCGTTAGCCGACGAAACGATACGATAAAAACTACAACTCTGTCCCGCATGCGGAAAGCGGCGAAATATCGTACGATGCAATCGTAAAATCGTGAAACGAAGAGAAAGGATGGCGAGTTAGAAAAAACAAAAATCTAGCGAATGCAGCAGCGTTACAGGGGATGGCGAGAATAAAAGGTGCAGGGAAAGATGTGACACATGGCGATTGTCAATTAGCGGTAGGTTATAATCCTTGTACGAGTGGAGAATAAAAAATGGTTTAGCGATCAATTAAAAAGTTCAGCGGGGAAGCTGGGAACGGGATATCGGAAGGAAACGTAGCGATCGCATGCGAAACACGCGAACTGCACGGAGCCAAAGGATGCTGTCTATCTAAAAAATTGACCACGTACACAAAATTACCGGCCGGCGACATATGTATATTTTCTATCACATATCTGATCGTTCCGCATCGTACATTTATGTAGTTTTATGTATGCCACGTACACCGTGATCTCAACTTACGAATCTATTTACTTTACAATACAAGAAAAGTAACAAAATAACGATGTCATTTAAATTATTTAACTCAGAAACATTGCAACTGGAAATGAAAAAAAAGCATAGATTACGGGCCGACGTTAGCTGTGCAACTTGCTTGCGCTTATCGCAAGTTCGATAAGCTGCTCATGTAAACGCGCGATTCCGTTGAATAATAAAATATGTGAAAAGTACGAGACTTAAAAGATACAGGAACTTTAATACGAAAGCTATCGATTACAAAAGGACGATTAAATATGTAGGGGCTCAATTTGAGAACTAAAAATAAAATTATAGAGCGCCTGCTGAGAAAGGTCAGCAAATAGTTCGCTACTCATGTAAACGCGTTCGTTTTAAAGAAAAATACGGAGACTATACGATAAGAAAGATAAGGATTGCAATTACTATAATTAAATGTAAAGGATCTATATATCGAAGATATAGCAATTAATAATAAAATTCGAACGCGCCCCCTCGCGCGATTTTTTCAGTAAGGAGTAAAGATGCAGCTGCAGAACAGCAGAAGCAAGCGCGTCTATCCGCGCTATCGCGTACCACTTATTCGATGCTTTACGATTACGGATAAGTCCATCGTTCCCGCCAGAGGACCGGTATTTGTATTATGTTGCACGCGATTTCTTTCTTTCCGTTATATTTAAGTACCGCGTTTCGTTGCGACAGATTTGTGTTTCCGTAACGTTCCGATTACCGCGACAAAATGTCAGAAGGTAATTCTTCGTTCACGCCGACATCCGTATCCCCAAAGTTGCATGCAAAAGTCTAACCTCCGCTGCACCATTCACTATGCTACATTTTAGTTGTGTTTGTTTAAGCGGTGTGCAACAATTTGCATAGATTAACACTTGGACGCAAGATTACGGAACCGACGAGTTCTCTGCAAATATATTTCCTATATCATGACAGAGAATGCCTGCTCAAAAGTCTTGGAGCAGTTACCGTATTTACTCTAAATTTGGCACAAATTTGGCAGCCTAAGCAAAGGAAATAATTGGTTGGATGGGTTGCTGACAATTTTACCAAACGATAAACGCAGTTCAAAGTTCCGAATTTTTGTTGGTCCTTTTGCTACAGAGTACATTTATACAAGCTCACAAATTTAGCCAAAATTTGTTAAAAATATGCGTGTATTTTTGTAAAATTTAGTACTACTTGTATTATCATTTATATATGCTACTTAGCTAGATGTTTATACTTGTGTACTGTTTCTATATTAATAGAAATTACTCTAATGTATGCATTGAAAATGCATTTAATTTTAAAGTGCCAATAGCAAAGGAATTGAATAGAATTTGATTAAAAACATGGATTCTATGTCCCGAAGCTTTTGAACAAGTGTATATATTACAGTTACTCGCAAAAATGTTATACACGTACGTTAGCAGAGAAAAAGAGTAGCCCAAAATTTACTTTTTAAATCGACCAAAAGACTATTCGAAATAAGCGTGTGAAATATTTTTTAATATGTAGTATAGAGTAGACGAGTAACAGACGAACAGAGATCCCCAAATGTGTCCAGGTGGTTGAATAATTTTGCAAGCAATCGCACACATATATATACACACCATTTTTGCTACTCAAATTTAATCGCATTTACAAATATACTTTGCAGAAAAGGGAACCACAGAGGACATGTGGACTCCTTACAAGGAACTGCAGAGTCTAGTGGAAAGATACATTACCTGTTCCCCCACCACTCAAGATCTTCAGTATCACGAATTTACAGAAGCATTACGCAATCATAGGCAAAATTTTCTAACTCTTTTAAAAAATCGGGTAAGCTCCTACTCAGTGTTAAGGTTGCGCGGGATCCCAATCGGAACGGGAAATTTTCTCGAGATCGGGACGGAATCTCGAAAGTTTCGAGATTCCAGAAATTTTCCGAAAATATCCACGATTCCCGACATTCCCGGGATTCTCGATACTTGCGAAAATTCCGAAAAGCCGTTGCGACATTCGTTTTGTTAAACGCTTTCATGCTGTTTGGAGATCAGGGAGGAGGAATCCGAAAATATAATAAAATCTGAACGAGACGAGAACCTTTTTTCCGAACCCGAAATCCCGAACATTTTTCGGGATCCCGCGCACCCGCACGTTAATCGTATTCACCATTGAATCGTATATAGCAACGAAGCTACTACAAATTGCTATACTTCGTTGCAGCCTCCAAATGTAAATAGCAGAGAAGAAATAACGAAGGGAGCGACGGAAGGTATAACGCTTCCCGGTTTGGGCCATCAGCTGCTGTCCAAGGAATTGGTAGACGAAACTCTCATTATATCCGATATGTACGAACTGAACGAGTTCATGGCATTGGATCTTCTATGCACTGCCCAACTGCAAATGCCTCATCACCCTGGCCTACCCAGAGGATTGACGGCTATTTTGCTGTACTACGACGGCAAAAAGGCGCTCACTTCGACATTGAGAATGCTGGTGCAAGCGAGAATGGGGCACAGCTGGAAAATCGACGCTCCGATCGCACTGCTGCGACACATCACCGAGTACACCAACAAGTTGCAAGAAGACGGTCTGCTCGACAGAATTTTATCGTTGCTGGAAAAGATGGATCCCGCGAAGGAGCAAGAGCTCCTCGAAAAGAATCGAGCTTTAGGCGGGCCCAAGCATCGATATATGGTGATGAAGCTGTACAACGATTCCAGACAGGATTTAGCCGATATTTTGTACCTGTGGTCCGCGCAATCCTCGCTGCCCAATACCATTCTATTCCGCTTGATATGTTTGCTGCAAGCGAAAGTGATCGAGCCGGAAGCGACCGAAGGAGGTCCGGACAAAGTGACGCTCGCTCTCACGATGAGCGTGCTGAACGCGATCAATTTTAGCTCGTTTCACAGCCGGGAGAACGGCGAGGAGTTGATCAACTCGATGCCGCTGATCGCGGAGAGAGGAGCGCACGAGGAGCTGTATCAGAAGTTGGTATCGACGAACGTGACGTGGGAATGCGCCGGGCTGCGCGGAGTCGTGCAGTTCGCTTTCGCCGTTGCCCTGACAACGATCAAAGCCGCGGCCAGCGTGCAAGCCTTGAACATCACCATCGAAGACGAGGAGCTGCTGAAAGCGGCTCTATCCAACAACTGCTTCCACTTTATGGCCGAGGTGCTGTTCAAGAAGCAGAGCATATACCAGGAAGAGTTCTACCTGCGCTACTTCCACTCTCTCATCTCCGACTTTATATTGCTGATGCCTCTCAAAGTTAAGAAGCTGCGAAACGACGCGGACGAGCCAATGCGGAAGATTCAAGCCTACCAGCAGCAGGGACTGGAGCCGCCCTTCATTCCGGGCAATCATTTCGAGTACCTGATGCTGACCGTGGCAGAGCTGTACAAAGAAGATCCACTAAAGTTGAGGCTGGTTATGAATTACTGGTGCCATCACAGCGATTCCACGCACGGTTCCGCTCCCGCGTACATCAATCGATTGCCGTTCAAACAGGTGGCTCTTTTCAAATTCGTGCGGCTTGCCGGCGAGATCCTGCCGGCAGGATTGTTCGTGCCGTATCTGAAGATGATCGCGTCTCTGGCGTCTTCGCCGCAGGCGGCTCGGCAAGCCTTCAACTTTCTCAAGCCGAACGGATCTTCCGGATCAACGACAATTTCCTGGGACCACTTCTTCAAGTCTCTGAGTCAGTACTACGACAACCTTAGGAAGGAGTTGCCGCCCAGCCAGGACACCGTTTATCGTCAGAGGAGCCACCCGAAAGGCATCACTCCCGAGGAAGTAAAAGGGCTGGAAGCAGTGCTGCTGGTCGTGCAAGTGATCGCGAGGAACGACGAGATATCGAGAATAGCGATATGCGATCATCCGGGATGGAAAGTGTTGCCGTCGTTGATAGGTTTGGTCGGCTGCGGAATATCGATCCCGTTGAAAAGCGTTTTGATACGAACCCTGGCCGCTTTGGCCAGATCCCCCGAGAGTTCCTCCACCGTGTGGCAAAGTTTAGAGGCAGCGCAGATACTTCCGACCATACTCACCATAAGCAGCTATCAACCGCGAGGAATTCCAACCGAGGTGGAGGAGATCGAGTCGAAGAAGGAGGAGTACCCTCTGACGCGAGCGATGCTCGAGCTGTTGGACGTTCTCACGGATTTCCCGGTGCCGCGATTGCTGGGAATGGGCCAGAGAAACCCCGGCTTCGATCCGTATTTGCACTTCATCATCAACACCGTCTTCCTGAAGTTCCACACGCGATCGTACAAGAATCCAGGCGAGAAGTGGCAGGTGGCGGAAGCTTGCCTGAAGATATTCTCCAAGCTGATCAAGCAGTACGAGCCTGCCGTGGAAGATTTCACCGGGTGCAACGTGGAGCTGCAAAGCGGCGAAGTTATGATGATCAACTCCGCGCCCGGCTATCACATCATGACTCAGTTGCACTCGAAATCCGAGCTGCTTCACGTTATATTGTACGTTCTGGACAAAGGTTGCACCAACTTCGACACCTACGAACCGTTTCCCGGCAAAAAGAGCCTCGAGAACGGCACCTTGTGCTGCTTGGAAATCTTGGAGAGAGGCTTGAAAACGCAGCACGGCTACATGGCCCAGCTGGCCTCGGCCAAATCGATACACAAAATTCTCACCGGACTGTCGAGGCTACTTTTGGAAGTGAATCCCCAGTCGAAAAAACCGGACTACATGATAAACGTGGCGAAATACGTTTCGTACAGTTCGTGGCTTCCGCAGCACGCGTTCCACGCGGTCGGCGTGATTCACGAGGTGACCAACGAGCCGGGAGCCGATTCCGAGTTGCATTCCACGTTCACGGCCACTCCCGCGTTGGCCACCAACATCGGACACGGCTTCGTCGAATGCTTGGACGCGGATATAGCGTTCGACGAGGACTCCGAGGCCGAGAAGGAGTACACTGGAAGCTGCAAGGAGCGAATTCTCTTTCTGATGATGCAGAGCATCACGCGACCCACGCCTAATCTCTCCCACTATCTGCTCGGATTCGAGATCATCAAAGACATCAGAAAGACCATTCTGCAGCAACCCGGGATCCTAGGTTTCCCGCGAACCTGTCTGCATTCAATTTTGGGCATCCTAGAGCAGTCTCTGGATCGCGGCCGGGATAAAATCACGGAAGCCTGCTATTGTTTCCTGCACACGTTGGCCGCCAACAACAAGACTTCCGTTCCGGTGCTCAGGTTCCTCAGAACGAGTGCCAACCAAGATTTCGTGCAGAGGCATCTCTCCAAGTTGCCGTTCGAAGGACAGAACAAGGCGACGGAACTCGGATGCATGTCCTGGTTGTTGAAGATCGCCGCGATCGAGTTGCGAGTCACCGGCGGAAGTTTGCAGAATTCCTTGGTTCAAAGGCTAGTGGGTAGCTTTGGCCCGGAGCAGGGGCAAATCGTCGCCCCGCAGAAGCTTCTCATGGACCTTCTGCACTACATCGAGTTTCAGCTTCAATTGGAGCCGTCGTTGTCGTTGGATTTCTTCGATCCGTCTCTGGTGGAAATGGTTCTCGGTCGGTGCAGCGTTCCAGTCGCGCTGATGGGCGGTCCTCGACTCATCGACATTAAAAAGTTGCACTTCCTCATTACGGAAGAGTTGGCAGTGACGCAGAGCAGCGCGACCGCCACTCAGCGCAATCTAATGCAGCAGGAAGTGCACAAGATCTTGACGCACGCGTTGAAGAGGAACCAAACCAAGCTTCTATCTTACGCCACGGTGAAATTTGTCGAGGGATGGTGTCAAACGACCGAGATCCTCTTTTGCGTGGCGACCAACCAGCAACTACCCGCGCCGCAGAAGCAGAATCTGCTCCTGAATCTCTCCCACGACTTGTTGCAGAAGATGACCACCTGCGAAGCTCTGAGCGAGATCAAAACGCTGGTCTCCGGGACGATTCTGATGCTGCTGGTGCATCTACGAAACAGCTTCATCTCGGAGACCGACAGCGAGTCGTTTCCCTCGTCGCCTCTCAACACCACCATGATGAAGATCATTCTCAGCCATATTCTGCAGTGGATCTTGAACGCGGGCGCTTCCTCGCAGAAAGTCATAACTCATTTGTACGCGGCATTGCTCAATTTCCTGTGCGTGGTCGGGCTAGAGAAATCCGAGAGCAGCAACATCGTCGACATGATGTACGTGAGCCAGCTGGACAGCTCGGTGAACAGAGTGATGCCCGTTCAGGAACGCTCGCATCGCTACGCGACCATCCAGGTGATAAATAGCTTCGGCAATCAGTTGATGGACATTCTCTGCCACAATTGCTCCGGCGGACACGACGTCTGCAAAATGCTGGCGCTCTCCTGCTTGGATAAGATCCTGGAGCTGGACTACGACAACGCTTGGATCGTTTACTTGGCCAGCAGAGGATACTTGAAGCACATGATCGACAGCCTTCTGAAATCGGACCACATGCTGCGATGCATGCTGCAACCGGATCCTCAAACTTTGCGGCCGCTCTACTTGTACGAAGCGAAAATGGCCACGTTTTGCCGAATGGCTTCCACTCGATTGGGCGCCGAAAGTCTTCTGGAGAACAAAATCCTCTCGTGCATGTCGAGCATGATCGTGTACGACAACCACCCCGACGTTCACACGGGATTCGATGGAGGCGACTACTCCTTCATCCCCTCTATCGGCCAACGATACCAGCAAATTTTCTTGCCGGTTTTGTACCTCTGCGACGCCTTGCTGACCACCCTCGGCACGGAGAATCAATCCTGCTCCGTTCAGGTCTGCGGATTTTTGCAGAGCCATCGAGATACCGTCGAGATAGTCCTTAGAAACGCGTTCCCGAAAGCGAACATCCTTTTCTTGAAAGAGATCGCCTGCCTGACTGGCGTCATATCCAGATCGGCAAACATCGACATGTACAAATTGGTGGACGAAGAGTTGGCCAAGAGCGACGTGGACGACCACGTGTTGGAAGAGATCAGCGGCATGAGAGAGCTTCGCGCGCACCTCTATCGGCTACAGAGACTCATGCTTTCCCTGCTGTACAAATTCCAGCTGCAAGCAGCCCCGGTTCGCTTGAGCCACGAGCAAACGGAAGCGAATCAGCAGCACATCTCTTGCGTGCAGATAGTGGCCAACATTATGCTGTACACGCGTAATCAGATGCAGCACAGCAGAATGGACCAGAAGATCAGAAACGTCCTGTTCGAGCCCCACTTGTCGTTGAAAACGGGAGGAAGGGAAGACAGGATGAAGGACACGTCCGGAGGAGTGCATCTAGGAGTGATCGTCGATCAGTTGGTCTCGGTTACCAATCTGCTGCACAGTGAGTTGCCTCACATCGACACCCTTATCAAGAAATCGGACATAGTGGGAGAGATGAGCACGACCGAGTTGAAGGGATACATGTCGGAGGAGGAAGCGGAACTCGACTTGCAAAAGCAGCGAGTGATTGTGGAGCAGCGATTGAATCGCTGGGTGAAAGAGAAGCGACAGACCATCAAGTACTGTTCTCTAATAATAGAACACGCCTTGTACATTCTTTGGAGTCACTTGGACTTCTATATGATCCAAGTGGTGTCCAGGCATAGCCAAATGCAAGGTAAACTTGCACCTTTAAATGCTCCTCGTTTAAAGAAAATACCAAAGTTTCGATCGTATTAAAAGTAGCAATTTATTTCGTATACCGAAACCAGACAAGTGACGTTTTTCCAGCTTAATTTAATCGAAGTTAAATTAACCAGCTAAATAAATACATCGATTCGCGGATACATTTTGTAGCCACTGTATAGAGCGTTAACTTAAATATTAGGTACATCGAACGGGATGCTAAAATTGCGTTTCTCTTTCGCAGTATCTTCGGGAGGAATAGACGAAGACATGGTTGCGTGGAAGGTATCGTCGGAGACGCTAATGGAGCTAAAGCAAGGCCTGGTTTCCACGTTCACGGACAACTTTATTACGCAGCTACTGGACACGCACAGCGAATACGCGACGGTGGATCACAGCTTTATAGAAGCCCTGATCAGAAGGATCAAGAGACTACTACAGTTCATAATTGTATAGCACGTCCGCGTCTAAATAATTCCGCGATCCGAATCTATATACCAACATATTTTTTTACGTATCCGTGTATCCGCAAGCGACCGCCAAACGCGACCAACAGTATTTCGTGCGAAAATTCCTCTCGGTATTTGCAATCGTTCGACATCATTCGTTTCCAATAGCTAATTGTAAATCTCACCGCAAAAGCGTACCTCGCGTGTTTCGTACTTCGATCGATCGGTACTCGCAAATAGTTGCCGAATATCTAGCGAATTGTTAATATACGTCATTTTGTAATATTTTGTTGGGCACGATAATATATAAGATACATTTCCATAGTTACGTTTTCGCGCTACATCCGTTTTCCGACCTACTGCACCTCCTGTAACCCTTTGCTGACCAACTATCTTAATAACTACATTCTCTATTTTAGGCATACCAACATGTAATAGCTGCTATTATTCTACTAAATTTGTTAAGCCATTAAAAAATAATGGACTACTTATACGATACACCTAATGCGTATTAAATTTGGGCTCGAAAGCTGCCCAACTCAATGCATTCACACATGCTAGGTAATTCCTAGCTGGTCAGCGAAGCATTTCAATTACAAATTAAATACACGTGTTTCCTAAGAAGTTATAATAGCCTCATCCCATGGTCCATAAATGTTATCCTTGTACTTCTGACATCTGATGTACCAGTAGGGGCAAACAAAGTGCAAGAAGACTATAGTTGCCGCAAAGACATAAGAAAGGGTTTGGGAGACCAGCCAGAGAAAGTACAAAGCTCCAATAGTTGAAGCCCCAGAGATAAGTATTTTGCTGCTAGATTTGTGCACCAGAAATGGCAACAGAACAAAACACTGCACCGAAACAGTGAGAAGGGAGAAAGCGTGCAATGGGGATGCCAATCTAGAAGCTAGCATCAGGGAGCCAAAAATGGAAGATGTTATGGACAAAGAGTCCGACAGGGAGATCTGCAAAGAGCCATACTTGCTGAATATCAGATGCACCAAGAACATCAGGATGGTCATGGCATAAATGGTGTCCGTGCTGATGGTCTCCGTTAAAGTCTTCAAAACGGGCGACAAGATGTAACCAAAGGTAAGGAAAATCAGCACGGTTCTCACGTGTTTGGTCAGCCTGTTCCAAGTGTTGGGCTCCTTCAAGCAGTACGCTAAGTAGCCGAAAACGGTCAACGTGACGCCGGACACGAATATGACGTCGGGGCTGGTCCACTCTTTGTTCAAGCAGATGAAAACGATGACGAAAAGAACGACGATGTTTAACTGAATGCATACAGTTGCGCCAAAGATTATCGCCTCGATCAGCGTAACGTTGTTTGGCTTGATATTTTTGCGCAGTTGCTCGAGAAACGAGCCGTCGGTGTAATTGTCCGGCAGGCCATAATTTTCGTACAAATTTTTGCGCCACTGTACCTGCGCCGTCATCCCGTGTCCCGTCCTAATGTTTCTCATTCAAACGCAACGCGTCCAATTTGATTCCTATTAATTAAGTACGAATGTTAGTCGAGCGTTATGGTTAGCAACGTTATGTTTTACGCGTCCTCCGGTACTTCGCAGCTCGCAACGTTCCGTCTTTTCTAGAGACATTCGCATACTCGCATCGGACATAAAGTACCGCAAAACAAACACATACATATATGCTTTTTATTGATCTTGATTAACGATTGATCGCGATTCGAGTAACTTTTCGATGAGCATCGCAATTAGGAAACCTCGTATCGCGGTGAATAACAGAGAGGTGTGAAAAAGCGGCGCGGAGATGTTTGCGAAATCGTCCAACGGTAAAATATATCCGCTCGAGTAGCGGAGCTTCGTTATCTCCGCTGGACACTCGACTAATCGATGAAATTTCGCAATACCGATGATCAGAATCGTCCATCTGATTACCGATCGTCTTCTGTATTTTTCGCTACTTCGCGCCGAATAACCAACAATCGTTCGGAATATGGCCGAAATTTCGAACGCCGACTTAAACGAAACAACATTTGAGTGTTCGAAAGAAAGCGCTTCGTTTCGTTTATCAGATCTCGTGTTGTTCACGTGGAATTCATGCTCGACAATATGTTACTAGTCGGCCGTATTTTTCTTTAAGCACACGTAGGTACATCGTTTTATTCTCTCCTCTTTATTTTCGCTATCTTTTGCGGCCGCCTATTTTTCTAATACCTTCTATAAAGAAGATACGGTATTTCTGTCATTTTTATGCTTCCAGACGATACGTTACGCGTAACGTTTTGCCGTTGATGGTCGAAGGATAATTAAATACTGCACGTTTTAGGAAGAAAGAATCGTGAGGGAAGATGCAGAAATTTAGGAGAGCTCAGGCAGAAAATAAGCTGGCAATCAACAAGCACTTGGAGGCAAATGCCTACTTGGAATCCTCCAGCGAGGATGAAGATGAAGGAAACGAGGAAGACTTGCAAAATGTTGTTGGAAAAGTGCTGTCTGCCTATCAGGGAAAAGAGGCGGATGCAGAAAAAATTTTATCTTATTTAATCAATATTTTTCAATCGGGCAGTGCTGTCTGCCTGATATGTATTTCAACGGTGAAAAAAGCAGACCCAGTATGTTCCACAAGAATCAATAACTATTTACAAATGGACTGCAGATTCTTTATTTCCTTAGGGAAATTTGAGAAGCACACGGGAAGTCAACATGATATATGAAATATTTGAAGCAAGTGACAGATTATTTCGTTTAAAGGATGAAGCTACCCTTTGTTTGGAGTATACTCCTTTAATTTTGTTAACCCCTTAAAGACCAATGTTGCATCGATGCAACAATTTATTTGCAGGTTCTAAAAGCTTTATAAAGTTGTACAAGCTTTGTCAAAGAAGGAATGGTATAAAAAAATTATTTCACAAACCCATGAAATGCCTTTTCCTAAATGCATTTACAGTAAACGAAATTCAGCCATGTAAATTGGCCAAAAAAAATGCTATACTGAAATATGGTCCCCTTAATGGGTTAATAAAAATCTGCAGTCTGTGTGTAAATGTCCGTGTATCGCGATATATTTTTGGAAACTCTTATACCGATGTTTTAGATCTGGAATTGCAGCAAATGCTTCGCGTTTCTGCATCTGTCTTGCATTTTGCATTGGATACAGGATAGCTTAAACGTCAGACGCGAGAAAGGCGTGACGCCGATATGGGCATGGTAAGGAACCTCTTAAAATTTCATCCTGCCGAATTCTTGAAAGTTTGCACACCTAATTGCTAGACTGTAAATTTGTATGCAACTCTGGAAAGCTTAGGTCGCCAAAAAAGCGCAGAATTCGCGCATTGAATCGAATGAAATATCCAAAGCAAAGTACATCTTGTATTACGCGAGATTTGTACTAACGCTGGAATTACCGACAATTCATCGCGAAGAAGCGATAGACCCTCGAAAAAATTCGTAACACAATGCATTTTTGACCGCTCGTCTTGTTGACCGCTTCGGTAATTTTAGCGTTAACAAATTTCCATCCAACCCGGTTTAATTGTGCTCGCAAAAACACGAGTTTGCACAAAGATCCCCCGCAGTCCGGCAATCGGAGTGAAGCATAAAATTATCCGTGTTACATTTTTGTTGCGAATTTCTTGCAGCCCAAAATGTCGCATGGAATACGGGCAAGATCAAGTTCCCCGAAAATACAAGTGCTTCTGCAGAAAGGTGATAGACCCACCTTATCAGCCCTGGAACATTCCACACTCTTGCGGAGAAACTTGCGGCAAAGCGTTGCAACCGGAATGCGGCCACAAATGCGTCCTGCTCTGCCATCCTGGCCCGTGTCCACCCTGCGCGAAAACTGTGTCGATGAAATGCTACTGCGGCAAACAGATGCCTCAGATGCGACGATGCAATGCCAAAGAATGGAGCTGCGGCACCGCGTGCAACAAAAGATACGAGCTGTGCCCTCATGCTTGCAGGGAAGTCTGTCACTCGGGGGAGTGCCCTCCTTGTTCCGAAGTGTTGCTGCTGGAGTGCCACTGCAAGAGTAGCAGGGAGCTGAAGCGATGCTCGGAAGGGTCGTGGATTTGCGACAAAGCCTGCGGGAAGCCGCTCTCTTGCAACGTTCACACATGCCAAAGCACCTGCCATTTAGCCGGCGATTGCGGGCCCTGCCCGTCAGAGAAGAATAGAACGTGCCCGTGCGGCAAGAAGCGGTACGCCGTTTCCTGCAGGCAGGAGCAATTGCCCACGTGCGGGGATACGTGCGGCAAATTGTTGGACTGCGGCTCGCACTACTGCAACATGAGATGTCACACGGATCGCTGCGGGCAATGCTTGGAGGTGGTGAGCAAGTCGTGCCGATGCGGCAGCTATAGAAAGGAGATCGCCTGCGGTAAGGAATTCCATTGCAACAAGAAGTGCATGCAGATGCGCTTGTGCGGCAGACACCTGTGCAACAAGAAGTGTTGCGACTGCCTCGTCAAGAACACGTACAACGTGTGCGAGAAGACGTGCGACAACGCTTTGAACTGTCGCAAGCACAAGTGTTCCGCGCCTTGCCACAGCGGGCCATGTTATCCCTGCGCGAGGACCGACGTCATTCAATGCAGATGCGGTTACAACAAGATAACGGTGCCGTGCGGCACGGTGAAAAAGATCAAGCCTCCGCCTTGCAACAAGCCGTGCAAAATACCGCCCATCTGCCACCATCCCAAGAGAGAAACTCACAAATGCCACCAAGGCCCTTGCCCGCCTTGCAAGAAGATTTGCGAGTTGGTGTACAAGCGATGCGGCCATTCCTGCGTCGCCGTTTGCCACGCCAAAGTCTACGTGAAGGTGAACAAGAGCGAGGCGAAAGCGCAACCGGCTGGCCCGTGGGACGTGCAAAAGGATATCGTGCAATTGAAGACGCTCCCGTGTCCACCGTGCGAGGTTTCCGTCCCGGTTACGTGCTTAGGGGGACACGAGACGCGGCCGTGGCCTTGTCACAATTCCAGGCCCACTTCTTGCGGACGGCTATGCGGGAGAACGTTGCCGTGCACCAATCATACGTGCGAGCTGGTCTGTCACAAAGTGGCATCTTCGGAGGAGGATAGGAACGCTAGTCCGTGCATGGCCTGCGAAAAACCGTGCCTGTTCGCACGGCCGGAGGGTTGCACGCATCTATGCCCGAAACCATGCCATCCCGCGCCGTGCAGCCCTTGCAAGCAACTGGTTAAGATTCCCTGCCACTGTGGCATAGGTACCTTGTACCGCAGGTGCTCCGAATTGACGTCGGCCAAACCCGAGCAACGAATCGAGTTGCTCAAGTGTGGGAACCAGTGCCCCAAAAATGTAATTCGTCTATTTGCATTTCTAAGCCTCTGAAGCTATTATTTAGTCTAGCATAATAGGTGCTCTAGCTTTTTTCTTCTTCTTCAAAGAAAAACGTGTACTTGATGAAAACACCTACCGCTTAACTTTTCGACTACTGGAACATATGTGAGACCGAGAAAAACGTGTATCTAGCCTACCCGCGTTAGTCTAACAGAAATTAATGCGCAGCAGCAACAGCGGCATAGAAAATTGCCTTATCTTTTACCCGTGAAATCGAAGCGAAGCATTAAATCGCCGTGGATCGAATAATTGCGCGCGATATTACATCGAAATTGTGTTCTGTTCTAGTATCCTTGCGGACATCGATGCATGAACGACTGCCATCCGGATGCGTGCAAGAACGAGAAGGAATGCAACAAAAAGGTGAAGCTGTTTTGCGCGTGCAAACGGATCAAGAAGGATTTTGTCTGCTCGCTGGTGCAGAAGGAAGAGATACGGATAAAATGCGACGACGTTTGCGACAAGGTGAAGAGCGAGAAACGCGAGGCGGAGGCCGCGATGTTGGAACAAAAACGGCAAGCGGAGCAGATACGGAATCAGCAAGAAATCGAGAAGTTCGAACGGAAGTTCAAGCCCCGCCGAAAGGGCAAGGATAAATTCGACAAAAGACAGTCGCAGAAAGAAACTGGAAGCGCGTATAGGAAATACTGGATTTTAGCCATTTTAATATGCCTGATAGGCGTGGCAATATTTTACGCGAGCGTGCAAAAATCGTGAACTAAATTTTAACCGCACAACGTTTTTTAACTACCACTGCGAAACAGCACCCCCACGATTTTTAATACCAAATTGTAACATTAATTTTGTTCCAATAAATTATTCATCAGGGTTTTTAACGATCCTGTTTGGTTTTTACTCGTACTCGTGCCATAACGTTACGCCAAGTCCAAAGAATTTTAATTTATTTGCAATGTTCTGTAAACTTCTACATTGTTTGTTTCATGAGTCACGGAACTTCGCGAGGCAACGTTGCTAGGCGTACGCAAATATTTCAGCGTCTCGGCTCGACGCATACGAATTGAATTCATTCCCAATGGAATCCGGAATTTGGCAGGAAAATGATGGAGAGTCATGAAATCACGGGAAATACTTGCGAAATTAATTTTTAATACTAATATCCGAATAAAAAGGAAAACTAAAAGTAGAGAGCAAAACTTTCGCGTACGCCTAACAACAAATGTACTCGGATTCTTGTTTTACCGTGCACCAATCAAATTTGGCATTTTAATGCGAGATAGCAATTAAAGAATTTAAAGTTAAGTACCTGAGTTTTATTTCTCTTTCGCATTTTGCCGCCCGTTTCGCTCCTTTCCTTGCGAGTTTGCAACTTTCCACCGCGAATCGCTAACTATTTCAAATTTCCATCCAGCCTGCCATCTATCCGGAAGTAACTTCTTCAAGGTCACATTTAGAGGTTAGGTTATACCGTAAAAAATAGCTCGTTTATGTTTACACTTGCAGTCGGTGGATTGTTGAAAAACAAGAATGGCAGTTCCATCGGCTTCGTTGTCAACGAGAAACAAGAAGCATTTTCTGGGTGTTCCGGCACCTTTGGGATACGTAGCTGGTGTTGGACGAGGGTAATTTGTACAAAATAATGATACCTCGCACGCCTAATCTTTTCTGACCAAGCAAAACGTTAGGGATGTTCTAATTTTTGGACTCTCCCCGCCTCAAAAAATCATCAAAGTATTCAACAAAACGAATACGGAAATTCGTATTCGTATTCTCGAAATTCTCAAAAGTATTGAGAATCTTAAAAATTTCGGGAAACGTGGATATTTTAGAGAATTTCTGATATCTGTAGTATCTAGAAAAATTCCTGTCCCGACTAGAGTCTCGCGTATTAATTTAATTCGTTGCTTTTCAGAGCCACTGGATTCACAACTAGATCTGATATCGGTCCAGCTCGAGATGCCAATGATGTCTCGTGAGTATTGCTTCCTGCTGGGCTGTGAATCTTTACGCAAATTCGTAGTTTCTTTAACTCTTGACTAGTATCCAAGTTAACCCAAGTTTAATTTCAGTACAGGAACATTACGCTATACTTAAAAAGTATCTGGAGCAACAAGCTTGTCAATTTTGTAGCAAGGGAAATAGAGAAGAATAAGTAATTTATAGTGGTCTTAGAGACCAACAATAGTAACTAAAAGTTCCCAGGAAGACTAGAAAAATTAATCTAAACAGAGAATTGCTTCGCTCGCAAAATAGATTGCAATGTGCTTTATTTTCAATATTACATGTATTTCATGTCTTCTCATCCATTCAACTTTCTTATGGATGCATAAAAGTCCACAGTCTACTTATCACGTTCAACTTTTAATCGATCAGACAAAGATTTTATGCCAATATTTCTTCCTGTTTGGTTTGCAGGGACGACAGGCATGCTCCACCTACAAAAAGAACAAAGAAAAAAGAAGAGGAAGAGGAGGATGAGGAGGATTTGAATGACTCTAATTACGACGAATTTTCTGGATACGGAGGATCTCTGTTTAGCAAAGTAGGACATTGCCTCTTGCAAAGCTATTAACTCCCGCGCGATCGACCAAAATATACGCATAAACATAACGCAAAAACTATTCGCATAAATTTTTTCATTTGCAAGCGTAAATCCGTATAAAAGCATTCGCTGATCGAAGATTCAGAACGATCTCGAGATACTTTCGCCAGAGTCTTGAACTTTAAAGAAAATTACAGTAGATCCTCGATTATCCAAGTGAAAAACGCATTAACTGCGATATATTGTTACAACTTAAAAAAAACAAATTGTATATTCCGATTTGAACTTGCTTCGACAAAAATCCCCCATTTTCCCAGATCGCTCGATTATCCGAGCAACCCCTTGGCCTCTGTTAATTCAGATAATCGAGCAACTACTGTAACTATAGAAATGTGTAGCCTACTAAGAGTTAAACACTTTTAATCGCGTATTTTCCTCCGCTAAACGACGAAACGTTGCACAGGATCCGTACGACAAAGACGACGAAGAAGCGGACGCTATTTACGAGGCCATCGACAAGCGAATGGACGAAAAGCGTAAAGAGTACAGAGAGAAGAGGCTGAGAGAAGAGCTAGAAAGGTATCGCCAAGAACGTCCGAAAATACAGCAGCAGTTTTCAGACTTGAAGAGGGAATTGGTGAACGTAACCGAGGACGAATGGAAAAACGTTCCAGAAGTCGGTGACGCTAGAAATCGGAAGCAGCGGAATCCGCGGGCGGAAAAATTTACGCCGCTACCGGATTCCGTGCTCGCGCGCAATCTGGGTGGCGAAACCTCCACCAGTATAGATCCCTCGAGCGGCCTGGCGTCTATGATGCCCGGTGTTGCCACTCCGGGAATGTTAACGCCCACGGGAGATTTAGATCTTCGAAAGATTGGACAGGCCAGAAACACTTTGATGAACGTGAAACTGAATCAGGTTTCCGATTCCGTGGAAGGCCAGACCGTCGTAGATCCCAAGGGTTACCTCACAGACTTGCAAAGCATGATTCCAACTTACGGCGGAGACATCAAGTACGGTCGCAAACGTGAATCATTTTTTAACCCTTCGACAAAACACTAGCAAACAAAAATTCCACGCGGAATAGAAACGAAAATTCGTTGTATCGCTTTTTTTTTTAATAAGCATTCGTCTTATCGCGTGTAAATTCCGTTGCATGTTTCGAGAAGCTGTTCGACTCTGGTCAGAATGTTCTATTCTATGCTCGCGTGGAGGCCGGCGTCGAAGGGGTAACACGCCACAACGGTACAACGACGAATTTCATCGATTACGCTATCCTGTTGTTCTCTGTTTTCAGCGACATAAAGAAAGCGAGGCTGCTGCTAAAGTCTGTAAGGGAGACGAATCCTAATCATCCCCCGGCGTGGATCGCGTCGGCTCGCTTGGAGGAAGTGACGGGAAAAGTGCAAGCGGCGCGAAACTTAATAATGAAAGGCTGCGAGGTGAATCCTACATCGGAAGACTTGTGGTTGGAAGCGGCCAGGCTCCAGCCGCCGGACACAGCTAAAGCGGTGATCGCGCAATCCGTGCGGCACATTCCAACGTCCGTGAGAATTTGGATAAAAGCGGCGGACTTGGAGACCGAGACGAAAGCGAAGAGGCGAGTGTATCGGAAAGCATTGGAGCATATCCCGAATTCGGTGCGATTGTGGAAAGCTGCGGTGGAGTTGGAAGAGCCGGAAGACGCGCGAATTTTGCTCAGCCGGGCGGTCGAGTGTTGCCCGACAAGCGTCGATTTGTGGCTGGCGCTCGCTCGATTGGAAACGTACGACAACGCCAGGAAAGTGTTGAACAAAGCGAGGGAGAATATACCGACGGACAGGCAAATTTGGACGACCGCCGCGAAATTGGAAGAGGCGAATGGGAACAAGCACATGGTGGAGAAGATCATCGACCGCGCGATATCTTCTTTGAGCGCGAACGGAGTGGAGATCAACAGGGAGCACTGGTTCAAGGAAGCGATGGAGGCGGAAAAGGCCGGAGCGGTGCACACGTGCCAAGTTATCGTCAAGGCGATCATCGGTTTCGGGGTTGAAGAGGAGGACAGGAAACACACGTGGATGGAAGACGCGGAGACCGTAAATTTTTCCTACGCTTTTCTCGTATTATAGTAGACGATATTAGTAATATTCGATGCTGGAAAACGCGCGATCTCATCGCAAGCTTTTGGTCGCAACATACAGCTTCACGGAAATTAAATTATACCGCAATTTCTTCGTTGCAAATTTATTTTAAGTAGCGCTATACAATTGTACTGTTGTTATACTATATTCGTTTCGTTCTTACAAATAACGGTACACTTATTCTGCAATTTTACTTGCACTACACAATTGTAACGCAATATCATTTCTGCACCGCGTACACTCGCTTTCGATTCTCACTGCACACAAGCTGTTCGAAATACAGAAGCGTGGTGCAAATGGTGAGAACCACCAAAACCGAGTATCCAATTTGCAGAACTAAAATTGTGGTACAATTTGTATAGCTCAAAAGCAAGCGTACGCGTGCTCTACGAATTTTCAGGATGGATTTAATATACCGCATATTTTCGTAACACTACCTTAGTGCGCCCAACAAGGAGCCCTGGAGTGCGCCAGAGCAGTGTACGCTTACGCGTTGTCCACGTTTCCCAGCAAAAAGTCCATCTGGCTACGGGCAGCTTACTTCGAGAAAACGTATGGAACTCGAGAGTCTCTGGAATCGTTGCTACAAAGAGCGGTTGCCCATTGTCCGAAGAGCGAAGTGCTTTGGCTCATGGGTGCAAAGTCCAAGTGGCTAGCCGTAAGTAAAACAAAAAAAAAAATTAATTCTTCTCTACGGAAGCGTTTGCACAATTTATATAAAAAACAAACAAACTTTGCTCTCCGTTCCGATCGAAAGGGAGATGTTCCGGCGGCAAGAGGCATCTTATCGCTCGCGTTCCAAGCGAATCCGAATTCGGAGGAAATTTGGTTGGCGGCCGTAAAGCTGGAATCGGAAAATTCGGAATACGAGAGAGCTCGACGACTGCTAGCAAAGGCGAGAGCATCCGCGCCGACTCCTAGAGTGATGATGAAAAGCGCGAAATTGGAGTGGGCTCTGAATAATCTCGACGCAGCATTGCTGCTTCTAAGGGAAGCTCTCGAAGCGTTCGACGATTTCCCGAAGCTGTGGCTAATGAAGGGACAGATCGAGGAGCAGCAAGGAAACTTGGATAAAGCCCTGGACACGTACAACCAAGCGGTAAGTTTCTTTCCTGTTCTTTCTTTTAAACTATTCGCGCGCACCAAGGCGTCGGATGATGTTCTCGGTGTGAATTGTTTTTCGTTGCTCGTTAACATCAACTTCCGCTTCGAGATCGACGTGAATCGCCGTTAATTTGCAGATAAGGAAGTGCCCAAACTCGATTCCGCTTTGGCGGCTGCTGGCGCAATTGGAGCACAGAAAGGGGCAAGTGACGAAAGCCAGATCAGTTTTGGAGAAGGCTCGACTGAAAAATGCGAAGAATGCGGAGCTTTGGCTGGAGGCGATCAGAAACGAGCTGAAAAGCGGCGGGGTTCGGGACATGGCGAACACGCTTATGGCGAAGGCGCTACAAGAATGTGCAACTTCCGGTTTGCTTTGGGCGGAGGCGATCTTCATGGAGCCTCGGCCGCAGAGGAAAACGAAAAGCGTCGACGCTTTGAAGAAGTGCGAACACGATCCTCACGTGCTTCTCGCGGTATCCAAGTGAGTTGATCGATAAAAAGAAAGTCCCCGTAATGCTGCGCGACAATTGCAACGTTAATCCTTTGACTTTACGCAGAGTAAACTTTAGGAGCATGGCGCGTTTCTTGATTTCGTTTCGCGAATCTCGCGCATACGCGATATTTAATACGAATATTGCGATCTTTCGTAATCACTACGATATACTTCTAAATTCATATACTTGACGAACATTTTTACCCTACGTATTCCGTGTGTTGAAAGAGACTTGAACTTGTAAACTCTGCGCGTTATACTTGAAATTGGACGCATATAGGCGTTCATATCGCTCAAAGGGTTAAAATGTAAAATTCAGCCAAGTAAGTCAATTGGAAAAGTTGCCAATTCGATGCGCTAAGCAGCGTTGGTCTTTGGAGAGTTAGAGAAGTTTCTCCACTTTTCAGTTCGCGAAGCTGAACGCAATTATTTTCGCAGATTGTTCTGGTGCGAGCATAAAATTTCCAAGTGTCGGGACTGGTTCAATCGGACGGTTAAAATAGATCCGGATTTGGGAGACGCATGGGCGTATTTCTACAAGTTCGAGCTTCTAAACGGAACGGAAGAGCAACAGGAAGACGTGAAGAAGCGATGCATCAGCGCGGAACCGCATCACGGCGAAAATTGGTGCAAAGTATCGAAGAACATAGCGAACTGGTGCCTGAGCACCGACCAAATTTTGGTATTAGTTGCGAAAGATTTACCGATTCCGATATAACATTAAAATATAGCGTAAGCCACCACACTATGTACATATATATATATTTATATTTTATAAAAATCTAGCTGTAATTGTAGAATAAATGTCTGAAATATAATGTTGATCCTATCTAGAATTAAATTGGATCAAGCGGATAAACATATACACATGTATAATTACGCGCGCATCGCCGATCGGATGTACAAAATGAATACGTTGAACAGGACAACATATAAAGTCCTACTTCGATAGCAAACTCGACGCTTCCGCAAATGCGTCTTTTTCCCGCGACAAATGCATAAACTATTGTACACGTTGTTGTACAAATTTCCTGAGAGTCCAAGATTACAATAAAAGAGTTCACATTAATAACGCGTACTTTAACTGCAATCAAACTAATCCCGAATTGAATTCTATCTCTATGATTTCCGAATCACTTTTAATTTACTCTTTTAGTTAGTCCCTTCTGGACTTTAATAGACGTACACGTTACCCATCCGAAAAGTGGCACCCGAAATATCTCGGCTAATAATTAATGAACCGACAGAAGGATCCGATTAATTCTAATTGATTATCATTCTCTGAACACCGCACTTTCATTTCAGGCTCGTTTCGACGGAAATAAATGATTAGCAGCCGATATCTAAGCATTTTTTTAATCCCATCGACAGCGGAGTCCTGACGCGTCACATGAAATTCACTATATTTTACGAACCAATACATATATCCAAATAAAACCAACTGATTCTTATTCCCTGTACCTCGCACTTTCATTCTAGGCCAGCCTCGTTGGGGACAAGTGATTAGAAACGGAAATCTAAGCGTTTTTCTAATCCCATCGACAGCGGAGGTTTGATGCGTCACACTAAAATCCTTATATTTTACGAACCAATACAAATATCCGAATAAAACCAACTGATTCTTATTCCCTGCACTTCGCACTTTCATTCTACGTTAACCTGGTTCGGGACAAGCGATTAGAAACGGAAATCTAAGCGTTTTTCTAATCCTATCGACAGCGGAGTCCTGACGCGTCACACTAAAATCCTTCTATTTTACGAACCAATGCAAATATCCGAATAAAACCAACTGATTCTAATTCCCTGCACTTCGCACTTTCATTTTAGGCCAGCCTCGTTGGGGACAAGCGATTAGAAACAGAAATCTAAGCGTTTATCTAATCCTATCGAGAGCGGAGTCTTGACACGTCACACAAAATTCTCTATTTTTTACGAACCGATGCAAATATTCGAATAAAACCAACTGATTCCTATTCTCTGCACCTCGCACTTTCATTTTAGGCCGGCCTCGTTGGGGACAAGCGATTAGAAACCGAAATCTAAGCATTTTTCTAATCCTATCGAGAGCGGAGGTTTGCGCGTCACACAACATTCCTTATATTTCACAAATCGATGCATGTATCCGAATAAAACCAATAGATTCTTGTCCGCTATACCCGCATTTTCACTTTAGGCCGATTTGGACGGAATCGAATGATTAGGAACCGATATCGAAGCGTTTTTCTAATCCTATCGAGATTGCCCTTCTCACGCGTCACACGAATTTCTTTATTTTTTTCAAACCGATGCACGTATCCGATTAAATCCACATAATTATTGTCCGCGGCACTCCGCGCTTTCATTTAAGACCGAATTCGGCGCAAACGAATGACTAGAAACCGATATCTAAGCATTTTTTTAATCCGATTGAGAATGGCGTCTTAACGCGTCACAAGACGGCCGTTACTTAGTCGTTTCCCGCGTAAAAATGGCGGAAACGGAAACACCGCGGCAACGTTTTGTGCGCGCGCAATTTAATTTTTTAAATTTAAATTGTTATGTATAAAAAAAATGTAACATTGAATTATAGGTGCAGTGAACGTAATAAAATAAAGCAACGCTTAACAACCTTTATTATTCTATAGCCTTGGAATTTTAGAGTCTAAGATTTTGCACATGTGTATATAAATAAGCTTATCTATTCGTTAAAGAATCCGCGGTGTAGCGATGAAACGCGGACTTGGTCAGGAAATATTCGAGTATCGGTGAAGGCTACGTCATCCGTCGAAGCTAGGAAGCACGGTGGGGGAAACATAAACTTCTCGTGCTATTGCGAAAATTCTTATGGAGATTTCGAGACGAAAACCGATCGGTGAGTCAGAGCAACTTACTTTTGACGTGACGTTTCACCCGATTTTCAGAACTCGTTCCCCACCGCAACGCCAGTAGAGGGAATAGAGGGGATAGAGAGACCACTGGAAATTTATTCTAATCCTAATCGTACTACTAACTCCTCCTATACCTCATCCGTACTTCGAAATTATTGTCGAATATATCACCTGATGATGCATCGTCTATCTCTGATCGTTTCTCTGCTTACGAAATTACCATTCTAACTTAAGCTTGTAAAGTATTAAACTCTCACCTTAACACTAATCGCACGCAAATATCGTTATCCCTATACGCACTATTTGTAATAAAATTAATAACCGTATCATATTGTCATATGCTACGCGTATTAATTCATGCAATGCATCTTCTCGCGTTACTATTTTCGCCACCCTCTAAACTCTAACTAATTAAACTTTTGATTCGAAATGGAATATACGCGAAGATTCGTATATCTAAGCGCAGCTATTCGCTCGTTACTATTTACAATATAATTAACACGTGTCGCATATTATCATACGCTACGCGTATTAATTGTACGGTAAGTAGTAACGATTGCCCAGGTCCCACCGATCGTGGAGGTTGCTGCGAAATAAGGACCCACCCTAACCACGATCCCATCCACCCTCCTTTTAATCAAATTTTTAACAAACATTTTATATTATCCTTTTGACGAACCTTTGCAAAACGTTCGCCGTCCGATCGTCTTGCAAAGCGGACGGCAAAAGGAACGTGTAGAGCATCGCGATAAACTTACAGCTAAAAGTAAAATGCACCCTAAACCTTAGCTTAAACTTGAGCCCTAGTTTAACTACGTCGTATGACTAAAGATCTCTAATTATATGTGTAGCTCTTAAACCTAAAGCATGCAATCCAGCTACCAGTTAGTTTAACTTAAAAGTACCCTCCACTATTTACGCGCGGTGCAACTTCAGGTAAGTTAAAAGTGACCTCTGCCAACTACGGATCATACAACTTACGATTAAGCTAACTTCGAAGTATCCTCTACCAACTACAGATCATGCAACTTACGATTAAGCTAACTTCAAAGTATCCTCCACCAACTACAGATCATACAACTTACGATTAAGCTAACTTCAAAGTATCCTCCACCAACAACAGACCATGTAACTTACGATTAAACTAACTTCAAAGTATCCTCCACCAACTACAACTCGTGTACCTTAACCATAAACTTGTTTTAGCTCGAAGGTAATTTATTTAACTACCGATACTCTTGCTATCGTTACGCTGTTCGCGTAATTGATTGCATGCGAATCTGCGAATCGAGCGATCTGTAACAAGCTTACGCGTATCGGATTAGTGCGCTGAAAAGAAAGCAGATTACACACAGAGAAATCCTACCTCGCAATTATCCGACGATAAAAGTGATTCTATACAAATTAGACTGCGGATTTTGATGTATTTTTAGGAAACTAGGATATGCGACAAGGCATGGAATGCACGCGGAAAGCAAAAATCTACAAAGTATCAGAACGAAGGATTACGTTGGAATGTTCTCAACGCGAAATAAACTTCGATTGAGGTTCCCTTTATTTAGATGTGTTTGGCAATCTTTTTATGCATTTATTGTAACATGAATTGTGCAGAAGGCACGCAACGCGTAATATATCCAAGCAAGAGATATTTTCGCGAAATATTTAGTGGGTGAAACGCGTCTCTGTCAAGAAGAGACGCGAATTGACATAATAATTCCATAGTCTAATAATTAAATTGACCACTCGCGCGCGGACATTTTGCTTGGATACCAAAATCAAGAAGGAAATGATAGAATCGCGTATAACTTTTTGCACCTAAGCGCGATCCTAGTCGCTAAATTGAACCGGCTTTGAGAGGGTTAAACGATCGCTAATCTAAAGTAACTGAAGTTCCGCGGGTAACTCAAAATTGGAGTAGCTATATTTTGCTGCATACTTTGTCTACTTTATTTTCGCAAACACGAGACGAGCACGCGAAAACTACGCGCGAAACTTTGGCTGCAAACGCGACGCGGCGACGAGCAAGCAAAAAACTACTTTCTTATCAAAGGTAAACGATAAACGCGAATGAGCTTTAATTTTCGCAAGCCACGTGTAACACATTGTGACACGACGGTCTACTACTAGACAAGAAAAAAATACGATCGCGATCTTTAAATGAAAGAAATTTCGATAGCAAACAATTGTAGCATAGCCTATGTACTCGAAAAATGGTCACAGTATTTTAATTGAAACTTCAAATAAACAATGCGCAACTCTACTCGATTTGCATTACTCCGTACCGTACTTCAACCGTTAGGTGTATTCCGAATTCTGAATCGCTGTACGTTTGCTTCGCGAATCGTTACTCGAATTCTTTACTCTTAAAGATGTGAAATACTTTAATCGCGTTACCACGTATCATTTCATTTCGTATTTATTTACGGGTTTATACCGTTTAATATGCACGAGATGCATGCAAACATTAGGGTAACTTTACATCGTAAATGTAACATATTCTTCGATAGTAAGGAAATTAGTTTTGTAGCGGTATTTTTCTATAACAAATGCTCGATGAACAACGAAACAATAAACCAGACACAAGAGACATAGAAATAACACAAACGAAATAGCAGCCCCGAAGAGCGCAACAATAAAATGAAAAAAGCAGCTCCGAAGAGCGCTAAATGAAAATGAATCGAGTGGCCAAAAAGGCCACCCAAAAATCGTAATCGTCCACTCGTAAAACCGATCAACCCGCGAGTGGAACGTTCTTCTTCGCAACGCTACTTTACTCGATCTACTTATCGAATAGCAAATTCAACAAACCAATCGCGAAAGGTGCTTCATTCTATTGCAAAAGCTACTTTACTCAATTTAACTTTAATCAAAGAGGAAAGAAAAAAGCAACGTCGCGCAAGCGTCCATTCCTGGACGCTTCGTTGACCCTGTAACGCAACGCTAATAAATAATAACGACTAATCTATGCACCTATTCTTTTTCAAAGCGCAACACTAATAGCGAAAGTGCAGCGTGCCCAATGCACGGCTGCCGTTGAGTCGTCCATGGTCCATCGATGACTGAATTCCACTTTCTCAGTGGAACATCGTGGGCTTTTTTATCATATACGCAACGCTACGTGCAAAACGCGACCATTTCGTGGCGCAACGCTAAGTGCAAAGCTCATCACGCGCGATGCAAATGTGTCGCAACTCTAACATTTTAATTCATTCAATGGAAGCTACTCTTTTCGTGTAACGGAAGCTGCTCTGATTAATCGCGGTACTTACGATTAGAAGACGCGATCGATATTATCGCAACGCTATCAAATATATTACGATGCTAATCTCAATGAAACTGTGGAACGCGATACTAAGAAATGCTAATACGCGTAAAATTTCATACGTCGCAACGCTAATGCAAACTCGTGACTTTTTCATTCGCAAGTCTAATATCACCTCGCGCTTTCTCTGATCCGCAACGCTATGTCAACCCGTGCGTAAGTTCTCGCAACACTACGTCAAAAAGTACGCGGAGCCCAGATGTGGAAGTTGAAAACACTACGCATGCAAATCTAATAACGAGTACAGTGACAAAGTAACAAGAGTAATGACCATCCATTCTTTCGTAAACCGAAAAAATGAACAGCCATTCGTTGCTGCCCTCTTCGTGACAGTTTGTCGGGCCTCTTCTTTTCTTCGGGCGCCATGCCCACAGCAACATGAATTTACGCTCGAGGTTCTCGAAAAGCAACCCAGAAAGAGACTCAAAAAATGGAATAAAAATGCATATCGAAGAAGTTAAATAGCACGCAGACGACCAATGACTCTGAGAATTCTAAGAAACTAATCTAAGAATTCTCAGCATCCTTGTTCGTGCAAACGTGTCGAACCTCGAGCTGACAATGAGTATATACGTTCGTTTCGTGCAAATCGCGACCGCGTCCGCGTGACGATTCAAGATCGCCGGATTCGAAAGATCGACATTGGCAAAGACCGGAAATGACCTGCATTCTCCAGGTCAGATCAGCTCGCCGTCGATGTTCAAATCAGATTCCCTGAAACAGGTTGACACGCGCACCCCCCATTAGATATGAAACTCGCGACCCGAGACCATATGTCAACCTGCCCGGCCCTACCTACTTAAAATTAACACATTCCAGAAAATATGCTACCTACCTACCTAATGCTATATTTACAAAATGGCAAACAGGCACGCAAACACACACATTCCACCCCACCCCCCACCCAGCGGATCACACACATACCACCCGGGTGCAAAAGCCTATACTAGGGAGTAACGTCCCGGGACGCCTCCGACACCCGAGTTCAACATTCATCTCACACACACTCTAAAGTAAACAAAAATTCTGAAATCGTCTGACGTGGGTAGCGACCATTGCGTATTATATGATTTCAAGCGTATGCAACTGGGCATATTCAAATATACTTCGAGCATTTCGCAAAGAAATGTACGTCGATAGGAAACGTGTAAATCGATATGTATTTTAGGCATTTATCAAACGCGTAATTCAATAGCAAAACTGTAAACGATACATATTGATAGCATTTATCAAACATGTAATTCGACGAGAAAATTGCAAGATATACTTTAAGCATTTATCAAAGTATTGAATATGAAAACCGAGAGCTGTCTTTGCAATAAATGATTCATTGCTATTATTGCAAATATAAGGGAGACTATTGGTACCATTGTATTCAAGAATAAATTGATTGAGAAGTTAATCAAGATTATGAAAAAACGACGCAAGTCCACAGCCTAACCACAAACACACACAATGTGGAAAATACGTCGCGCACGATACGCTACCCACGATCAGCCGCCACACAAATAGTAAACATCAAATATCAAAATAAGAAAAAAAAATGATCGTGCCACGTGCTTTTCACCCGCTCAAGTAGCACCTGGGCACGTGAGCGGGATCCCGGCAAAACGGCACGAACCGACGCTGAAAATCCTAGCTAAAAAACGTGCTACATACGTAATCAGCTAACGGACTATGACTCTACTTTTCCAATGCGTTTAAAACAATGAGACTCTACTAATTAAACTGAAAAGAAGCTACGTTTATTTGAAAACAAGAAAGCAAGAAAACTCGAATGCAACGTGAATTTAAATACGCGAGACTGAGAATAGTAAACGCGAACAAGTGACTCTAAATTAAAATAAGCAATATTAAATGTTAACAAGAGACTCAAAATTGAAGTTGAGAATACGATGATAAAATAGAACAAGGGACTCTAACGTGAAACTGTAAGTGCAATTCCTTGGGCGACTCCCTTATCAAAAGTCGTAACTTTAACATAACATTGCGTTCAAGTTTGCGACTTCGATTCGGAAATCTACCCATCGCGAAATGTCTTCTTGCGCATTTTATTTGCCATCGCTTTTGTACGAGAAAAGAAAAATTTACTATGTCTCTTTATCTTAAATTGAATTGAAGCTACTACGAATCGCGAAGCAATATGTTGCTCAATTCTTTTCCGAATTACGATTCAAGCAAGGAACTCTGATAAAATATTACGCGTATACCTGCATGTATTCAAATAGTAATGCTTACAAATTTCCTCATTACTATTGTGCAATGAATACATCTGCAAATATAACTACAAACTACAAATTATAACGTGCTCAATTATACGAGCATTCCACTTTAATAAATATCTTTGTGGAATTTCTGTTGACTCTACTCTTAAGTGCATCGATATTTAAAATGAAATTCGTACTACGTGACTCTACCATTGACTCGAATTCTTTTACTAGCATATAAAAATATTTATAATCGCGAGCGCAAGAAGACCTAGCCTCGTCTAATAAATACAATACATACAAGAAATAAAAATGATACACGGGTATATGATCGTATACCCGTGGTCACTGTACTCGTTTATGCAAAATCTACGTATACAACCAGTCGCCCGTGCCGATTCGGACCTTTCGTCCTCGGCATGATTGAGCGACCGGAGGGACTCAAAATGCATGCCACTCACCGTTAGACGACTACGCTGTCATCTGCTGCAGCCAGGCGGATGACAACCTGCTGTCATCGTCATCTAGCGAAGCCGTGAAGTCGTGGAGTCGTGAAGCCTTGAAGTGAACGGCATGAAAAATGATGTCGCGAAGTCGTGAAACTGTGATGCCATGTCCTGTAGTTCCAAGGACAAGAAGATCTGTGGAAGACCTGTAACAGAGAAAAGAAACAGAGAAGATTATAATTTATTCTTCAAGTTTTCTTGACGTTTCGGATTAAGAAACTCGAAAGCTTGATAAACTTGAAATCTTTAAATCATTCTATTTCGTACTCGAGAAAAAGAATTTTGAATAACTTCTACTACGTGTTTGAATTGTGAGAAATTCAAGTAAGATGCAAAGATACTTACATTGCGAGCTTCAGAGGCCCTGCGAGATCGTCTGCCAACAGCCGAAGAGTGACTCTAATCGCCAGTATGAATATTAAAAAATAAAAAAAGGGAAAAATAAAAGACTACGTTAGTTATATGAATGATATTTGGCGAGCAAATATTGACTCTACTCGCGCGAAAACGTATTAAGCATAGTTAAATCTACTTAGAGCAGCTGTGCTCTTTGAAAAATCAAACTAGTTTTACATCGAAACAAACACTGACTCTACAACCGCATTGCGCGCGGTCACAAATTCTGAAAGAACAATTTAATTAGCAGGAAGGGGTGGGTAGGTACAAAATAAAACACCATATTCTCTTATTATTCTTCTCTTATCATCGAGCATTTGTTACGAAAAATATCTAAACTCTAAGCTATACGATATATCTGTACGTTATCGAGAGATACGCACGTCCGTATATCTTTATATTATATTCTTATATATAATACAAGAATAGTGTATTACATATAAGAATATAATACAAAAATATCGAAGATAGTAGAAGCTGCTAGCAAACAAGCATAAATTATACTATTAAATATTTTCGCAATATTCTTGTATCATATTCTTATGTATAATATATTCTATTCTTATATATGTATAATACAAGAATATTATATTATGCGTAAGAATGTACGACAAGGATACCAAAGACACGATAATAGTTACGAGCAGAGACGAAAAAGCTATGCAATGAAAATTTGTTATCGAAACTCTAAGTAATTTAAGCCGGTCGCGAATCACGAATTCTCGGAAGCCGGCTGCGCGACCAAGTTCGAAACGTAAACATTCTCGAGCCGCCCGAGGTCGCGGCACGTTTTTTGTTTACAAGTTCGGCCAGCACGCGTTTGCCAGCCAATGTTTTTCTGGTCAATTTTAACGGTTAAACTATGAATTACGTGTAAGACGCGACCGAGATACAGCAAAATATAAAGACTGCTTCAATTTTTCGTTTACGTTAACGCGTCATAATGCGATCCGATTAATCTACTGCAAATTTCCAATTTGTCGAAACGTTACCTTTAAAAGTAAACCAAAGAAACAATACGTATATCCCTCCCACTTTCGACCGATAGTTGCAAACAAGGTTCGTACGATTTAATAGGTTTTAGCACGATTCAATGACTCTACTACAACGTACCGATTTGTCGAGAATTTTATTTTAGAAGTAAACCAAAGAAACGATTCTATCCCTCCCAATTTGATTCGGTAGTTGCAAACAAAATACAAGTAAATGAAAAATGTTGAAAGACGAATTAAATATGGAAAGTTACCCACTAACAATGGCATTAACGACGTATTATTACGTCTACCAATGTTAGAACCATGTAATATTACCAAATCTGCATCAAGTAGACCGTTTCTCGATTAGGCGTAGGCATCTGGAACACAGAAAATAGAAATCGTAATTTAAAGCAAATGTATTAGAGAAGCACCTGGTGTCCGCGCAACCATTAACTTCGCGTTAGACGAAAGCAAGCAAACGAGAAATGAAGAATTCTACTCAAGGTTCACGTAGCAAGAGGAAAAGAACGTGTATTAATTAAAATACGCGTGAAGGAAGAAATACTATTAAAAGTGTATAGAAAAAGGACGCTTGAAATGCCAGCGGAATGCGTGAATAGGCGAAACGTACGTACCACGTGCCAAATCTTTGACCCGTCTCGTCTTTACAGCGATCCAAACTCGACTGATGACGTCGCGTCGCTCGCTCTCAGGGCCGCTCGGCTCATGCGCAAGCCGAGCTGCGAGAGTGGGGAGACGCGTCAGCTCTCGGCCGCGAAACTGCTTCGAAATTCAACATTTATTCGACTCGATTTCTTTCCATAAATCTTTTCTAAATTCGCGAATGTTATACTTTACGTTAACATCGATCATTTTGCATATGTAAAAATGAATAGATAGCTTGTATCGATGATTAAAATTCAATAAATGTAATTAACAAAGTCCTACGTGTTACTCTTTACTTATTTTCACACGCCTTCGTGTCGTTCTATTTAAAGTTAAGCGACGAAGGCGAAATATTAAAAAAATAAGAACGGTATAAAAGCATCATGTAATAATTACAATGGTATAATATAGATTTATATCGATAACTTGTACCGTAATATTACAAACGTAACTTTTATTTGCCAGAAATATATAACGTCGTACGTTCATTGTTGCACGAACGTCCGGACAGCATATAGGACTATGACAAAACGAATGAAACGTATAAAAATTACATTTCGATGACTATACGCGTAATGCTACGTAAACGTGCAAAGCGTAAATTAATACGTTCGGCTAACGCTATTCTTCTGCAAATGTACCTATCATTTTACTTGCAAGAAATATATAAGTTCGTGCATTCATCGCTGTAACAAATTCTCCAGAGCATACCGTTGTAGTAGCATCATAAAAGCATCAACGTACGCTTTAATAGTTATACGCGTATTGACACGTAAATGTACATACCGTCAATTAATCATTTCACCAGTATAACGTATCTAAATATCGAAAACTGACACCGTGCTCCTGCAAATGTGTCTTTTATTTACGCGAAATGTATAACGTGTTGTATTCATTGTTACGATAAAGCGCAAACGTATAATAAAGATATAAAAATTAATAAATCTTATGGTATTGTACTAGAAAAATTGTGATTAAATGAAAACGGTCTCTTCTCACACGTAATCCGAAGTATGGGAGTCACGTGACCCACGCTTGCATATATAAGCAGCGGAAGGTCGCCGCATCGTCTTCTTGTTCTAGGTGCTCCCGAAGGGATAGGATCGGATCTGTATATCACAGATTCAATTTTTTAGCTGGATGATGACCAGAGATGACGTGTGCGCTGGCGCACCACCCACCACCCACCACCCACCTACTAATAATTTCTCTTAGACTCAAGTTTAAATTTAACCATCTAAGTTCAATATATCTGTGCATATACAATGTTTGTGTTGCAGGTGCTACCATTAAATTTTATTACGTTATTATACTTATGTTTCATTTTATTTATACGTTATTCTGCTCATATTTTATTCTGCTAACATTTTACTTTGTCTCTTGCTTGTTGTATCAACATTCTGTTCTATTAATTACGTTTGTCTTCTATTAATTTATATATTTCATTCTGCTAACATTTTACTTTATTTCTCGTTTGTTGTACCTACATTCTATTCTGTTCACTACTTTTGTCTATCATTAATTTATTTCGTGGCCTACTATTTTCACTATTACAGCGTAACTTCGAAATCATCGGTAGAAGATTCATCGTGGGCGGCGTGCGTGTAATTCTAAGTACTTATAAGCTTCTTACGTCTAGTCGAAGTAACGCGTACCACGATTACTGTGCACGCCGTTTGTTCTACGATCGCCTCGCCAACTTAGCGCCAAAAAGCATTAGCTTCTCTTTTACAGTACATAATATCCATTCGCCACGCACTCGCTCTCAAACAAGCGCGCTGTTCGAGGGTAGTCATGGACAATCGAACTCTATGCTTGGTAAGTCGTTCTTTCATACGATCTCAATCTCATTGCTAATCGCAATCGACGTTCGTTCGCGCCTCGAGTCGTTGAAAACGGTTTCGAGTCGAGGTGCAGTGGCGTTTGCGATGCGAGGATCTGCAGCCCCTATCGAAGCAATTCGATAGGGGTGCAAGGCCCTGTAGGCTGGATCGTAAGCATCTCTGTCTCTTGTACGCAGTACGGCCTCCTGTTGTTGCCGGGGTTAGCGTAATGCTAATTTTCTGTCAGTCGGCATCAGTGGTCCTCTTCTGCTCTCGATGTAGAGGGATTCTTGCGATCCGACTATTAGCCTGTGCTGGATCCTCCGCAAAGCAGCGCAACTTCGCCTCGGTCTCGAAAGCGATTTCTTTGACTCGTGTAAGTCGCGTTCTAATTTCGCATTCGGTTCGACATGGGTGCGAGTCGCATGATAGAGCGCGCGAGTACAGAGTTTTGTTGCGCATGGGAGTGCGTTTTTGCTTTGCTCGCGATTTTTCTATTTGCTTAGCGTTGCGTACAGTAAAGTAGTGCTTAGTTCCGCGCGTTATATTCCTCTTTGCAAGACACTAACTTTGTAACAAAGTGTCAGTAGAGTCTCTTATCATTCGTACGTCGGCTCTAAGTTAGAAAAGCGTATCTTAGAAACAGAATACACCGGTGGGGTTAAGCATCGTTGTACAGTTTTGTGAACCGAAATCCATTCTACGTTCTCTTAAAGTTTCTTCGAGAAACTTTAGGGGCGTAGAATGGATTTCGGTGGGTCTCGACGCGTAGTCACCTCCTCGTGGTGAGACCTGGTAATTAGTATCGTTTTCCAAAGAACTCTCATTCTCTGGAAAACGATACCAAGCTAAGAACTACGCATTAACCTGTAATACTTATATTTTAGTTTAGATTTTACCTTAGGCTTTCGTTTACATGCTTCGATATTAGATTTTACAGCTACCAGTTTACACGAGTGATCGACTTAAATTTCCAAATGCATGTTACACGCTCCTTTGATCGTGCTAATATTTTGCACGCTGTGCATTTCTACTTTAACATTGTATTAATATCAATTAGAGAACTGTGTGTCATATTATTTAGACTGTTATGAATATGATCTACGTTGAAGTATTGTTAGTTTCGTGCTCGTGTGACTTAGTTTGTCGTGCGTGCAGATAGCATTAAGTATAATAAATCATAAAATAGCATTAAATATAATACATATAAGATTTGAAATATATTAATCTATCGATGGTCTTCGTTTCGTATCAAAGGAATATTCCTTTGATCGTAATATCAATGCAAATATGTATCTCGAAATTCGAATGATCTGCGTGACACCCGCCGCGCATCCGTATAGCGTTCCCCCACTCTTGGAGCTCGGCGAGTGCGGCGCGTCAGTAGTATTTCGAGTTTCGTACAGGAAGGTTGCATATACATAATCGTACGGTGCGTATCCTCTCTACCTCCGTACCATTTCCCTCCATCCTGAATCTAGTAGCATTGTTTAATCAACGTCGTGTCATTTATTGCAAATTCGGAATAATAAATAACAAACGATTATTAACTTAACAATTCTCAACGTTTCGATACCTTGTTCTTTTTTTCTTTGTTATTAATTAACTTCCTCCCCTCCCTTGAATTACTGCTGCCTTTTATTTTAAATAATCTATTTGAAATTTGCATTGTTCTTTTTGTTACAGATACCTGTTTGGTAATTCGAGAAGCTAAAGAGGTGGATGGTAATATTTACGTTGCGCTAACACGTGGTAACATACACATGGGTTCATACTTATTAATTTTTTTGTTTGTTCATACGTTTTGTTATTTCGAGTCATTTATATTTCGTAACCAATCGTGAACGAAGACAGGGCGGAATTTAGAATCATTCGTGTTTTTTCGTTATTTTTTTATTCCGTTTCATCGTGGACGTGTTGAAAAGTTGTTAAGAATAGTACAGTTACTACACGTAGAGTCTTATTTCATTGTATTTCGGTCGCGAGTTTCGCTATGTAGTATAACATTGGTTTTTAAACGCGTTTCCTATTTCCACGAATTTGCTCGAGTTGTAAATACACAAAAACTGTTGCCGGAAACGCGCCGCGTTCCTCTCGCCCCACTCCGGTATTTTCATTTCGAACCTTTATTTACGCGAGCATTTGCGAGAATTTGATGGGTGGGGGGACACGCGGCTTACGTTTAGGAAGCGCGAGTTGAACGAACTTTTCGATTTCAATTCGCGGACATTCGTAGCGTACATTTATAATACAGGCGTCGCGCATACAAATCGTACAAACAGAATTCTAGAATTTCATTTCATATTGAGACATTAATATGGTTTAATCATTTCAGGGCAACGGTATTCGCAAACAGACACTCGACAAGAATAAGAATAATAGAATACATTTTTTGTGTTGCGTATTTTCTTACCCTTCCCCCCTGCTACTAAATAAGCATTTCTTTCAGCACGTTGTGATCGCGCGCAATGCGATCGTAGAATCAGTGCTTGCCGTCGAACGATATTTGATTTGCTTAGGAGCACAGCTGCTCTAATTAGATTGACGTAGAAAAATTACTCGCGAAAGTAGAGTCAGTGTTTGCTCGCCGAATATATTTACACGGTTGCCTAGTCTTTTCCTTTTCTTTCTTTTTTTTATTTAAGTAATAGTATTCGGTATTAGAGTCACTCTTCGGCTGTTGGCAGACGATCTCGCTGGGCTTCTGAAGTCCGCCATGTAAGTATCTTTGCAATTAACGTTCATTTTCACGGATTAAAAAATATAGAAGCTATTAAAAATTCGTAGAGTTCCACGTTGCTATTTCATTTTTGTCGAACTAAGAAATAGAGTGATTTAAAAATATAGAATTTGTTAAACTTGCACGTCTTTAATCTCAAGATTGTCAAATAATCGATAAGCAATATCTCGAAGAATAAGTTGTAATCTTCTCGCTCTCCTTTCTTTGTTACAGGTCTTCGACAGATCTTCTTGTCCTTTGGACCACAGGACATGGCATCGCAGCTTCACGACTTCGCGACATCATTTTTCATGCCGTTCACTTCAAGGCTTCACGACTCCACGACTTCACGGCTTCGCTAGATGACGATGACAGCAGGTTGTCATCCGCCTGGCTGCAGCAGATGACAGCGTAGTCGTCTAACGGTGAGTGGCATGCATTTTGAGTCCCTCCGGTCGCTCAATCATGCCGAGGACGAAAGGTCCGAATCGGCACGGGCGACTGGTTGTATACGTAGATTTTGCATAAACGAGTACAGTGACCACGGGTATACGATCATATACCCGTGTATCATTTTTATTTCTTGTATGTATTGTATTTATTAGACGAGGCTAGGTCTTCTTGCGCTCGCGATTATAAATATTTTTATATGCTAGTAAAAGAATTCGAGTCAATGGTAGAGTCACGTAGTACGAATTTCATTTTAAATATCGATGCACTTACGAGTAGAGGCTGTAGAAATTCCACAAAGATATTTATTGAAGTGGAATGCTCGTATAATTGAGCACGTTATAATTTGTAGTTTGTAGTTATATTTGCAGATGTATTCATTGCACAATAGTAATGAGGAAATTTGTAAGCATTACTATTTGAATACATGCAGGTATACGCGTAATATTTTATCAGAGTTCCTTGCTTGAATCGTAATTCGGAAAAGAATTGAGCAACATATTGCTTCGCGATTCGTAGTAGCTTCAATTCAATTTAAGATAAAGAGACATAGTAAATTTTTCTTTTCTCGTACAAAAGCGATGGCAAATAAAATGCGCAAGAAGACATTTCGCGATGGGTAGATTTCCGAATCGAAGTCGCAAACTTGAACGCAATGTTATGTTAAAGTTACGACTTTTGATAAGGGAGTCGCCCAAGGAATTGCACTTACAGTTTCACGATAGAGTCCCTTGTTCTATTTTATCATCGTATTCTTAACTTCAATTTTGAGTCTCTTGTTAACATTTAATATTGCTTATTTTAATTTAGAGTCACTTGTTCGCGTTTACTATTCTCAGTCTCGCGTATTTAAATTCACGTTGCATTCGAGTTTTCTTGCTTTCTTGTTTTCAAATAACGTAGCTTCTTTTCAGTTTAATTAGTAGAGTCTCATTGTTTTAAACGCATTGGAAAAGTAGAGTCATAGTTCGTTAGCTGATTACGTATGTAGCACGTTTTTTAGCTAGGATTTTCAGCGTCGGTTCGTGCCGTTTTGCCGGGATCCCGCTCACGTGCCCAGGTGCTACTTGAGCGGGTGAAAAGCACGTGGCACGATCATTTTTTTTTCTTATTTTGATATTTGATGTTTACTATTTGTGTGGCGGCTGATCGTGGGTAGCGTATCGTGCGCGACGTCGTTTCCACATTGTGTGTGTTTGTGGTTAGGCTGTGGACTTGCGTCGTTTTTTCATAATCTTGATTAACTTCTCAATCAATTTATTCTTGAATACAATGGTACCAATAGTCTCCCTTATATTTGCAATAATAGCAATGAATCATTTATTGCAAAGACAGCTCTCGGTTTTCATATTCAATACTTTGATAAATGCTTAAAGTATATCTTGCAATTTTCTCGTCGAATTACATGTTTGATAAATGCTATCAATATGTATCGTTTACAGTTTTGCTATTGAATTACGCGTTTGATAAATGCCTAAAATACATATCGATTTACACGTTTCCTATCGACGTACATTTCTTTGCGAAATGCTCGAAGTATATTTGAATATGCCCAGTTGCATACGCTTGAAATCATATAATACGCAATGGTCGCTACCCACGTCAGACGATTTCAGAATTTTTGTTTACTTTAGAGTGTGTGTGAGATGAATGTTGAACTCGGGTGTCGGAGGCGTCCCGGGACGTTACTCCCTAGTATAGGCTTTTGCACCCGGGTGGTATGTGTGTGATCCGCTGGGTGGGGGGTGGGGTGGAATGTGTGTGTTTGCGTGCCTGTTTGCCATTTTGTAAATATAGCATTAGGTAGGTAGGTAGCATATTTTCTGGAATGTGTTAATTTTAAGTAGGTAGGGCCGGGCAGGTTGACATATGGTCTCGGGTCGCGAGTTTCATATCTAATGGGGGGTGCGCGTGTCAACCTGTTTCAGGGAATCTGATTTGAACATCGACGGCGAGCTGATCTGACCTGGAGAATGCAGGTCATTTCCGGTCTTTGCCAATGTCGATCTTTCGAATCCGGCGATCTTGAATCGTCACGCGGACGCGGTCGCGATTTGCACGAAACGAACGTATATACTCATTGTCAGCTCGAGGTTCGACACGTTTGCACGAACAAGGATGCTGAGAATTCTTAGATTAGTTTCTTAGAATTCTCAGAGTCATTGGTCGTCTGCGTGCTATTTAACTTCTTCGATATGCATTTTTATTCCATTTTTTGAGTCTCTTTCTGGGTTGCTTTTCGAGAACCTCGAGCGTAAATTCATGTTGCTGTGGGCATGGCGCCCGAAGAAAAGAAGAGGCCCGACAAACTGTCACGAAGAGGGCAGCAACGAATGGCTGTTCATTTTTTCGGTTTACGAAAGAATGGATGGTCATTACTCTTGTTACTTTGTCACTGTACTCGTTATTAGATTTGCATGCGTAGTGTTTTCAACTTCCACATCTGGGCTCCGCGTACTTTTTGACGTAGTGTTGCGAGAACTTACGCACGGGTTGACATAGCGTTGCGGATCAGAGAAAGCGCGAGGTGATATTAGACTTGCGAATGAAAAAGTCACGAGTTTGCATTAGCGTTGCGACGTATGAAATTTTACGCGTATTAGCATTTCTTAGTATCGCGTTCCACAGTTTCATTGAGATTAGCATCGTAATATATTTGATAGCGTTGCGATAATATCGATCGCGTCTTCTAATCGTAAGTACCGCGATTAATCAGAGCAGCTTCCGTTACACGAAAAGAGTAGCTTCCATTGAATGAATTAAAATGTTAGAGTTGCGACACATTTGCATCGCGCGTGATGAGCTTTGCACTTAGCGTTGCGCCACGAAATGGTCGCGTTTTGCACGTAGCGTTGCGTATATGATAAAAAAGCCCACGATGTTCCACTGAGAAAGTGGAATTCAGTCATCGATGGACCATGGACGACTCAACGGCAGCCGTGCATTGGGCACGCTGCACTTTCGCTATTAGCGTTGCGCTTTGAAAAAGAATAGGTGCATAGATTAGTCGTTATTATTTATTAGCGTTGCGTTACAGGGTCAACGAAGCGTCCAGGAATGGACGCTTGCGCGACGTTGCTTTTTTCTTTCCTCTTTGATTAAAGTTAAATTGAGTAAAGTAGCTTTTGCAATAGAATGAAGCACCTTTCGCGATTGATTTGTTGAATTTGCTCTTTGATTAGTAAACGTAGTAAGTTGGCGTTGCGAAAAAGAAACAATGTTCTACTCACGTGTTGATCGGGCTTACGAGTGGATAGTTGGTATTTTTTAGTGGTCCTTCTGGCTGCTCAATTCCGTTTCGTTTAGCCTTCTTTGGGGCTGCTCTTTTTTCAAATTTCTATTAGCACCCTTTGTGGCTGCCTCGCGTTTATATTGCGCGTTGTTCGTCGGGCGTTTGTTATAGAAAAGTACCGTTGCAAAACCTACATCGTTACACCCGCGCGGTTAGATCTCGAGATCTAATCATCTTTCTAATCTCTCACCAAGTTTCAAGAATTTTGGAGTCGTAGTTTCCTGAAAAAAAGTTCCTGCACACCCCACGTTCTTTGTTCCGTAACTACGCTTGCGATCGTGAAAACTGAAGAGCCGATGAATCTGGAGATAGAGAAAAATGTGCCCTTTAATTTGCTTTCCGTTTCACGTCGATATCTCAACTCTTTCGCGAGATATGGCCATTTAAAGTTTACTCTTATCGATAGTGCGCGCGGAGATACGAACGACATAGTAAACATAGTAAAACTGACCTGCGCAATACTACGAATGGTGCGGTGGCTGAGAAGTAGGTCAGTCGCGGAGGCCGAGAATAGCCGGAAAAATTAAACTCGTCTTTAAACGATGATATCTCGGCAACCGAAAGTCGGACTTAGGTGAAACAAAAAGCATTTTCAAGGGGAAGGTTCACCGATCATGACAATGCAGGGATTTTGAAAATGTTCACGCAGCTTTTCTAAACGAAGTGCTTTTCTAAAGCACTTTTCTAAACGTATCGAGATTGGGCGTCTCAATGCGTCACACGAATTTCTTTATATTTTACGAATCGACGCACGTATCCGAATAAAACCGATTGACTATTAACCACTGCACTCCGCACTTTCATTTCTACCAGTTTCGTTCGAAGGAAACGATTAGAAGCCAAGATCTAAGTATTTTTCTAATCCTATCGAGATCGAAGATTTGACGCATAACACGAAATTTCATATTTTTCGCGAACCCAGGCACTTATACGAATGAAACCTTGGATTATTATCCATTCCACTCCGCACTTTCGGTTTTTGGTGGTTTCGTTCGCGTCGCGAGCTTAGATTCCGATATCTAAGCATTTTTCTAATCACATCGAGATCCGAGATTTGACGCGTCACACGAAATTTCGTATTTTTCACGAACCGAGGCACTTATACGAATGAAACCTTGGATTATTGTCCACTCCACTCCGCACTATCGGTTTTTGGTGGTTTCGATCGCGTCGCGAACTTAGATTCCGATATCTAAGCATTTTTCTGATCACATCGAGATCCGAGATTTGACGCGTCACACGAAATTTCGTATTTTTCACGAACCGAGGCACTTATACGAATGAAACCTTGGATTATTATCCATTCCGCTCCGCACTTTCGGTTTTTGGAGGTTTCGATCGCGTCACGGGCTTAGTTTCCGATATCTAAGCATTTTTCTAATCACATCGAGATCGGAGTCTTGACGCGTCACACGAAATTTCGTATTTTTCACGAACCGAGGCACTTATACGAATGAAACCTTGGATTATTGTCCACTCCACTCCGCACTATCGGTTTTTGGTGGTTTCGATCGCATCGCGGACTTAGATTCAGATATCTAAGCATTTTTCTATTCACATCGAGATCCGAGTCTTGACGCGTCACACGAAATTTCGTATTTTTGGCGACCCGAGGCACTTATACGAATGAAACCACGCAATTATTGTTCGCTATACTCCGCGTTTTCATTTTAGACCAGCCTCAGTCCGTAAGAAACGATTAGGAACCGATATCTAAGCGTTTTTTTATGGTATCGATAATGGCTTCGTAACGCGGCACGCGTCGACCGTTACTGACCGTTGCTGACGGTTACTTAGTCGTTTCCCGCGTAAAAATTGCGAATGCGCAGTCTCGTGCAGTTTCGTGCGTGCGCAGTTCGGTTTTACGATTGACTAGGAACACGATTGTATTGGACGACGAGAAGATTATTGTCGTTCATTGAACGAAATATTTTAAAAAATCTAGGTTACTGTTTCATTTATTCTAAATCTAATTCTACTATTAACTCCTTCTATACCTCATCCGTACTTTGAAATTTCAGCGGAGAAAAGTAGATGTCATAACAATTTTCCTGTACAATTGACTGGCGGCATTTTTTCGCGCTTGTACGTCTATACGTCAAAAGATATGAATTTCCTGGCTTCTAGACGTCCGATTTCAATGCCCCGTGGCTTAAATTAAAGGAGAACGAACCAAGATTATTATCCTTTAGCCTCTTGTAACTATCCCGTGCAGTTCATTTGTTATAAACAAACACATAGCTCGTCGTGGTAGATTACTCAGAAAGTATATATTTAAGGAAAGATATTAATTTCTTGGCTTCTAGACATCCGATTTCAATGCTCCTTGGCTTAAATTAAAGGGCAACGAACCAAGACTATTATCCTTTAGCCTTTTGCACCTAGCCCCTGCAGTTGATTTGTTATAAACAAATATTTTTGGTCCTGGTAGATTACTCAGAGTCTCTGAAAGGAAATATTAATTTCTCGGCTCCTAGACATCCGATTTCAATGCCCCTTGACTCAGATTAAAGAGAAAGGACCAAAGAATATTATCCAGTAGGCAATTTGTCCATAAACAATCCGATTAATTTGTAGTTGCAAAATGCTATAGGATAATAGTATTGGGACCTTCCCCTTTAATTTAAGCCAAGGGGCATCGAAATCGGATATCTAGATGCTGAGAAAATAATATTTTTCTTCAGACACTTTTTGAATAATATCATTCGGAAATACGATCGAAGCAAAAAGAAACGTATAAAAGAGCAGTAAAAACAAAAACACGTAGCTTCTACAAACGCTTAGCACGCTTTCGGGATTGCGTACGCGCCTACAAGTATAGCTACTGCGTATTGCCACGTCGTAAGATGCACGTACGATAAACATCTCTTTCCACAAAATATGTTAAAAACATGTAGAAATATTACGCGAGATACTTTACACGTACGACAAATTCAATCACACGAGCCCGAAGCAACAAAGCTTCAACGTAGATCATATTCGTAACAGTCTAAATCATACGATACACAGTTCTCTAATCGATATTAATACAATATTAAAGTAGAAATGCACGGCCTGCAAAATATTAACACGGTCAAAGATACGTGTAACTTGCAGTTGGAAATTGAAGTCGGTCACTCTTGGAAACTGGTAGCTGTAAGATGTAATTCAAGATCGAAGCAAGTAAACGAAAGTCTAAGGTAAAATATAAACTGAAATATAAAGGATACACGTTAATGCGTAGTTCTTAGCTTGGTATCGTTTTCCAAAGAATGAGAGTTCTTTGGAAAATGACACCAATTACCAGGTCTCACCACGAGGAGGTGACTACGCGTCGAGACCCACCGAAAGCCATTCTACGCCCCTAAAGTTTCTCGAAGAAACTTTAAAAGAACATAGAATGGATTTCGGTTCACAAAACTGTACAACGATGCTTAACCCTACTGTTGTATTCTGTTTCTAAGATACGCTTTTCTAACTTGGAGCCGACGTACGAATGATAAGAGACTCTACTGACACTTTGTTACAAAGTTAGTGTCTTGCAAAGAGGAATATATCGCGCGAAACTAAGCTCTACTTTACTGTACGCAACGCTAAGCAAATAGATAAAATCGCGAGCAAAGCAAACACGCACTCCCATGCGCAACAAAACCCTATACTCGCGCGCTCTATCATACGACTCGCACTCACCCGAATCGAAAGCAAAATTCGAACGCGACTTACACGAGTCCTCGAAATCGCTTTCGAGACCGAGATGAAGTTGCGCTGCTCCGCGGAGGAAATAGCGGCCTAATAGTCGGATCGCAAGAAACTAAACGTTGAGGGCAGTAGCGGACCACTGATGCCGTCTGAACGAAGACGTATCCCCTGCGACAAACAGAAGGCCATACTGCGTACCCGCGGTAAAGATGCTTACGATCCAGCCTACAGGGCCTTACACCCCTATCGGGCACTTTCGATAGGGGCTGCAAGTCCTCGCATTGCAAACGCCGCTCCAACTCGACTCGAAAGCGATCTCAAAGACTCGAGGCGCGAACGAACGTTGATCGCGATTCGGAATGAGATTGAAATCGTATGACAGAACGACTTACCAAGCATAGAGTTCGATCGTGCATGACCACCCTCGAACAGCGCGCCTGTTTGAGAGCGAGTGCGTGGAGAATGGATATCGTGTACTGTAAAGAAAAGTTAAGGCTTTTTGGCTCCAAGTTAGGTAGCCGTCGTAGAACAAAATACATGCACAGTAATCGAGGTACACGTTACTTTGACTAGATGTAAGTATCGATACGCTTTTCCAACTTACAGCCATATTACGAACAGCAAATATAAAAATCGCGAGCAAAGAAAAAACAATTCACTATCTCTCGAAAGAACCAACGAGCTTCGCGACGCTCTCCCATGCGCAACAAAACTCTACACTCGCGCGCTCTATCACGCGATTCGCACTCACGTCGAATCGTAAGCGAAATTCGAACGCGACTTACACGAGTCAAAGAAAACGCTTTCGAGATCGAGGTGAAGTTGCGATGCTTTGCGGAGGATCTAGCACAGGCTAATAGTCGGATCGCAAGTGCCCCAAACCCTAATGGCAGGAATAAAGTACAGAGCCAGCATTACCTAGAAACTACTGCAGCTGCAACATAGGGTTACCAAACCCTTACGTTCCAGCCTACAGGCCCTGACCCCCTATCGAGTACCTGCGACAGGGGTTGCATAATCCTCGCATCGCAAACGCCACCGCACCTCGACTCGAAAGAGATTTCAACGACTTCGAGGCGCGAACGAACGTCGATTACGATTCGGAATGAGATTGAGATCGTAAGACAGAACGACTTACCAAGCATACAGTTCGATTGTCCATGACTACCCTCGAACAGCGCGCTTGTTTGAGAGCGAGTGCGCGCGAGGATCTCGAAGGGATCGAGCGACTGCAAATTGATAAACGCGAGCAAGAATGGGATGATGGATATTATGTACTGTAAAAGGGAAGTTGAGGCTTTTTGGCTGCAAGTTGGACAGCGATCGCTGTACAAAATTTACATTGACTAAATATAAGTAGGTTATATGTACTTAAAATTAGACGCACGCCTCCCACGATGAATCTTCTTTCGATGACTTCCCGTTCAAGATTATTCTTAAAGTATTTCTTAAAGCTACTGAATATTCGCGCGAAAAATAATTTGTTTCTCGAAGAAACTTGAAGAGAACATGGAATGAATTTCGGTTCACAAAACTGTACAACGATGCTTAACCCTACCGATGTATTCTGTTTCTAAGATACGCTCTTCCAACTTAGAGCCATATTACGAAAAGCAAGAGACTCTACTGACACTTTGTTAAAACGTTCGTGTCTCGCACAGAGGAATTTAATACGGCAAACTAAACTCTACTTTACTCTGTACGCAACGCTAATTCTTTGAACATTCGCCCGGAAATGGGCGATGAAAAGCAAATATAAAAATCGCGAGCAAAGCAAACACAATTTACTATCTCTCGAAAGAACCAACGAGTCACGAAACGCACTTGCATGCGCAACAAAACTCTATACTCGAGCGCTCTGTCATGCGACTCGCACTCACCCGAATCGAAAGCGAAATTCGAACGCGACTTACACGAGTCAAAGAAATCGCTTTCGAGACCGAGGTGAAGTTGCGTTGCTTTGCAGAGGATCCAGCACAGCCTAATAGTCGGATCGCAAGAATCCCTCTACATCGAGGGCAGTACATAATGACCACTGATGCCGTCTAACAGAAAGTTAACATTACGTTAACCCCAGCAGCAAACAGAAGGCCGCACTGCGTACCCGAGACAGAGATGCGTACGATCCAGCCTACAGGGCCTTGCACCCCTATCGAATTGCTTCGATAGGGGCTGCAGATCCTCGCATCGCAAACACCGCTGCACCTCGACTCGAAAGCGATTTCAACGATTCGAGGCGCGAACGAACGTCGATTGCGATTAGGAATGAGATTGAGATCGTATGACAGAACGACTTACCAAGCATACAGTTCGATTGTCCATGACTACCCTCGAACAGCGCGGCTGTTTGAGAGCGAGTGCGTGGTGAGAATCTCGAAGGGATCGAGCGATTGCAAATTGATTAACGCGAGCAAGAATGGGATGAAAGATATTATGTACTTTGAAAGAGAAGTTAAGAGAAGTTAAGGCTTCTTGGCTCTAAGTTGTCGAGCGATCCTAGAACAAAATGCATGCACAGTAATCGAGGTACAAAATACTCTGACTAAATGTACGTAGCTTATTCTAACTTAGAATTAGACGCACGCATCCCGCGATGAATCTTCTTTCGCTGATTTCTTGTTAAAATTCTTCTTAAAATTCTTGAATCTTCGTGACGAAGTTACGCTGTTAAAGTGAAATTAGTAGTCCACGCAATAAATTAATAAAAGACAAAAGTAATTAATAGAATAGAATGTAGGTACAAGAAACGAGAAATAAAGTAAAATGTTAGCAGAATAAAATGTAAGCAGAGTAACATTTTAACAGAATGAAATATATAAATTATTAGAAGACAAACGTAATTAATAAAGCAGAATGTTGATACAACAAACGAGAAACAAAGCAATATGTTAGCAGAATAAAATATGAGTAGAATAACATATAAATAAAATAAAACATAAATATAATAACGTCATAAAAGTTAGTGGTGGCACGTGCAATACAATCATACATGCACAGATATATATGTGTATCAAACGTAATGGGTTAAATTTAATCTTGAGTCTAAGAGAAATTAGTAGTAGGTGGGTGGTGGGTGGTGGGTGGAGGGTGGAGGGTGGTGGGTGGTGGGCTACCCCCCAGTGGTCATCTCTGGTCATCATCTACCTAAAAATTGAATCTGTGATATACAGATCCGATCCGATTCCTTCGGGAGCACCTGCAACAATAACAGCGCGCTGCGCTCTTCCGCTGCTTATATAGGCAAGGGGGTGTCACGTGACTCCCCTTCTTCGGATCACTCGTGAGAAGAGACCGTTCTCAATTTTTCACTAGTTTTCCAGTACAATATGATTAGATTTATTAATTTTTATATCTTTATTATACGTTTGCGCTCTGAGGAATTTATTGTAACAATAAATACAATACGTTAAACATTTCGCGTAAATAAATCGGTAACGTCGAGAGTGACGCGAGAATGGAAACAGGGACAAAAAAAGATTTATTAGATAAGTCGATTCTTGTTAGTCAATTCGTATACTTGGCTTTAAAATATAAAAGATGCCTATTTGATCGGCAAAATGACTGCCGTTACCAGCTCGAATACACGAAAGTAGTTGCCAATTCTCGTTGGTTTATGTTGCAGATGGCGTAAAAAACTCGAATCGGGAGGTTTCGTCGAGGTCGGTATTTCAGAACGTTTCTGTATCTCGTAATGCTACAATTTTCTAGTTCGATATAGTTTAGTTGAGCGATTATTTTATTCGGTAACAGATCTTTTGCGCGCGCTTTATCGCGATAGTGCAACGCGCGTTTAGCTTTTTACTCCACGGTTCAATCGATTTCAAGCATTCGACTCGGGTTAATGAAATGAAAAATGCCACTTGAACGACTGGTTTTGTTAACTCGATTAGTTAAACATTTGCATCGAAGATGAGTGATAAGGTATCGTTGCAAAGTATTCGGGTTACATAACCTACGCGACGAGCCATGCTCTGGCCATTTTACGTACGAAATATAATTCCCTAATCTTTCGATACTTGTTTAACCCTTTGCCTTGTAATAACAAATGTGCCTCCCGAAGCAGATTCTCGCTTAGATGTCCAACAAATAAACGCTTCATTTTTACGTCAAATATACATACATATATTTAACCCTTTGTGGACGAGAGATAAAAACTATTCGACCAAACTTGAATTTTTTGAGCGCTATAATTTCCATTTCCAAGAACCAGGTCTATGATTCGTAATTTACAAATCCCAAAATTTCACTTGTTTTGCATCTCTTCCTTTTTTGTTACTGATCGCACTTTTTGCGCTAATAGATTTTTTGCCCGTAGAAAAGAGAACAAATAAGCGAATAATATCACCGAATTACTTTTCCCTCGATTATTGATTCCTTGCGAACGGGACTTTACGAATTCTTATCCAATTATTACCAGCAGCGTCCATTAGAGATAGTAGTTTGATGAATTTGTTGTTTCAAATGAAAAAAGCTTGCTCGGTTATTTCCAACACGCGTCCGCGAATGTTTAAGCCTACTTATTAGAAATGTTAAAATTACGGAAAAGACTCTCGTGCCTCGAAGGGTTTAAAACGTGTTTAACGTACGAAGCAGAAAATGTCGAAGTTGAATTTTCCGACAACTGAAACAATTAACAAGAGACAGGGTTAACCTTTAAAGGGCTGCAAAATCATTACAAGGGTTTTATTTAGACAACGGTGCTCTAATTGCTTTCTAAGCGTTCCAAATTTGCTTTCGGAATTGCACTGTCTGCACTCGTTTCAGACACGAATAGTACAAGATTTTTCGAAAACAAAGTGGGCTGTAAGAAATGAAAGCCAGTGAATTTCATTTATAGGCATCCGAAAAAAGCCTAACAGTAGGCTTCTAGTGAATAAAGCGTCAGTATAGCATCTTTCGTACGATACATCGGAATGAACGAAAAGGGAAGAAAATTTCCGTGATATTCGGAAACGGAAGAACTCGGTAGCTCTGCAATTCGAAATGGAAAAGCGCAGCGAAGCGAAGCGAGGCGAACAGAGAGCACGGCTCCTGTGCGATCTTCCCTTGCAACGAGAATCCATTTTTCTTCATCAGCCATGCTATTTCCAAGTCCTGGAAACACCCAACGGGACCACCATATGACGCGCAGCTGGAATAGCTGCAAGATGAGTCACTGCAGCTCTCCTGTCAACCCCTAAAAAAATCTTTCTTCTCGCATACGCGAGCATTCGTTCCCTCTGCATTGTGTCGGAAATAGAAGCGCGCAACGTTGCTGCGCAAGCTGTCAAGCTTTGCAACTAAATCGTACGATTTATCGAAACGCGATCGCGCAACAAACGCGCGAGAAAAACGCAAGCCGGCCGCTTCGAAAACCGAATATAGTGTACGCGTGAAAATGATATCCACGGAAATAGACGGAATAGGGACAAAAATAGGAGGAAAATAAATAGCCGAAAGAGAATTTACTTATGGGTGAAAGGAAAAAAACACTCGCAGGCTTTTTCGTGTATCGAATGCAAAATGCTGCTGGTCGCGCAGGGTGAGTCAGCCACCCTCCCAATGACGGTCAAGGAGACGATTGGAGGAAGCGTTCGAACCGTGGAAGGTGGAATTGGACAGAAGGGGAGAGAGAAGCAAACAGGGATACGATTGGTTGTTGGCCGGGGTCGGAATAGATGGTGGGGGCGAGTTAAACAGAGTGGAAGCGTAGGATCGGTGGAACTTGGAAGCGTGGAAGGAAGAGTGGAAGAGTGGCTCGCCTCGCCGGTGTTACCTGGTGTTACGTGCCGTGGAATCACTAGCCGGTCAGTCAGTGTACTGCCTCCATCCTGCCCTTGAACACTCGGCTGGACGGTGTTTGCGCTTGCCTACCTCTAAGTGACAACTGACAGGTCAGTGCTCTTTGTCGTCGATGCATTTTTCCGTGGCCGCGCCGCACCGCGCCGCGCCGGCCGCGATGCGCTTTCTTCGAGTGAACAGAACGCCGCGCGGCCAAACCCGGTGCGCATTTATTTCGCTTTATTACGCCGCCTCGAACTGGGACCCGACCGGTTTTCTTCGTTCACCGCCGCTTCAAGGAAAGCGGTGCCGATCTCGAATCTTGAATCTCGGCTCTACTCTACGTTGCTGTGCGCTCCGCGATTGCTTTTTCGGGTAGACGGTGAAAAGACGAAAAGAGGAGGAATGGTAGAACCGCGCGCGCGAGTCGCTTGCGATTCGATGGATTTTGCTTGGCGCAGAAATCGACGGATTCCGTGTAACGCGCGGCCGGGGATATCGATCGGCTCCCTTGGGTTTATTCGCCGATCGAAAATGGAGGGGTGTGGTCGAATCTCCATACGCGTTCGGTGCGTGCACGGCGACTCTCCGAATTCGTCCAATAATATTTGTCGGGCTAAGGATTTTAGCGAACTTCGAAACCCTTTGCGGGCCGAACTAAATGATATTTAACGAATTTTGAGAGTTAGTGGACTTGAAGGATTCTTATTTAATTATTTGCAGAGGTGACTATCGATTATATTGGATTGAATTTGTTGCTTTAAAACGTGGCGTGTAATCGGAAGAATTCAGCAAAATTGAGCGACCCTCGTTCGCAAAGGATTCCCTCGATACTTTGAAACGTAGGATGCGGAAAAGGAAATATAGCTTCTTTGCTTCTTAAATATAGTCAGGTGTGCCTCGGTTTCGATATTAGGAATACTTCTATGCCTATGGGTATTGTTAGACTGCGGATTTTCATGCATTTATGGGAATGAATGCGTAAAGCGACACCGAATGCACAGATACTTGCAAAAATTTACAAAATATGTATTCAGAACAAAGTAAGTACACGTTACTTTAAGGACGAAACGCTACCCTCCATTTACATTCCATACCATTTCTCCAATTTAGTTAACGAAGATAGGAATTTACATAAAGATCCGCAGTCTAATTGTTAGGCTTGTAGTTTGGTTCGTTTCGAGAAGTTTGTTTAACAATAGAATTACCGGCGACTAAAATATATACTTACCTACTTGCAGCAAATAGGAAAAAAGGCGCGTGGAAAAAGTAAGACGATGGGATTCAAATGAATCTTTAAGATTTAGATTTCGCGTAAAAAAATCAGGGTAGCTTCTTCAAAGCGTGCTGCTGCAAATTTCTATAAGCTTGTATAATTTTGATGATAAATCGGTGACCCGTCATTTTCACCGCTTTGCGACGCTTGAAGTGTTAATCGGAATGCAATCGCTAGCCACAACAATTGAACTTCTGCTTAACAATACATTGTATTAACGATAAAAGCAGCCACGATTAAGGCGTGTACTTATTTGTACCGAGAAAATGAAAACGATAAGCGCTTAAAGATATGTATGATGCAATGCAAATAAAAAACTGTACTCGTTCGCTTAATAGTGCATCGACGCGTATAGATTTATAAAATTTGTATAAAGATCGTATGAATTTGTAGCCAGGGCATTTTTGAAGATTCTAAATTATGAATGGGATTAATTGTAAATTACGTCGCTTTAATCGTCTTATCTGGCAGCAAACCAGCGGGCTATACGTGTCTCCTCGATAATTCTATAGAGAATCGTTTGCAAACGAATTTTACAACAATGTTACCGTTTCATCAATTTCGTGAGTCACCGTGCGCGTTAAACGTCGATGGCAACCAACAGGTTTTCCATTCATTTTTCTTCTTTTTATTCGCTGGACGTCTGGAATATTTCGTGGCTGATTTCTTTGTTAGATTAAAATATCGCGTAGCTTTCGACGGGAAACACTGAGCCAGGAGCGGACATAGTCGCCTTTCTTGGGAGGGGCAAAACCCGTTCAAGTACTCGTCTACTTAACACATTTTTTAATCGTTTCTTCGCCTATCTAAAATTCCTGCGCAATTTATTGGGGTGCAGCATAAATTTTCCTAAAACAAAATCCACTTGTTTCGACGTTTTCTGCATCGCGGAAATTCTACGAAAGAGGAACTCTATAGAAAATATAGATATACTAGCAAACGAAACGAATATGGGATGTTAAACCGGGTGAATGCATTTGAATACGTCTATTAGATACAATAACACATTTGCGTGCCTCGACAAATTTTTCGGAACGCGGGTAGAACATTTTAACTCTTCGTAGTCGAGGCAAAGGTACTTTTACCATTTTTGTCCTAGGCCAAGGAAAATGTTGCTTCTTTATAAGAATAGAATAATTCATGCAAGCAGAAACGAATTCGTTTAAGTACAATCTATGCGTTTCTTAAGTAATAATTTACTTATACGGACTTCACTTGTAGTACGCGAGCAAAGGTGCGTTTGATAAATGTGAAACTCAGGCGAATACTACTACGACGAAGAGTTAAAAATGATTGTTTTAAGGGGCGATCGCGCCCACCTGCATCCGCCACTGTGCGTTGGCCGTTACCCCTTGGTGCAGCAGTGGTCGGTTTTATCAAATTTCGCGGTCGCGTGGGCCGGCAAATGCTGGAATAATTGAATTTGTCAGAAATGAGTCATGGTGGGCAAAATTCGGGACCGACCGCGTTTCTCCCTAGACCGTAAACTGTTATACCGTAGACTGTAGGCTGCGAACTGTAGACTGTAGACCGTAGGGATATTGTGTAGAGGTAGCTGTGCGCTGTGTCAGGGCGACAGGATGGGACAAGGGCGTGGTTTTGACAGATGCACTCGGATGCGCATCAGGCACGCAAATGCGTTTCTGCTCGCCGACTGACGGACACCCTTGTCTCTGTTTCTCATTACGGTGAGCTTTGTAGTCGCGTCTTCCTTCGCTGCTAGCTAAATTTCTAGAAAAATCGAAGGGTTTCGAGTCGCAAGGTCCAATTCGATAATCGTATGCTTCGAGAGAATTATGGTTTAGCTTTAGACATTTCAAGCCGCAGAGAAATGCCTCAATTGTTACTACATTATTCTCTTCCCTTCGTGAATGATGGCGAAACTTTCGCGAATGGAATTTATCGAACACGAATAATGATATCGTTGCGCCTAAATTTCGCATTTTCATGTCGAAGAACTATACATCTGACTTCCCTAATTCCGATGGTATTGCTCGCATTTCTGCTACTGCTGATAAATATTCCGTATCCGTTGACTTTTTTGACGTATCTTTCGAGAAATTTCGTGGTCATCTAAATAAAAAGGGAATCGTCGAAGTAACGAGTAGAAATGCGAATGAAAAGTGGCTCGAATTTTCCGTTCGATTCACGATGCGTGTCTAGCTTGACGGATGGACTCATTGCAAGCGCAATGCGACTCGCATTCTTCTTTAATTAAATGTACATACATTTTTATGTATGTTATCTTCATAAGGGAGAATCGAGCGATATTTGCATGTTATCGTGGCTCGAATGAGTTGGCTCGCTTCAAGGCGAGCCAGCAGATCTCTCCAATAACTTGAAAACGCTTCGACGTTTCTATTTATCGATTCGCGTGCGATGCGATTTTTATTTCCGTCGCGCGTCAACCAAATCCGCTTATTCTTCAAAGTATTTGCGGTAAAATAATGACAGCGTTGTCGACAGCTTTTACCTTGCCGTCTTCTACGTGTTTGAAGTAGATAAAGGTGGATAAATATATCTCGGCGAATTTTACGCGCAACCATCGCCAAGCTTTCTTTTCAGTCGAGTATATTATTATTGGACTGCGGATTTTTATGCGTCTATAAGAAATTTCATACTAGAATTGTCAAGGTGGGCAAAATGACTTGCTTGCGATTTCTCATAAGAATTGTAAGCATAAATTTACACCGAAGCATTTTTGCAACATTGCTGCGACTTTCTATTAAAATAAGGAATAAAGATTTAGTCTTGTTGCGCTCAATATTTCTTCGGGTATCCGTAATTCGCGTCCTAGTATTCAGAAAGACTGTTAGGTGTATTAGGGGCGCGACTATATTAATATTAATACTAGGAGATGAAAAACATCTACACGTTCAGAGGTCCTAAAATTGTCTACCATCGAAAGGGTTAATTTTCGATCTAATTAGTGTCAACGATAGAAGTACTAATTTGCGTAAAAATCCGCAATCCAGTTATTGGATGCTCGCGGTTACGCGGCGGAACAAACGCGAAACGTAGATTTTTCTTGTAACGAGTGGAGGTTGGAAATGCTAAGCGCGGCAGCAAAGAAAGAAGGATCGACGCGAATCCCACGCAAAGTATTAAAAAAATGGCCTTTTTTACCATTGACCATGAAAGCCGAGGTCGTCGATACGTTATGTGGTACATATAGATAGTCGTGGAGAGTTCAGAAACCCCACTCTTCGACCCCCGCATTGCCAATCGATGAAACCGTCTGCCACCAGTCGACCGCTCCCCCGATGCAGCCCCGCAACTATATAAAACCGGCACCAACACGCTTGCACATTGCACACACGCACCGTTGTTGGAGGGCGCGCGCACCGTTGCTTCATTCACCTACCGGAAGAGAAAATATCCTGAGATTTCTTGTAGCTTCTTCAAGGTCGCCCCCGCGCTACCACCTATCCCAAAAGCACCCTTCTTCCACTTAGAATCCTATCTGGACGATCGATGAGAAAAGGGATGGTAAACGAGTGATGGTACGCTGCCCAAAAGCATCGTACAATGATTAGGGAATCACATGTTTGTAGATGCAAACGAAGCAAAGCGATGCTATACGCATTGCTGACAAAAGTTAACGCTAGATTCATGGATACCGATCGTTTATATTAAGCGGATACAATGTAGTAAACAGGACCTAATAGGAATTAGGATATTGGTCTAAATTGTCTTTCTATCTTATCCCGCACATCCTGCGTATCATTGCAAAGTACCTTCTTCTTCGTAGATTACAAAACTGTGCAATGTGCGCGTTCAATTTTGTAAATTTTATGTTAGGCTTTCCATTGGATGTAATAAGGAATTGATCGTTCCTATTCACTTTGCCTCTTGCGATCCACATACACGTCAGTTGTTCCCACGTCACTTTATGTTAATCTTAAACTCATCGTCGGTCTCTTTCGCGATATCAGCGCGACACTTACGCAGATTTATCGAGCGTGAATCACTTGTTTTCTTCTCCCCCATCTGCAATCGGATCGATAAAAGCAATCAGAGTTGCAATCTTTCAATTATTTCTTGCAGAGCGCAATAAAATGTCGCTGTCTCCCCAACAATCGCGTGTCTCTTTACCACAAACTTTCCTCTTTTTAATCGATAAGTTTCGTAACCAGCAGACGGGCGGGCACAATTTGCCAAAGAATATCCTTCGAATGAATCACGCAACCGCACCGAGTGCGTCATTAGCAGCGAACGCACGTTTTCATTTTCGAAGAGTAGGCAAAATTTGATCGTGACGGCGCGGTGTTCGACGAACTTTTGGATCGAACTGTCCGTCGTACGTCAAGTTCAACAACCAGGATGTTGCTCGTCGCGTAGGAGCGTAATGACGAAAGCAATCTGCGATCTAGCAGATTGGGTCAAAAGGTTCTCCTCGGGGTTCTCTATTCATTCGCAGCGTACATACCTGGGGCTCCGTGTACTCGTTCACGAAAACTTGACCGCTGAAGAGGATCCTCTTTTCGTCGGTTATTACACTCGTCGTCGGACCGCGCTATAATCCACTGCACGACGCGGCTTTCATCCTCTTCGGTGGCTGAATTCTTGCCAATTTTGCTGATTTCGGTTTCGGGGAGATCGCGATCTTCTCTACGAAACTCAATTCTAACGTTAAACAACTATATCAAACGGGAAACTAGTAATTGGACCGACGTACAACCCTGCCCCTGTCGAAGTCAGAAGAAAATTGTAGAGGAAAATTTTGTATCGAGATTAAGAAGCTCTCTATCATTTTGTCCTCCAATTTCCTTGAACATCGCATCGGTGCAATTGCAACGTACACGTGGTCTTGTTTTTAACCCTTCGTGAGCACCTTGGCTTCATTTTGTCCGCGGCGAATTTTCACTCTTGAGTATCCTTGAAGGAAAGGTTGCGGGTTCTAATTAACCCTACAAGCATTTGACCGAAGTAGCTGTGGTACGTTAAACTATGGAGACTTCGATAAGCATGCCAGAATTTTTCCAGATTTTTTCAAAGCATCGTAAAGCTTCGTATCGTTCTGCATAATAAAGTATTGGAGTACAGTATTCTTAGTTCAAGATGTCAAACGTTTTATCGATATCCACGGAAAACGTTCAAATTTCACGGCTCTCCCGTTGCATTCTAAACGTTCGAAGCTTTTGCAACGAAGTCTAGCTTAACTGTTTATACTTTTCGATCCGTATGTTAAACAGCTAAAGGGTTAACTAACCGTCAAATTGCCGGATGCGATAAAAATCGGTTCATAGATTGAATTCCGGTCGCGGTTGCAGTGCCCTGTTAAAGCTGTTCGAGGGAAGCTCTTTGCTAGATTGGAAGCTGGGAAAATTCGTTACGCGAAATAATAAGAAAAATGCGTAGCTCGGGAGGGACAGTGGGCAAAACGAGCCGCTTGGTAACACGTAATACGCCCCTGAGTACGCGCCACCGCTCGATACGATACGCGCGCGTCCAGGGTTCGTTAGCCGTCACGGTCGCATGAAAGAGAGAGGGAGAGAAAGAGAAAGAGTGCGAGAGAGAAAGATGGCGTTTGTAGCGCATTTGCTCGGAGACTCGGAGCCCGGAGCCTCGGAAACTCGGAGCTCGGAGCTCGGAGCTCGCAGCTCGCAACGCGAGTGCGACACCGAATCGTCGTGAGCAAACGCATTTTCTAGCCACTCTACACGCTTTTACGTGGGCACGTTACAGTGTTTCCCAACCGTTTTTCACTCAAGCCCCCTTTTTATCGTAGTCGAATCACTTGCGCGATTCCTCTACTCCGAATCTTCCCCTACGTAGGCTAAAACGAATTTCGAGGTAAAGAAAATTCATTGAAAATGTAAAAAGACGGTGTGATATCGTTACCAGAATACTACTCGCTGTAAGTTGTAGCAATGGACAATTAACGCTAGATTTACGGTAACCCGTCAATCTGACACATTTCGAACCTTAACCCGCTACCTGGGAACGACTAGTCAAATTATTTTCCCAGAAATTCTTCGCTTTCTAAGGCATCTTTGTATTTGTCGATTGCAATCGCTGCGACTGCCTGGGAAGCACTTGCACCCCTTTAGAAAGCGTTTCGCGACCCGGTTTGGGATCGCGATCCACCGATTGGGAACCAGTGGCATATTACGAAGCACCAAGCACGTAGGTGTCCGAGCATGTGTGTACACTAGCGTGCAAGTGTGCATCTATTGAGCTCTGGCTATCGTGGGCAAACGGTGCGGTGGACGTAGCCGTCGCCGCGTTGCGTCGCGTCGAAACTCTGAGAAACGAACCGCTGCATACGCCACTGACGACGAGGGTCCTCCATTAAACGTGATTACCCAAGTTAATTGGCAGGCCGCGCGAACTCGTTAACCGACAGCCATAAGATCTCTCTTTGCCAGGAACCCACGACAATGTCCGAGCAGAAAGCCCTTGCACCATTACCCGATCTTATCGATTCCACCGGATGCGCTTCCAGTCGATCCCGTCCAGACACACCGCTCTTCGATCATTCGCTAGACTTACGTACGTGCCGGTTATGAATAATTCGCTCCTCCTTCCCTTTGCTCTCCTCGTCGGCATTAGCTTGGCGACTACGCTTGCCACCTTTACGGTCTCGTCGACAAAATTATTTGTTAACTCCTTCAAGCAGGAGACACTCGAGCCGATTCAAAGCGTATATATGTATTCGTGACTAAAGCTCTTCGTCGTATGAACCTGTAATTAAAGTAAAGATTTCACACGCAGAAGTCGCTCCTTTGCCTTCGGAGCCGCGTATCACCATTCATTTTGCATCATTTTAAACGAGATTTAGGTTCGCGCGACGCGTATTTCTATTACGAAAAAAGCTCCGTTTAATTTTCTCTTCTAGATCAAAGGAAAAAAATCAACACAGTCGGTGGAAAGTTCCATGACTAGTAACATTTTGTTGCTTTGCAAAAAGTCAATAAATCGTGACGAAAAAAGAAATTGTTACATCTCGAAACGTTAAAGAACATATATATAAATATGGAAAGTGGCGAAAAGTTCCATTGAGGTTTCACGTTACAAAAAAATTGGCAAAAATCACTTCGATTCGAACGTTTTACTCGAGGTCTCGCCCCTAAGGGGTTAGAGTATCCCGATGCCTGGTCATAAATCCGTAAACGCTCGCGTATCGTGCAGCGGTGAAATAATTCTAACAATTAACGTTGTTGGTAGTAGGATAGGAAAGATAGTTGCTGAATGATCGCGACGAGAGATAGCGGATCGTGTAGATAGAGGCGAATGCCGCGATGAGTATGGCTCGTCGAAGCGTAGCGTACACCGACGCGTCCTGCAAACCGGCTAGCGCGTCGGTGCGAGCAACCTAGTTTCCTTATTAACTTGCAGACCTCTTTTCTCCTCTCTCGTGAGATCAAGTAGGATTTATTGTGATTTCTCTTTGGACACTGGCGTATCGAGACCGTTTTCAGTACTCCCTCGCCTCGCCTCGCCTCGCCCCTTCTTTTCCTCCTCTTGCCCGTACCTACCGCGATAATCCAATGAGATACATCTTTGAAAGCCATGGAACCACCGGGTGCTTTCCTGACTTTTGTGAAATCGACCGACTTAACGCTGTAACACGCCGCGAAATTGCGCGGCTTAAAGTATGCGAATGGAGGTTGCGTATTCCGACATTTCTGCCACCAAAAGCTGCCTTCAACCTTCGATTCGATTTTCCTCTGCCTTGGTAGCTTCTCGAACAGATTCGATTCTTGCAGACCGATACGAAACATTCGTGGTAAATTGGGGAAACGGAGAACGTACTTACGCAGTTGGGCGCATAATTATTTGTCCTCTTAACGCACTTGGCGCGCCTAGTCACTTGCAGTGATGGGCAAAAATCTTAGCTCACTTACCAAATAGCAAAACTACTTTGCTATTTTACTTTTCAGTCCTTTTGAGAAAGGTGACGCAAACTTATCGGGCCATCCAATATTTCGGTCAGGGCTACATTTGGTGTGGAATTTTTAAAAAAACACTGCAATCGAATAGAGGTATGAGTAACTGTGCAACGAACACGATACCTAAAAGTTCATTTTCACGCGATTAGAACACGCCAGTGGCTACCAAAGTTACGTTTAATTGGCTTGAGTATTTTGCTCGGTGTTCTATAGGTTTCGCGAAAAGCATTGCCGCCAGTCGAGGGTTAAATAGAAATAGAAAACAGCCGACATTCGAATGCGACGAGTGCTGGAAAAGATGAATAAGGGAAGAAGTTAATCTACTCGTACCACGCGTCCTCTAAACGCGTTAAGCGCACGCATAAGCTTAATCGTGGAAGGCATCTGCTGTGTTCGTTTTGTTACCGTTACGTAGAACGCAGAATGCGTGCATATATATACATATATGTAAATGTAAATGGATTGGAGTGTGCGCGTGCACTCGATGCAAGACTCCTACACGCTCCTACCGAAGATAGGGAGAGAAGAAATATTCAGTAAGCGGATACGTAAAGGACACGAAACGAGTGTGCTCCACGGTTGCGTATTCAGCCTCTTTCGAGCTCTCTCTATATACAGCCATACGACTGGCTACCATATAAGGACCTATACACAGCCTTGTCGATGCTGACCCACCGTTCGTTCGAGTTGGAGCTGGAGCTGGAGCTGGAGCTGGAGCTGGAGCTTGGAACGTTCAACGTATCCCTCGAGCCTCGAAACGCTCTCCTCCAGCCACCGACCGCGATGCATGCTTATCTCTGCCTTCTCTTCTTAAATCTGTAATTTCTTCCACGCGTTCTCTTCTCCTCCGTCGCGCCCGTCCACATCTTCTGTCCCTTCTTCTTGCAAATGTAGCCGCACAACTGTGCGAACCGCCGACAATTTTAGAGCAGAGAAAAGAAAGGAAAGAGGCTTGAAATGAAAGAAATGGCCTTCTCTTGCAGGAAGGTTGAAATATTTCCCTTAAGTGTCACTTGTACGTTGAAGTAGAGACTTGCAAAGGTATCTCGGAATTTTTACACATTTCTTTGAACGTCCAGAAGTGTTAGACAAGTAAAATGCAAACGCGTGGCCCAGGTTGCAAGTGGCGTTAATAAAAAGACAGCTTGCAGGCGAAGGATTTTATTCAGAAAAGGGAATCGCTGCACATTCTATGGGATGTAAAAATTCAAGAACAAGATAACTTAGTGATACGCTACTCGAATGAATCATAATGGATGATTAGATATAGAAATCGTCGATTATTTGAAACGTGTTAGGATGATCTGGAGTAATTTCTGGGGCGATTTTGCGCGCGCAGTGGTACGCAAAAAGTATCGGTTCTGCCTCGTCTCCACTTGATCGCTCGCAGTGCACCGAAGAAACGAACAATAAGACTTGCAGTTAGTTTTTATCGCAGAAGTCACGCCCGCGATGAATAATGCCAATTTCGATAATGGAGACACATCGCGTCACAGCCGTGAGCAGATAAATTCGTGACTTTTGTACACGAGCCAGCGATTCCGCTTTATGGAATGCGAGAAATGAGTATAGTCTCGTTCGAAGCGTTCTTAGACCGGTGATATTCCGGTCCGTTAAAAGTAGTTGTCGAAACTCTTACAAGTAACGAATATAAGCGGCCGCGACGTAAATAGGAAAAAAAGCAAAGTGGGAGAGAGAGAGAAAAAAAAAGCGGAGAAAGAAATATCTGGTAGGGGGAACTCGACGAACGTGAGTCATTCTAGCTTTAGCTTCAGTGGTGCACAAACTTTTTTAATTGCGGGCTCCCTTGGTCTTGCTTGCGAAATCACGTTCATCTATAATTATAATCGATCGCTCTTTTGCAACGCTGCTCGATTCGGCGAATAGAATAAATCTCTCGTATATACGCGAAAGTGGTATGTATCTGTATACGCATATGCCGTGCAAAAATATTAGCCTTTAGGCCATATGTGTTGCTCGTTTTATAGCGATGATTAAGCATACTCTTGGCAAGCCTTTCCGAAAGTTACAGGAATAATAATATACATTATTAACGGGCCAAAAGTCAATCTGTCAGGGACTTACAAAAAGTAACGCTACATACTTGTATAATAATGATGATGATGATGACGATAATATTAGCCAAACGAAATAATGAGTATACACGAATAGAAGCGTACTTTGCGCGAGGACGCACGTGTCCCATAGCGATGGGATTAAGTTGATTTGTAAAGCAAGAAAGCACAGGTGGTTTTCTGCTTTTGCCAGAACACTGTATGTCAGCGTTTTATCGTGCAGTTCTCGAGATCGAGAATTGCGAGCTCAGGTAGCGTGAATGGCGAAGCGTCGTCGCGTGTGCATCGTTGCTCCTACAACTGTAAAGCTTAAAAGTACCGTGAGTACTGCTGGAATTGATGTAAGGTACGAACATACGAGACGAGTTCTTCGAGCTCTCTTAGCGACGCAACTCGACGTGCGCGGACTATCAATTATTTTTCGACATGCACCGAAAGCAATTTATTATTTGCTTCGCGGATTCCGCAAATTTATCCTCTCTCCTGTAGATTGCACATGTACATGCGTGTAACGCAAACAATTGAAATTTATAGCCTCTGCGCAAGTTGCTTGCAAATGCGCGGCGCTATTCGTTATTCCTTAAATCGTAGAATATATATGGTAGGACGGCAAATAGAATGGGTGTACGCGTGTCGAGAGTAGAATTAAACCATCGGCGCGTACATATGTACAGGGACCGAAAAAAGTATTCGTAACCGTAAACTTGTGAATACTTTTAGGCAAAATATCTTTTCTCGTGCAACGATAAATTAAAACTCTGATAACACGGTGACGATACATTTGCGTTTGGCAGCTACAATTTTGCAAATCGTTAATAGTACAGTACACACATGGTACCTAGCCTTTATTCTGAAAAAAGATATTTCCAAGCGTATGGATACTTTATTCAGTCGCTGTACGTGCGTCGAAAGAAATCTAATCCGAGGAGAGGCTAGAGGAAGGCTTGTGAATAAGAATCCGGAGGTTCATAAAAATGCTGGCCATCTTATTGTTAGTAGGGAATTACAGAGAAGAATATGTGACCGGAAAGGAAATGGGAAGAAACGCGGGCCGGAAGTAGCAGCGAGCTTCTCTTATTTCCGCTTTGTAAGGCGGCGACGGAGTTCGCCGGCGCGGCGTGTAATGCGAAATTTAAAGTACGATGAATCGCCAGGCGGGTTTCGATAATGAGAGATATTGTATCTGCGGCTTCGCCTGCTAGCCATTTTTACGCCAGTCCGAGCAGATACGATTAAACGAGTGCGCTAATTGCAATTAACGCAAGCAGCGTGTGTGTATCTGGAGATGATGTTACGTGTCCGGTTACGTTCCTACATAATTATGGCTAATCCGTTATTTTCACTAATAAAAAGAAAGCAACGAGGAGGAGACCGGAAATGCTCCTCGAGCAGCACTCGCTCCGAGCTCCTCTCTGAGCTCTCCTCCTCGCCTACCTAGCTTTGCATTCGTCAGAAACCGCGTTCCGTTATTCGTCCGGAATTTAAGCCTCGCGTCTGCTGCCCAGTCTTGCATCTCTCGTCGAATCCAAACGAACCTCGTTGCTCCTCGTTTCTCCTTTTCTATCGTATTCGACGACGCGTGCGGTCAATTTATTGAAACGCTAATTTACGGCGCACGGGTAAATACTCTGGCTAACATTCTTCGTGGCCTTTCATTCAAACGCTCGGATTCATGTTCACGTGCTTCGTTTCTCTTCAAATATTCGACATATGTAAATGCACGTGTCCATATATACGTCGAAATTTGCATAGTCTACTACAACCAATTGGAAGAGGAACAATTCATTAAACACTTGCGAGTAGATTGCGGATACATAGGAAATTTATAAATTAGGATTATAGATTAGGATCTATAGGAAATTTGTATAAATTGTGTAGAAGAAGCGCGGCGAGAAATTAACGAGACTAGCAAAAGCGAAGCTTACAAACGACACAGGAGAAAAGTTTCCTTTAACCGTATTCATAAAAATAGTTTTGCATTTATGGGAAATTGGAAAGTGCACGTAACATTCGGGAGTACCGAAAATATCAAAAGTAAAAAAGTGCACTTTACAATACTTAGGGCCTTTAGGGGGTGAAACCGAATACACAATCGGTCTTTAGTTCTCTCTCCTTTACTTGCGTTCGCATAGATACGTATTCGCATAGAGATCCGCAGTTTAGTTACGACCAATCCTAGAACATTATCGCGGCTAAGTGCACGTGTCAATAGAGATTCAGTCTCATTGCAGAGTTTACATAAATTGGAAAATGGAGCGAGCGAGCGAGCGAGCCCGCGTCGAGCAGATATTTTCCGGCGTTTCTGCCAATGCGTATTGAAAGTGTCGCAAGAAGCATCCGATATCGATACGCTTGCCGATAGTCGTTCGACACGTAAACGCGCGTATTTCGCGTTTGTACATACGTATATAGTATAAAGTATGAAGGCTCACGCCGTTTCTCGGTAACACGATAACAATGAAGCGGCGCGTTCGCTGACACTGCCATGTTCACGCTTTTTCTTGCTTTCCGATATATGTATATCCGACACTCGATCGCCATTGTCCAACACGGAATAAACAGTTAACTCTTTCGCTGCGCTCTCGTAAATCGACTCATTATTTGCTAGAAGCACATACGTAGCACGCGGTACACCTACCGAAAGACGTTTCATTCGTTTGCGAAAAATGTATTCAAGGATTTTTTGCGTCTTTTTGTCTTTTATTTTTAATTGGATTTGACGTCGCATCAACAGCTGGATTATTAACGGCGGTATCATTAAATTATACTATTTGGTCGATACGTTCGGTTTCTTTAGCGAACTGTTAGGAGATCGTGAATCTTGTTGCGTTCGATGTTAATTTCAATTGGGATTGCTATTTTGTATTTGATCCGTTGGTTTTCAAAGATTTATTGAGTACGTTAAAAATGCCGATTAATTTGGAGTAATAAAAATGTTGTTCAACCCTATTCGATACGGCTATTTTACGTTTGAGGAATCGTTAGATTCTGTTTCGTTATGGACACGAATATATACGTACGTATAGAAGCATGTATTTAGGCCTTGTTGAACATCTTTTGTTAGGCTGGACACCGTAAACAGAAACGTATCGCAGGCGTGGAAAAAAAACTCGACAGTTTATTTGAGATTGTGGTTGAAGTTGTTGATGTCAGCTATATAATTAGGAATTCTTCTGGAAATCGGTAGCGAAACGGAACTGCTGCGGCCAGCAAAGTATACGACACAAATTTATTACACTTTGTACGTTAAAAATATAGACAACGCGTCGCAGAATCGTGCGATTCTAATAGGCAATATTCTTAATGCGATATTCTCGGCCATTAACAAGCAATTCGTCGAGGTTACGTTACGAGTTGCTTATTAATAATTGAACTAATTGGACTAATTGGATTTTTATGCAAATTCATATTTTTATACGATAGCCAAGGAAATGGAATCCGAATAGATTCTATAAATATAAGAACGCGTGCTCTGCTTCGTATATTTTGTTATTGCATTCTTTTTTAGCGTTACGTTGCATCGTATAATTTTTTGCCCAGACAAATTCCCTGTCGTACACAAAAATCCGCCCGCTGTTAATTAACCGTTTGATCATAGATTTAAGCGCAGTGACGTAAACTATTTGTCTGATTGATTTCATTACTCGTTAATATTTCGCCTTGCGAATATTTCTGTATCTCTATGCGTAGTTGCGATGAAACTAACTTTTCAAAACTCGAGGAGAAGCTAGAGAAATTAATTTGATACTTTGTTACAAGTGTATCGCGTATATTTATTCCACTTGGACCATAATTTATGTCACCGGTGCAGCTAGCGATTATAAAGTAAAGGGTTGATCCAAAAGCCAAGGTAATGGAACACGTTTTAGTTATCGTTTCCTTCATTTCTTTCGTTTCTATATTAATCGTGAAATAGTCTCCGTCTTGAATGATTTGCGATGCTTTCGTCTTACGTTCTACATCGAAGAATTAACGACAGCCAGGTTAATTGCACAATTGAAGCTTTCCGAAAAAAGAGGGGGGTCCATAAGACAAAACTAAACTAAAGGAGGAAATTTTTGGAGGACATTAATTGACGGGGGGTATGACGATTAAATTCAAGACTATCGAAGAAAAGATTAAAGATCCGTGGGCTCTTTTTTCCAGAAAGCACTCTTCAATTATCAGAGTACCATAACTAACGAGAAGAATGTTTGTTTTAGATTGAAGAGTACAACACAACATCACCATGTCGAGTCCGTCGTTGAAAGATCTTCCAAAAGTAGCCTTAGACTTGAAAAGCGAGCTGGAAGGTTTCAACCACGGCTGCATGAAGAAAGCTGCTACCGCTGAAAAGAACGTTTTACCTTCCGCCGAAGGTATAATGCACATTCTCCTATTTACTACTCACCCCAATATAATTGTTACTTTAACCGTTGAAAAGAGGACACGCGGCAAATCGATACCGAATCACTTTTCACCCGTAGCCGATCGGGAGTATTTCTTACGCGTGTAGATCTTTTATCCCCTTTATTTTGTACCACTTCACGTATTCGATACGGTTTTTCTATAAGTTCAGTGGTGCAAGTCTGACGTTATTCCAGTTTTTCTATAAACGAGTGGTCTATCCTGTGGTTAGTCAATGCTATTAACGTGTAGGGAGGAAAAGTATTTGTTTGACAAATCTGAATGTATCTTTTATTTACGTACATCGCGCGACGTCGTTCATGATTCCGATCGGGAAGTGACTCGGTGTCGGTTGAAGCGAAAATGAATTACGCGTAGCGTTAATAGAGAATTGCAATGTAAAGTGAATTGTATCATTCATCGGCATCAACGAGACGATGAAAATTGTGTGTGTGTGTAACGAATGTAATATTGTAATACGTAGACGTGCGACAAGAGCGACAGCATTCTGAATTAATCCACGATGTGGAGTCGTTTAAACCGGATCAATTGAAACACGCCGATACGAAAGAGAAGATCATTTTACCCAATGCCAAAGGTATCTTAACAATTTCGCTGGGGGATTCGTAGGGCAACTATTCGGTGTCCTCTGCCTCGCCTCTTCTTCGTTTTCATTTCTCGACTGAAATGAGGAGGGCAACGTACGCTATCGCTTTTAATGGTTCCTAGGTGGTGTGCAGGTGTGGCACGGATAAAATACGAATACGCGATCAAAGCAAGCCTATTTAATTTCGCTTTCGATCGCTTAGGAAGAAATGTTTTTGCATGCCGAATCGGTTTTGTCGATAGTCCCGTACTCTGTACCGCGTCCAACGATAAAACTGTGTACGTACGATGTTACGCGTCCACAATTGCGATAAACTTCTTTTAAATATCGCATTAACGATACGGCTTCAATGTTACTCGCCAAGGGAAAGCATTTCATAAACGGTGTTGTACTCCTATTCGCTTCAATAATAATACGTTTCTCTTTAACCCTTTCGGCAGTATTCAGGGTGACTATAGTCATTCTTAGACTGCGGACTTTAATGCAAATTTATAGCTTTCCGAGCGCATTTAAAGGAATTTGGATTTTAATGAAGGCGCACACGCATATTTCGCTCACTTTTCCATAATACGCGCAACGTGCACCTATCTGCACTTGTTTGCAAAATTACGCGCGTTAATCACGAGTGCATCGAGATCCGCAGTCTATTCCGTAATCTACGATAAGTTTTGTTAACGCTAAAACTACCACCAATTTATGTGTACTCACTGATTAAAGAAACAAGTGGTATTTGCATATTTCAATGAATGATTGTTAATGATTTCACGACGTATATATACGCGTCGTTCGTAAGGAAAGGGGTTAAACGAAGTTGCTTAAAGCGAGATAAGCTTAAAGTGGCAACACGTGGGACATAATCTATCCTATGAGAAATTACTATGGTAGTTCTAGCGTTAAAAAGAATATCGGTGTTCTCCGATAAATTGGGAGCGAGAACGCGCGGCTGGTGTACATCTGCAATGGGGTTTTCTTCCGAGGTGGTGTTCTTTTTGAAAAGCTTCTTGCTGCTGCAGGGGACCGTTCCATGTTCCGTTTTGTGAGGCCGATTTGCGCATGTTGCAGACGTAGCCGCGGAGAAGACCCAGCAAACGCTGATGTCGGGTATCGAGACATTCGACACGGCCAGTTTGAAGCACACCGAAACTCAAGAAAAGAATTTATTACCTGACAAGGATGGTACAGTATCAGTACAACAGTAGTGTATATTCCGTCGCTTCTTCGTTCTATTTTTGCATATTTCTTCCGCTTCTACTTCTACTCGAGGAACGTGTGCAACTGATATCGAAATTATTATTATTATTGTGCCGCGCAGCGATCCAGCAGGAGAAAGGAAAGCAACAGCTGATCTCCGGTATTGAGAATTTCGATCCCGCGAAACTGAAACACGCGGAAACGCTCGAGAAAAATCCCTTGCCAACCAAAGAAGGTGAGCCAAAACACGCCGTTTCTAAATCGTTCATCTACGCGAAACCAGCGCTAGATCCTTCTTTTGCAGATCGTATTCGCCTATCTGCAAACCCGAATGCACGTTCTTGCTAATTCAGTTTAATCCTTCGTTAGACCAAATTCACCTCTTTGCAAATCAAATTTTTAAGATTTTTCTTCTTTTATTGCCGCGTAGCTTAAGAGGAAAGAAATTCGTAGAAAGACTTGGCTTACAGAAGGATCAATTTGACGCGCAAAGAAGAAAGGGTGAATTTGAATCGCGCGAAAGCTGTAAAAAAAGAAAACGGAGCCGCGTGTGAGAGTAAAATGATTTTTGTTTGTAGCAATCGACGCTGAGAAAGTAGCTGCTTAAAGGAAGCTTTTAAAATGAAAAGAGGGGAAAAGAAAGGGAGCAGCGACTCGTCATTTCTTCCATTTTCTATATCGTGACATTTTATAACAATTATTCATGCATTGTCGAGAAGAAAAAAGGAGAATGCGAAACACTGTGTTAATGTAATCTTATGATTATACTTATCCTACCGCCATGAGCGTCCCTTTCGGCGAGACGCGTAAGTCGATTTTTACACGAAACTATTAACAACAGTTCGACGATGAAGGTTCGGGCCCAAATTTACTTAAAAGAAAGAAAAGCGAAAAAAACCGAAAAAAAAGAAATGAAGAGTAATAAAGAAGGTGGAGAAGAAGAAGAAGAAGACAAAACGCGATGGAACTTTTTACGAGCGACCAATTTAATTCCTCTCTCTATACCGTGTTTTTTTACACCAGCAATATAAATAAGTTTGGGCTTGCATCGACGTTCGTCCGTCTCTCTCTTTATTAATACTAACTCGCCAAAGGATGTACTTTTTATACTAAGAAAGCTGCACGCAAGCAAAAGGTTATTTTCGATAGCAACAAAATTGGTAGCATTGCATGCGTTACAGAATAATATCGCAATGGTACAGCGGTTGATCTTATATTTCTGTAAAAATCATATTTTATATAACGGGCTAATGTACTTTTTTAATATTTCGTACACATCGCATTGTCATTCCGATGAAAATTATGACGAATAAAAAAAGTAATTTGTAAGAAACAGCTTTTGTCACGTGCTTGAAACCTGTCTGTTTCCATTAGGATAAGTAATTGGTTTTAGTTCACAACTTTTTAATTATCCTTTTACTACTTTATTTCATTTCATTTTATTGATCGCGGGAGAAATTTTTTGGAAAGAGGGCCTAAATACGATTACTCGTGAAATTGATCAAAGATAATCTATATTCGAATACGATTCGTTGTACAGTGAAATCCTCTTACTGCAATCACTTCGAGACTTACACGTTTTACTATTCATCTCATTTCGTTATAAGTACTTACGAATAATCCCCGGATATTTATACATTTACGGGAAATTTAAATTTGCAAAAAAGAACAGGTTCCATATGATATTTAAAAAATATACAGAATATTTGCAAGTAGATGATTTTAAAAACGTTCGCAATGTTTTATTCAAACGAAGAATATTTAATAATAGAGGGTCGTTGAAATTGGACAATTCGCATAGCATGCAAGAATATATAAAACATTTAAAGTAGTGTCCACTAATTGTTACATTTAAGGGGTGAAACAAATCTTCGCCTAGGTTTTGCCCCTCTTTTTTTCCCCGCGCGACAAGAGTCGTTTTTGAATGGGCGCGCGGAAGTATAGAGAAAAAAAGAAGGCTGGAACGGAGTTTGCATTGTTGGTAGTGAGAGTAGGTGAGGATCCTTTTCTGGAGAAAAGTGATTCCGGAAAGGTGGCGAAAGCGGCTGATGATTGGTCGATAACTTCCTTCCGTCCAATAGTTTTGGGGAAATCCTCTCTATTAGCGCGCTAATGGGGGGGGGGGGAGACCTGTTGCTAGTCCTTTGCCGCCCCTGCTTTCTCTCATCCTAATCGCAAAGTAACCGTTGGATCGTTCATTTTCGAACATCTTTTCGCTGCCAATAATCCTTCGATCGAGCAAACTCTCCTCCACGCATTATTCATTTGTCTTCGGAACAGGTATAATTCCATTTACCCGTAAACATTCTTCTCTTTTCCGTTTCGGTACTCGCAAACCCGTTCTTCGCCGATCGCGATACTAGACAGCAATGCCCTTTAGATGGCTTTTCAAATCTATCATTGAATTACAATTATCGCACGATTCTATTATAATTTGATGGAAATTTTTGGCGAACTTGTAATATTTAGAAACGTTGCGATCGCACCGTTCTTCGATGGGTTCGTGGAAATTATAGGCGCGATTCCGATATATCGGAAATAAGGTAGCTTGGATTGTAGCTTTGTACGTGGAAAAGAATGGAAATATCGCCGAGGAAAGCGACGAAACGGGCGCAGGAGCCGATCGACGAGTGGCTGCAGAACGAAGGATACTTCCGGAAACACGCGCCGAGAGATCCGACTTGCCTTTTCCGAGCGGTCAGCGAACAAGTTTACATGACCCAGTATTACCACATCAGAGTGAGGACAGAATGCGTGGAGTTCATGAGGAAGACCAGGGAGCTGTTCCAAGAGGATGTGCCAATTCCATTCGACGATTACCTAGAGCAAATGGCCTGCTTCACGGAATGGGGTGGCCTGATCGAGATCCAAGCCATGTCTTTGCTCTACAGGAAGGAATTCGTCGTATTCAATAGCCAGAATCAAGCTAGCAGAATTGTCACCAACAATGGCTTCAGGGATGTAATTTATCTGTGTCACACGCCTCAGAAGCAGTACGAAAGCGTTTATCCTAGAGACTTTGTAGCGAATGCTGCCTTCTGCCAATGTATGACTTTATTCTTACAAAAGTAGGCTGTGGATTTTGATGCAAATTGGAATATTTGCACGGATACACTTGGATAAAGATTCATTTCTCTTTCTGGGCTTTTGCAATAATCTTTTTTAGTATTAGATTTATGGACATTGTTTATATAACTTCATAGGCCTCCTAAGAAATAGGTTTAATATAATATTGTGTTAAAAATACTCAGTCAGAAATTCAGAGAGGGACAGAATGAATTGCAACGTGTATTTGTACACATGCATCAGTCCAAGTTAACATAACTTGCTGAAGAATAATGCACATGATTTCTGTAACATTTGGAATCCATAAGTTAATTAATCAACTGTCAATTTTTAGTATCTATTTTAATACAATTATATGTCACCTTATTCTATTAATGATACACAGTACCGATTTTTTGTAAATGAAAGATTGTTGCAAGTTTAAATTCCCCATAAATGCTTGCAAATCCACAGTCTACTTGTGATGCTTCCTTTCTCTTAAATGGGACGAGCACTGGGTATATTATAAGAGACTCAAAAATGATTTGCAGCTATAGTATATCAAATGCTATACAAAGATGTCTTCAAAATGCCTAACATAGAGATCACTGTACACAAAATGCTTCACGATAGAACGGCTACATTTAGGCACGACAAATTTTTCATGAAAGGCAATGTAGAAATACGGGAGTAAGTCTAGCAACAGCTGTATTAAGTTTCATTAACGCTTTACCGCCTGCCCATAAAAGCAATATTAGTTCGTTGCATTATCCGCGTTCATTTAAGACGCTAACGATACAAGATCTTTCGGAAATAAAGTAGGCAATTTTTGGCAAATTAAATAAAGTCGATTTATGGGTTCCTAAGAAAGAAGGAAAGAAAAAAAAAAGAAATAATGAGCTTCCAGTGGGTAAAGCGTTTAATGTATACATTTCGAAACACAGATTAAATCGGATCTATTTGTTTGTAGTCAATTGGCTTCGGAGATATTTGAAAATGTTGACGTTAAAAATGAAACTAGCGACCCACAGCAAGTAGTTAAGACTATACCACCTTTTCCGTATAGAATCGCAAAAGCGATCGATCCGAATATTTATCGCAACACTGATTTCGATATATGGCACGAAATTCGGAGAGGTAAGAAAAATTTGTCGGGCCGTTAACATTGCCGCGGTCTTTGTGATTCTATCCAACTCAATTGCATTGCTATAGGACTTCAAATTTGTATGCAATTTCGTAATTTTGTAGATGAAATTAAGGAGCTGGTCAAAAGACTTCAATACGGCTTTGTTTCACCCTTTATATATGATACCTTCTACTGTACTTTAAATATTTTGCACCTTTTTGCATACTACGTGCAATCGGTATATATATTTAAATTTTCTATGCATGCGTAAAAATTCGTAGTCCAATTATTACGAGTCTAGGAAAAAGAATATTTTCGATATTCAAAATTCTGATATTCATCTCGAGGCTGAAAAACGATAGTTCGATGAAAATACGAACGGCGTTTGAGTGGAGAATGACCGTAAAACAAAGACCGCGGCGTAGGTGAAAGTAGTGGCAAAAATTGCTTTCGCTATCTTTAAACTTGTGCTATTTTAGAAGTGAAAAGCGCAGGATGGACTAGGTACAACAGTCACGAGTTGCAAGTCGGTGGCAAATGTTTAGTAGAAGTACAATTCAACGAAGGAGATTTCGACAAAGCCAACAACAATAACGTTTACCTCGGTCTCGATAGGCCGAGCGCGAATAGCGACGCAAAGATGCATCAGAAAAAGGGGAAAGATTCTACATTCTATTATGGACACATTCAGGAAATGAGCAAAGATCAAGGGCCGGTGTTAGTGTTTATCGAAGAGTTAGGCGAGAAAAGGACTGTGCCGTATTCGGCTCTGAAACCGTTGCCCCTGAAAAAGAATAAGCAGGCCAACTGGTTGCCGATTTGCAAGAGAAACTCACTTGTAGATTCCAGTTAGTACACGTTCAAAGTAACAGCAATCCCTCGAGATACGTAAAAAAGCAGAGATTTTTCATGCTCCTTGGAATTTAGATTGGAGTCGGGTTATAGATGATTAAATGATAGAATCCCTTAAACTCGCAGCGACTTCGAAGAAGACGAGAAAAACCGCGCGTATCTCGAGGGATTGCTTGTATACCTAATTATTTCGCGAAGCTGGCGAAGCATATATCATTTATTTCCGTAGATCAAAAATGGAAGAAAGCATGCGGCGCGGCACCGCGCAAAGTTAAAGATTCTTCCAACACGAACACCTCGTCGAACGATATAGACAAAAATGAGGACAACGATAATATCGTGAACGATATCAACGCGAATAGCTATCAGTGGGATGAAGGATCGTTGAAGGTGGATAATGGTCAAGCATACGAAAGTTATCCGATAGAAAAGTGTCCCGATTTCACGCTCGATGTAAGCTGCAAATGAACGACGCGATAATCGAGGTGTTGCGAGTAACAAGGGCGGGCTTAACGTCTCACAAATATTTCTTCATTCGATTGATTTCCGGCATTTAGCGTGCATTCTTGTCGGCCTGTTTCGCGTTACACAATTGTCTTGCATAAACTTTTGTAGAAGCGTTCACTTTTATTTAACCACTTGCGCTGGCGATTATTTAGCTGCTACCTGCGGCAAACCATATCTTATAGCACGTTGCAGCGCGTCGATACACGAAATTCGCGTTTTATTGTGTTAACGCGTAGAACGTACTCGTGACAATTCTTAATTCATTTCGTACTTTTTAATCCGCGAAGTTTTACAAGCTTTTAGTGGATCCAGTAATTACTAATCTACGCGTGTAAAGCGTTATTCCAGTGCAAGTGGTTAAGCTCTGTTATAGAAAGAGAAAGTTGTTCAAACATTTACAGGGCGGGTGACAAGTGTTCATCACGAAATACGTGATCATCGAGTTAGCCCTTGCTATCCTCGATGCTTCGCGTATATAGAACTGAACGCGCATAAATCATTGCAGCGAAGGATGTCTTTCTTTTTTTTTTATTGCTTTGTTTCAATAGAATTCAATTCAGACGTTTGCCAGCGAAATGATTCACGACGACGCACAGCCTTCCGCGATGGACGTTGCGAGGCAAGAGAATAACAAGGAGCGCAAAGCGAAAGGTTCGTTCGCGCACAAAAACGCGGAGAATAATTCGATTAGGAATTCAACGCCCGATAACGTTGCGTCGCATAACGTGACAGCGATAAGCGATGACAATAACGCAGCGTTCGATGCGTACCCCAAGCAAGAAATGTCCAACGAAGTCTACTATCCACCGTATAGCGGTACGCGATTAGACGTCGATCATATTATTATTAGACTGCGGATTTCGCGATGCATTTACGCACGATACGCTAGAAGATATGCAAAGCAAATAGATCGCTACTAAGAGATCGATCTCGCTCGCAAAAATAGGAACGCGTATCAAAATCCGCAGTCTATTATCGAAGGATTATTTTTCTCTTTTTTTCTTACATCAGCTTCCTATTGGTCCTTAAAAATTAGGTGACACTACTGCACAAGTGGACTATATGCTACGTTCCATTAATTGTTCCGTGCAGAAAAGTTTCGACATAAACGGTAGCGACTTGCCTCTATCAGGTAACAAACGCAAATTGCTTTTTTTTTTTTTTTCTTTACAGTGGCTACGAGATTTGTTGTATCCGTACATTGGTACAGTTTTCGATTACTATAACAAGCAACCTACTATAGCAAACTATTGTAATCATACAGGAATATTATTCAATAGTGGGTAATTGAATCGAGATGGACCTAATTAATTAGCATTTAAATGACAATTTTCAATGTCGTTTTTACGATCACGCGAGACTGCTGTTAAACGGTGGAAAATTGAAGTGAAGTTAATACTTTTCGTAGCCACTGCGTACGTTTACCTGCTTCAATAACAGATGATACAAATAATGTTTTTTCATTGTAGATCCGTTCACTTTGAGATTTTTTTATAACTTAGGATTGGAGGTAGGGGCTTGCATAATATATACGTGTACCGTTAATCAGACAATAGACTGCGAATCTTGATGCAAATTTATATCGTTTCAATTTGTATTAATGAAGAAATGAAATGTGCGAATGGTTACGATCTTGAAATACTGCTAGGTGAAATTTGATTCAAATATTTCCTATACTTTTTCTGCGCGTTTAAATCCTCTCTAAATGCGTAAAGATTCGCAGTCTATTAACACTTCGCCGATCGAAATTTTCAATGATCGGAAGTCTATCAATCGGCTCGATATAAACGTCTTACGTTAAAAAAATAAATGCGAGCGGTTGGCAAAGTGTTAACGCGTTGACCGCCACGGCGATTTTGCTTGTTTCACACTAGGATATATTATAATTATGCATGTATCGAGTTTACTTTATTAAGAAGTGGTAATTACTTAACTTCTCTGCAATACTTCCGATAGTATGTATTGCTGCTGCAATACGAAACGCGGCGAGAATTCAAGTAATGTGAAGTGCTTTAATTAATCGCAGCATCGTCGGTCACTGGTGACCACCGTGACAGTCAACGCGTTAATTAGTATTATCGTATCGGATAGTATTATATTCCTGTAGTTTTACCGATCGAACTGTTTTCTAGTATTTTCGCGGGGGTTCGAATTGGAATTATTTAACAAATGGACAGTCGGCCGGTTACGGGCAATGGTACCAAGGAGTGTCTTTGAGCGAGGAGGAAATCGCCAATCTTACGGGAATGATGCAAGATTGCACGTTCGCGCAAGAGAGAGCAGCAGCAGAGTACGATAACAATCAAAAGGAGATCGCCGCACAATTTGCGTGCCACGAAAACACGGATAAGACTGTGAACGGCGCGAAAGGTGTGCACAGGCAGAAGACCGAATTTCCCAAAAGAGGAGACGCGCCGGCGTATCAGTCCCGCGAGAAAGCAAAAGAAAACGCGTTTGGGAACAAGAACTCTCGCCGTCTGGCCAAGAACGGATTAGGTCCACGATTTAAGAAGAATTCTGACAGTAAGTTTGCGATCTTGAGTAGCAGTATATAAGTATGTAATATTTGAAAACGATCGAGCTGCTCGAAACCTGCGTTCGATATCGAAAGAGAAGATGCTGAACTTTTGATTTTAGTTTTGTATCTTGGTTTTCGTGGCCCCAAATTTTGATAGGCTTACGAAAATACCGTATCGAATTAGTAGGAAATCTGATTACAATCGGGTCCAATTAATTAGCACCTTGATACAAAGAAAAACAGCTTTTGTGGCCACTGTTGTTAATGATCTTTAAGATCGTTCACTTGTACTTTCGTAAATAACTTCAATCGATCAAGCAGAGCGACGAAACGTTACAGTTTACATGCAATACTTGATATATCGTACACGTTATACAGCAACGTAAACCATACTCCCTATTCTGTATCGCTATCGAATGTTTCTCAAGCATCGCCTCGAATTTTCCAAGCGACTTCAACACGCGAACCACGAGATATACCACCAACGAGAGCCGTGTTCAATTCTCTTCGCAACAGTAGCTACAAAAAATGTACAGTCTTCGGTAGAAGCAAGAGCCAGCAATATTGAAGATAAATACACACGCTCATTGCTCGAACTAAAAATTTAATTATCCCACTTTATTGTAATGCATGGTACCGACGTAATAAGTATACAATACTCAATGGCAAGTTCACGAATGAGCACCGCAAGTAATGCGTCTCCCCAATCACGCCTTATCTCATTCTGACGTCATCGCAAAATTCCACCGTCACTCTCGGATTTTGCCCCTATATATCCGCCACTATACTTGCCCAAAATATTTTCAATATTAAAAAACCGCGTTCCTTTTCTTTATTTAGATCGACATAGATCCTCGCAATTTTCCACGCAACAGCCTGGCAACAAAGGAAACTGCAAGACCGCGAAGCTGGAAAGAGACGCGAAAGGAGGAGGGGGCGATGGTAGAAACAATCAGGATCCGCGCTCGGTATCCCATCAGGTAGCCGCTTCGGCGAGCTCGATGAACGCTTACCAAGCGTCTTACGTGCAGCAGGGCGTGTACTCGGGATTGCCTTACTACTCGAACGAAACCGAACCGTTCCCGAACTCTTACTATCCTCCGAATCCAGGATTCATTCCGTACCCCTGTTTACCGGCCGCCGAGGTACCCGACAACAACAACTTGCAACCCTTCCCTGCCCATATGTGCTCGGGGATAGATTACTCGCAAGTTTACCCTGGTTTGTGCCCGCCTTACGTGTGCTCGTCGCCAGCACCGTACAACGTGCCGCCGCAGAATATGCCGGAGCAGTGGTACGCGGTTGCTGGACAACCGCATCCTTACATGCCGTACGCGCCCGTCTTACCGTTGCCGGCGGACGCCAACTGCAACGGGATGGAGCCGAACGTCACTCCCAACGCCTCTTAAACGCCTACGTCGTGCAGCACAAGTTCCTCTTCGACTTGTTCATAATGTTACGTACGGAGAGAGACAAGGGGAGGAGAACCAGCTTCGTTCGGGGAAAAGTAATCTGTAACCCTTTGCGCTCCTCATTGTTGCTCGCTTTTCGGTATCTTTTACTTGGAAAATGGAGATCGAACACGAGTATTCGGTGGGGAACAAATCGTAGTAACAAATATCGATGTGAGATTGGCTGATTAACCCTTTGACGAGTATAGAATTTTCTTTCGCAATGTAAAAGTGGTATATATATATATATATATATGTATATCGTAACGCGTATCGATATGTGGAAGCAGATAAAAACGTACGAAAGATAGTAAGGGAACATCTTAAAAGCAGTTTCGATGAAGTAGAGCAATAAAGCATAGCTCGTCGAGCTGTACTCGTGAAAGGGTTAAACGTGCCGTAGAACGATATCCTTCAAAGTTTCCAGTTTCCTCCTCTTACTCTTCGTATGTAACAAAAACGTTCCTGTTACCTCAGTACAAGCTAGAGTTAGATAGTTTATAAATATAGCGTAGAACCAGACTCGCGTGACCAAGTGCCATTCATATTCTTACTGTTAGATATATGAAACGTAACTCGTTGAAGATATCATCGTCTATACGTATATATGAAACGTTAAAGTATATAAAAGTATAAGTATTAATTAAGTGATATTTGATAGAGGCTTTTGATAATAGGTGATACGTTCAAGTGATAACAGTACAAACTATCTTGCTTAAATATAATATATGATATATATATATATATATAAAATATAGTTACATGGTACCTGTATAATTGTATACAGTATATTTTTGATACGGAGTACAGGATCAGCAAATAGCAGCTATTTTATACAGGTGACTCTTTAGTTAGTTAACATATTCATTCGTACTTCCTATACTTCATTTGTTAAACGTATATTTTTGCAAATAAAAAAAGGCTATCTAACCGAATCAGAGGAAGTATTTATTTGCAACCAGATGTTGTTAGCCTATCGAAATACAGTGGCTACAAAAACAAGTAGCCAAGACTTACGCGAATCTGACTTTTTATGCAGATGGGCTTTTATTTTATTTGTTTACTTGATAATCCATTGCTGCGCATTAGGTAAATAAAAGAAAAGTACTTGTAACTAATTAAAAGGGGGAAAATAAAGCTCCTAGACGTCCGATTTCAATGCTCCGTGGCACAAATTAAAGGGGAAAGTCCCTGGAATATTATCCTACAGCGTTTTGCAACTAACTCTTGCAGTTCATTTGTTATAAACAAATATATAGTTCAGCGTGGTAGATTACTCGGAAAGTACACGAGGAAAGATATTAATTTCTCGACTCCTAGACATCCGATTGCACTGCCCCTTGGCGTAAATTAAAGGGGAAGGTCCCATGAATGTTACCCATAACCTTTTGCAACTAGCCCTTACAGTTCATTTGTTATAAATAAATATATCGCATCATGGTAAATTACTCAGAAAGTACCTGAAGAAAAATATTCATTTCTCGACTGCTAGACGTCCGATTTCAATGGCCCTTGACTTAAATTAAAGGGGAATGTCCCAAGAATATTACGCCATAGCCTTTTGCAACTAGCCCTTGCAGTTCATTTGTTATAAACAAATATACGGCGTCATGGTAGATTTTACTCAGAAAGTACTTGAGGATAAAAATTAATTTCTCAGCTTCTGGGTGTGCGATTTCAATGCCGCTTGGCATAAATTAAAGGGGAAGGTCCCAAGAATGTTACCCTGTTATCAATTTGTCGATAAATATTACGGTTAATTTGTTATAAACAAATATTTCCTATTTTTTGCAGCTCCTCAAAAACTATACTTGGGAAGGCTTTAAAGGTATATGGAGAGTATTCCCTGAACTTTTCTCTTTAATTTGAGCCGCGGATGATCCAAATCGGACGTCTAGAAGCCGAGTAATTAGCATTTTAAGCAAATTACACGAGCTTTGTCCGATTCAATTTGTCCGAAAAATGACCAATTCTTATTATAGAAAAAAATTAATTTCTCCGCTTCTATGCGTTGAATCTAGATCATCTACGACTCAAATTAAAGGGAAATGTCCAAGGAATACACTTGATATACTTTTAAATAAATTCCATGCACAGTTTTTAAGTTATTAATAAATAGAGAAAATAATTGTTTATAACAAACGAACCGCACAGTTTAGCGGCATAAAACCTATCGTACATTATAGCGGCAAGCTTCCTCTTTAATTTGGATCGTGGATGATCTAAATCGGCAGTCTAGAAGCCGAAATATTAATTTTTTAAGTAAACTGGGAAAGTTTCGTCCGATTACGTGTGTTTCGCGAGCAGTCACCAGTTCTTAAGCGGCAAAAGTATTGGCCAAATCGGTGACTTTTTTCGACGCGCCATCTAGCGGTAGAAAGGTGGAACTAACGCTGAAATTTAATGAATAAATCTTGTTTAATTAAAAAATTAATATCTCGGCTTTTAGACATCGGATCGCGACAAACGACGACTCAAATTAAAGGGGAGACTTCCCGCTACAAAATAGGGTAGGTGTCATCCCGCTAATACTACCGGTTCAGAAGTTATAAGCGTTTATTGCCTACAATTAAGAATAACGTGCAAACCATAAGTGAAATCGCTTTTAAACCTATTAGAGCTTATTTCCGAGCTTCCAAGCTTTAATTGAAGTCATGGTTCATTAGTATAGCATGTCTAGAAGCGAAGTTATAAGATTTTAAAAATCATATTACATTTTTGCTTATAACTCGGCTTCTAGACGTGCTATACTAATGAACCATGGCTTCAATTAAAGCTTGGAAGCTCGGAAATAAGCTCTAGTAGGTTTAAAAGCGATTGCGTTTATATTTTTTACGTTATTCTTAATTGTAGGCAATAAACGCTTATAACTTCTGAACCGGTAGTATTAGCGGGATGACACCTACCCTATTTTGTAGCGGGAAGTCTCCCCTTTAATTTGAGTCATCGTTTGTCGCGATCCGATGCCTAAAAGCCGAGATATTAATTTTTTAATTAAACGAGAATTATTCATTAAATTTCAGCGTTAGTTCCACCTTTCTACCGCTAGATGGCGCGTCGAAAAAAGTCACCGATTTGGCCAATTCTTTTGCCGCTTAAGAATTAGTGACTGCTCGCGAAACACACGTAATCGGACGAAACTTTCCCAGTTTACTTAAAAAATTAATATTTCGGCTTCTAGACTGCCGATTTAGATCATCTACGATCCAAATTAAAGAGGAAGCTTGCCGCTATAATGTACGACAGGTTTTATGCCGCTAAACTGTGCGGTTCGTTTGTTATAAACAATTATTTTCTCTATTTATTAATAACTTAAAAACTGTGCATGGAATTTATTTAAAAGTATATCAAGTGTATTCCTTGGACATTTCCCTTTAATTTGAGTCATGGATGATCTAGATTCGATGCCTAGAAGCGGAAAAATTAATTTTTTTCTTTAATAAGAATTGGTCATTTTTCGGACAAATTGAATCGGACAAAGCTCGTGTAATTTGCTTCAAATGCTAATTACTCGGCTTCTAGACGTCCGATTTGGATCATCCTCTGCTCAAATTAAAGGGAAATGTCCAAGGAATACTCACCATATACTTTTAAAGCCTTCCCAAGTATAGTTTTTGAGGAGCTGCAAAAAATAGGAAATATTTGTTTATAACAAATTAACCGTAATATTTATCGACAAATTGATAACAGCGTAACATTCTTGGGACCTTTCCCTTTAATTTAAGCCAAGCGGCATTGAAATCGGACACCCAGGAGCTGAGAAATTAATTTTTATCCTCAAGTACTTTCTGAGTAAAATCTACCACGGCGCAATGTATTTGTTTATAACAAATGAACCGCAAGGGCTAGTTGCAAAAGATTATGAGGTAATATTCATGGGACCTTCCCCTTTAATTTACGCCAAGGGGCAGTGCAATCGGATGTCTAGGAGTCGAGAAATTAATATCTTTCCTCGTGTACTTTCCGAGTAATCTACCACGCTGAACTATATATTTGTTTATAACAAATGAACTGCAAGAGTTAGTTGCAAAACTCTGTAGTATAATATTCCTGGGACGTTCCCCTTTAATTTGTGCCGAGTGGCATTGAAATTGTACGTCCAGGTGCTGAAAAGTAAATATTTTTCTTCAGATACTGTCTGAGTAATCTACCACGACGCGGTATATTTGTTTATAACAAATGAACTACTGGGGCTACTTGCAAAAGACTGTAGGATAATATTTTCAGGACTTCCTCCTTTAATTTAACCGCTAGTAATGTTAAAATCGTCGTCTGTGTTAAATCGGTAACGTGGAGTGTGGCGCGAGAATGGTAAGAGGGCACGTTCGAATCCTGGAACAAAAATATGCATTAGGTGATAAATCTATCCTGTACCTCGTCTATGGTTAATTATCGCACGACTTAGTTACAATCCCCACCGTTTTATATGCGCTGTTGTCTTATTCTAGTCTGTACTGGTAATATCGCATGCGACACTAATATGGTAAGTAATGATTATTCTATACGGGAATGAGTAGTCTATTCTGTACTTCGTCAATGGTAAGGCAAAGTAAAATACAAACCGATATAAAATTGAGCTTTTTACGATAGACTTACTTGAAAATCTAAATCGCTACCGAATAAGTTCCCAATGATCTATAAGTCTTGTAACGCGACATTAAAATGTTAACTGGGACAGGAAGCCCCATAATAATTCTATATAACAATGGATAGTTTATCCTATGCTTCGTCGTCGTTTACCGTAGAATTGAATTCAATTTACCCTCCTGCAGTGCTACCACCGTACGCAATCGCCGCGCAAATGTCACCAGGCCGATTTCGCGTTGTCCGCGCGCTCCAATTTTCATTTAACGCGGCGAAAAAATGCACGAAACTCGGATAATCAAAGTAACGCGGAAGATTTAGGATTTGCAGCTTGTCCGGCGGCGATGAACGCGGCGTATTAAGCGGAAAGACACGCGTATTTCGTTGGGCGTTAAAATTCTCCGCCATTGAAGGGGCGCAGCAGTTGTATTGCGGTGAAGAAGGTGCGCGCTCGAGATATCTTTCAATATACAAACACCGTGGTTCTGTTCGCTGTATTCCACGCCATGACTAAAATTTGTTGGAAGAGTAGGAGTGCGGTAGCTGTGACAGGTCAAACGGTGAATAGCGAAATTACTTAATGTTTGCCCGATAAAAGAGAGGATTTTTCTCACCGCGCGCAACGTCCCGCGCCGAATTTATCTTCCGTTCATCGTTTCTGTTTTGTGAATTATTGTTAGTGGCGCAAGATTTGCTATTTTCGTAGGAACGGCAGCACTCACGGGACAAGAGGAGAGCAAGCGCGGAAACTGAAAAGAATGGAGGTTGGTCGCGTAATTAATTATTTCGCAAACCGATGGGACCCCGCGTGATCGATAACGCATCGTGTTGTTATCCCCGCTGGAAACGCGCCACACCAGAGAACCGTTTCTCTTCCCTGTCATATTCCAGCTCCCCGAAAAATCCCGACATCCGCTCCGCCGCTTCTTCTCCTCCCCTTTAATTTCCCTCTCAACTAATCGGATAATTAATTGCACGATTAATCGGTGCATTCGGCGATGGCAAATAAGCGCCGCGCGTGCTCAACTTGCCACACGCCAAATCTTTCCGACGGACCTTTAAATTTCTCTCGAACGAACGTTACTCCCGACTCGTTTCTCGCGTAATTACGCGCTAGATTCGTTTTATTATTCGTGTTACTATTGTTTGTTTATTTTAATCCGTGCCTTTCGGCTTTGGATGAGTTCCAGTTGCACGTCGAATTACATCCGTTCTTACGAACCGCACCGCCTGGCTACACTTTCCTCTGCTACTTCTGCTAAATCGGATCGTTGGACTCGAACCTATACCTCTATACTTGTTCCCATTCGTATAAATATGGTTTCGCGCGAAATAAACGTTTCTAACTTAACGCCGAGATTCATAGAAGCATAAAAACGTTAATGTTAACTTAATACCTGGACGATGCCTTGAACTCATTTCTTATTCTGCTGGCCGTGCAATTAGATTTGTTATACGGCTAATAGTATTTATCTTTGTTTGTTATTTGATTTGTTAGGTATGTATTCACTTGTAGGGTGAACTCTTTATGTATGCAAAGTAGTTGAAGAGCTTTCTGGTAAAAGATCTATGGATGGATCTTGCAGACTCCTTTTTTGAGAATTGTTTTTAATTAAGTTTAAAGGTCAACAATGCTTCCAAATTTTGCATTGTTATTGGAGTGATTATGTTTAGGAGATAGCATCTATTGTTGGCAATATATATTTGTATTTGGATAACTTGTAATTTTTCACTGCAGTTCATTTAATTCACGATCTAGCTTGGGTCTCCTCAATTGCAGATCTTAGAGAGCTAGGATGTAACTAGACTGATAGATGTAAATTAAGGGGTATTCTTATACCTTTCTGTTTATTTCAATTTCCCATAAATGCAATGAAAGTCTTCAGTTTAGTGACGTGTACTGGAGACATAAACAGATGCACGTAAAAGTTACAGGAGCAAAAGTAATGAGTGCCTGTTGCGTGCCTCTATGTATTTCTGTCCCTTCTTTGACCGTGAAGGGAAATACGTGTGATCTATCTTTATAATAGCGGGTCTTACATGTTGCGGATCTGTAATAAACCCAATCCACATTTTCTTTTAAGCGTCAACTTTGCAGCTCTGTATACTATTTTTACCGAAAACTAGCGTTAAGTTTCATCTTATTCTGGCACATCGTATCGAATTATATTTGCCATTGTTGCGTAAAATATTCGTATATTTCTCGCTCTGCGATTGTTCCTTATTTTCAACCGATTAATAATTGTATCGACGCGTCGCTATTTTTATTCTTACGTTCCGTATTTTGTACGACGGAATAAAATACAATAAAGAAGTGTATAAAGGCGTAGACGAGTTGGCATTTATTCTCTACCGATTTGATACGATAGGTGGATGAATGCTCGTGCGGTGCGGATAGCGGAGCCGAAGAAGACGAGGATGACGCGTCTTCCCATGGATCGCGAAGCAACAGTAGTAGTAGCACTATCAGTGGAAGCAGCACTTCCACCGATAGCGAAAACGACACCTGCGAGGAGCACGGCACAAGCGGCAGCGAAAGTCATAGCTCCGGAGAAGATGACGAAGACGAGAACGAGAATACCGAATACTCCGTGAAAGCGGAGAGTCCAGATACTCTGGTGCTGACCCCGGAAACGTTTATACTTCATTGCAATTGTGTCACGCTTCTCTTTATTAGCGAGAATTTTTTGTTTCGTAGAAATGGGAAACGTGCGTGGCCGGGAACACGAAAGTGAAGCTGCCCCAAGATCTCTGCGAACACGCGGCCGTGTTTAAAGAGTTTCTGGATTATCCTTACATTTGGAACGAATGCCTTACGGAAAATCAACGAGAGACTCTGTGCAATTTGCTGCCGGCTTTCCCGAAAGACTGCGACGTGGAAGCCGAGACGGCGAAGACTTTGCGAATGCTGTTCGAGCGCGAAAATCACAGGTGACTTATGCTGCCGCTTCCGGATTCGAGGAAATGTTCCAACAACCCGTTTCCAATCGTCCGTAGAAGTTGCGCGAAGCTTCGAGCCCCTCGAGCTTGAAACCTTTTCAATTTCGATGGATTTCGAGATTTCAACATTCCTAATATTCCATTCCCAGTTAAGACTTTACCAGTTAGACCGGAAGTCTGTCAATCGGCGTTTTCCTGCCAACATTTCGTAATTCGAAGCCCGATATTGAACGATTTCTATTGAATACTTTAAACGGCAGTATGTCGAACGTATAGATTGTAATAAAACATTAGTGTCCAAACATAGGAGGGATTGGAACGATGTATAACGATACGATAAGCGGTTAAAGTAAAGCGTGGAAAGCAAAAGTCGTCGATTGCTCAGCTAGCAAAATCTCGTAACTTCAGATTCGACGTGGCACCTTTGGACGCGTTTCAAAACCACCTATCCGCGGGCCACTATCGGCCAGACATCAGAAGAATGTGCAGCTTGGTTCGCAAGGCTCAGCAGAGAAGACTGATATTCGAGGAGCGGAAACGAACATACGAATTGGCCAGCCAGCTGCTAAAATCCCGAGAGAGCCTGCTATCGAACGCTTACAAGCAAGGCTTCTGTCAGCCGGCCCAGCGAACGCTTTCCAAGGTCCACTGGAGAAAGCCGAAGCCTGCTATGGGTAAGTTGGGGGCTAACTGCTGTTGATCGCGTGCGAAAACATTCTTCTGGTTGTTTATACTTCCCCCACGCTCCAGCCGTTTGGCAGAGAAGTATGTAGTAACTTCCGAGGGACAATACTAACAAGCAATGAACCGACAGTTGAAGAGAAAACGCAGCTGCGCTATTTGGAGGAACTGAATGCGCTGAGGACAGAGCTCGGGGCGAGCGCGAAGCTGGCGGCCGACACCACATCCGAGAACGAGGAGAATTATCCCCATTATCAGCTGTCTGGCTCGAAGCAGAAGAAGAAGAGGCGCTCGCTCATGGGCATTCAAAGCTTGTCCATCAGGGGATTGCAAATTAATCACGAGGATGAAACGATTCGGCCGGTTTTCTCCACGCTGCAGCGAGCGGAATATTCTACGAACAGATCGCTGTTCGTTCGCGAGCAGACCGAGGAGATGTACCGGGAGATGTTGCTGGAGCACAAGAAGAGGAGAGCGCGCCGCGACGTACGTAAACTCGTAAATCAGCTTCTCTTGTCCGGAGATGGACGAAATTTGATTCGGAAATCGGACGACTAATCGAACGACAGCGTAACAAAATAAATATCTATTCGAGTAAAAGGATTCGTATTAAAATTTGTCCGATTATATCTTATAAGAGATTTACAAACTTTTTTCTTGAATCGTCGTCGTATTGGTTTTCATAGTTAACTTTTGTTCGAACGTTGAATTAAGACATCGATTGCTTGTAGGTAAATTTGTTCGAACGATTGTTCGTATGATTCGGCGTACTATTCGAGTAATGATTTATTGGAATAAGAAGAAACTCAACGGGACTAACGCGCAAATATATGCCAACCTTTATTTTAGGTTCACCCAGAGCTGAACACCCAAGGCATCGCCCTCGCGGATTTAACTCAGAGAGCGCAAATCGGCCAGAAGCATAAACTATCGGTCGGTCCATCGATGCGGATCACTCCGGCGAAGAAGCGAATCAAATTAGAGCAATCCCCCCTTTGCCCTCCCGCGCCACGGCTAATAAATTCCAACTCGATAAAACACGAGAGCGACAACAGCGACTATTCTCACACGACCGACGAGAACAAACATTCCAATATGTTGGAAATGGACCACAGGATGCTGACGCCGATCAAATCGGAGCCTATAGATCCGTACGAGATGCACCAGATGCCGAAGAAGAAGCTCAGCCCCGCCGCACCGAAAGGCAAGTCCTCTGTCATGACCACGCCCGAGATCAAGAAGGAAGTCGAGGATATAGACTACGACGACATAAAAACGGAGCTTAGCGCGGGCGTGAATGACGACGGGCCACCGGAGACGGAAGAGGACGAGGATAACGACAAGAAGGAGCTGGACCTGGACAGCATCGACATGATGCAGCTTCCCATTCAACTGGACGACGGGATTGATATCTTGGACGAGGTTAAATGCGAGGACGAAGGAGTTATGTCGCTTCCCGACAAAGAAATGACTGTTCCCTCGAGCGAGGACGCGATGGACATGAACAGCGGAGCGGAGCTGATGCAGGAGACCCACGCATGCTTCTTTTCGTTGCTAAGAGACGCTTTCACTTCGAAAGGGGAGTACAGGATGAGCACGGCAGAGATGCGGGACGCTGTCACGCAGTGGCAAGGGAATCCAATTTCCCCGTTAAACGATTGGTACTCTTTGGCGTCTTCCTGGCCGTCGCTGGTTCCTTTGGCTCTAGGATTTCTCGCCGGGGAATTAACGTACTCTCAAGATATGGGGGATCGACAGGAGCGGGATCTGGAGCTGGTTCCTTACTTGGAAAATAAAGGAAGCGGAGTTTACGCGTGGATCGGCGCCGGCCGCGACTCCGACTCCCGTTTATCCGACCTCTGCACCAAATTCTTGATGCACAAAGACTCCCTGGGTCCTCCCAGTGCAACCTCCGGTTGCCTGGTGGCCGTCAAGCAGCAGACGCAAGTGGCTCAAGTCACCGGCAACAGTAGCACCGTTAATAACTCCGCTAACGTAAATGCGAACGCGAGGGACAATAGTCCTGCGCTCGAATCCATCGGCGTAGACGGAGGATCGATAAATACGGTCGCGGAATGGGAACCGCCGCGCGCTTTGTGGCCTACCGAATGGAAAGTTCGACCTTCGACCTCGGAGGAGCGTGAGGAATTTCGAAGGCAGGAGCGGATGCGCTACGCCGCGCCGCACAAAGCATTTACGTATCGAATGCACGGCTACGCTTCGGTCGTTGGTCCTGTGAAAGGCATTTATCAGCACAACGTTGCTTCGGGATTAACCAAGGCTCGCGGACATTCGCTGTTGGTCGCCGATCGTCCGAATTTCGTTACGATCTTAGCTCTGGTGAGAGACGCAACCGCGAGGCTTCCCAACGGCGAGGGTACTCGCGCGGACATTTGCCAATTGCTGAAAGATTCCCAATACATCAGAGAACAAACGGAGAGCGACGACAAAGAAGGATACTTGCACTCGGTTGTTTCCGGTGCTCTGGATCGATTGCACTACGAAACCGATCCCTGCGTGCGCTATTATCCGCGACGCAAGGAGTGGTTGTACCTTCATCGCGCGCGATCCGAGTCCGAGTTCGAGATGTACCACCAGCAATTGCAAGGAGTCGCAAAGAACAAGAAGAACGTCGGCAGTATGTCTCGCAACAAGGCTCTTCCTCCTGTTATAAAGCCAGTCAACGTTAACAAGGAACAGTCGCCGAGTAACGCTAAAGAAACGACGCCGAAGAAGGAAAGGAAAACCGCATCCGCGGCGCAGCCGGTTATTTCGAGGAAGGAGCAGAAGAAGACGGAAGAGAAGATCGCGCACGATCATTGCGTTTCGTCGGAGCAATCCGCGGCGGTTTCCAATGTGGTGACTACGATCAGCGCACCGAGCACCTGTTCGGCGATCTCCGTGACGGGAACATCCGTTCCCGTCATGTCTCTGGCGACCACCTCCGTTTCTACGGGTTCTGTGGCTGGGGAAAAAGACGCGGCGACCAGCGAAGTAAAAACGCAGATCACCGCAACCGCGCCGGTGAAGAAAACGGCGAATATCGGTGGGAAACCGGTGGCCGTGGTTAAAACCAGCGCGCAAAGTTTACTGCAGTCGAATCAGCAGCATTTCCCCCATCACCAGATCCAGGTTTCTACTTCCGCCGGCTTGCAGACGATCAGATTGTCTGGCCACTCGGTGTTGCACTCGGCGCAGTCGGTTGTGGCGAGCACCGCGAACCCGACCAACGTGACGACGAATTTGACGACGATATTGCCTCCTCCGAAAGTGCATAGCCAGCAGCAACAGCAGGCGCAGCAGCAACAGGCGCAGCAGCAACAGCAGCAAACGATCGTGACGAATCAGGCTGGCAAGAGTATATTGCAGACGGCGAATATTAAGCAACAGTCGCAGCAACAGCAGCAGCACGTTTTACCCGGCAAGACTTTGCTGGCGTCGCAGATAAAGTTGGTCAGTCCTGGACAGATCAAGTCTCTTCTTACCGGCCACGGACTTCAGGGGCAGACTATATTTATCAAGCAGTCGTCGCCGTCCGGAAACCAGTCGCAGCAAATGCAGCAACAGCAATTGAAGGTACAACATTTTCCAGTAGGTCACCGTACGCGTACACCGTTGGCTAAAAGTTTGCAATCATTTTTCGGTTTATACCTATAAGAAATCCTCCGATACCTCTTTTATTAATTGCAAATCAACGTTGTAGAGATTGGTAGGAATTTCCTTTGTGTTTGTAGATTTTGAATCGGAAAAACAAGTTGTCTTGGCCTTAAAATTCTTAAGCTGCTTAAAATGCGTAGCGATACGAGACTAAGTCAGTGGTGTATCGAGCGAATGCGGTATTTTTGTGTTCGCTAGCAGCAGCAGCAGCAGCAACAACAGCAGCAGCAAATCCAGCAGCGAATCGTGACCACTCAGCAGCAGTCGATACAAACTTCCGGTATGCAGCGAATAATCGCGCAGATAGGAGGGAAGCCAATCGCGGTGCAGATCCAGCAATCGCCGCATCAGCAACAGCAGCAGCAACAGCAAAAGATCCTAGCCAAGGTTCTAACTAGTTCCGGTGGTGGTCAACTTATTTCCGTAGAAAGTCTCCTCGCTCAGAAGGGATTAAAATTAGCTACAACGGCTAGCCACGCTAATCAATTAAACAGACAAGGAAAGCAGGTCATACAGACTCAATATCAGGTACAACTTTAATTGCACATATTTGTGCATTCTTTAAAATCGAACGCATCACCGTTACACGTGTAATCTATTTTAGACGCAACAAGTTTTTAAAAATTACACCCCGCTATTTTCAGCAGATAAAAGTCTCTCCCAATGATCGTATTAATTAACTCCCGTATTTCAAACGTGCATTTTGACCGCTGCAAATTGCAACCCGTTGCCAAATGAATTATTCGTCAGGTGGTATCGCAAGCGCAGACTTCTTCCGGCCAGTCGAAGATCATAGCGAGCACTCAGCAGCAGCAACCGCAGCAAACGCAAACGGTTCGAATGGTAACAGCGCAGCTGGCTGGGAAGCCGATAGTTTTGGCGAGCGGCAACAAGAACGTAGGTGTCGGAGTGAGCAGCAGCGGGAGCGTGGTGCTGGGAAAGCAGCAATCGTCGCAGCAACAGCAAACGCAGCAGCAGCCGATCATTTTGCCGAGCCAGCTGTTGAACATCAAGACGTTGCACGGGTTGAAAGTGATACCGACTCCCGCGGGATTGAAAACGACGGGTGCGGCGGTGTACGCGCGAGTGATCGCGCCGACGACCATAACTTCCTCTCAGTCGACGGGCAATCAGCAGCAGACCATTCAAACGCAACCATCCAGGAACAATACTTACAATACACCTTGACAGAATTGATGTCGCTTCCTTCTTTTTTCATTTACCCTCGTTCCTCTCTCACTTTAATCTTCACCCCCTCCCTTCGTACCCTTTTATTCTTAACCCTTTGCACTCAAACTCTTTCTCTGCTAAAGCTTTCACCAGCTCGGACTTTTCTTGGCTCTGTCTGCCTGCGTAATACGCGATTTATTTGATGGCAAAATTTGTATATAAAATTTCAAAGGTAAGATGTATTTTTAACGTTATTTTATTATTATCGCGACGTGTGAACATTTTGTAAATGAAAAGTTGAATTATAAATTACTTGTAATTCATCGTCGTCGCTGGGTATCTTGAAACAATGCTTCTTCCGTCACATTTTTCACCATGCTGAATAGTATTTCGGTGCGGTATTATCGTTGGTGTGCCCGAGAGGTACACTTCGAGTGAAACGCGAAACTTCGGCAACGCCTGTGAGGAGTACTTGGAGTGCAAAGGGTTCATATTTGCGCCCAGCAACGCGACACGTTCGTATGTATAAAAAAATAAAACTTGCGGAAGAAAGAAAGGCAGGGGAAGAAAGGGAAACAGAAGCGTAATAAAATTTGGTAAGCTCGGTCAACAGACACGCGTAGACGTGCGTTACGTTGCGGTTACGTTAAATATCGCGTATTATTTAAATTTGGCGGACTGGTGAAATAGAAATGGTCCGGTTTGCGTTCGATACATTACGCGGAGATCGAGGCGCAACGTTGCAGTGGCTACGAAAAGTATTTGCAACGTGCTGCGCTTATTTTAACGTCTAGCTGCAACTTAATTAGGTCTAAGCTCGTTAAGTTTTCTATCGCGTAATAGAATGTCCCTTGCGCGACTGGCAAACGTGCAGTTGCGCAAATGCGAGTACAGAGTTCCCTCGTTTAGAGTCTCAGCGTCGAGACTTTTATATATATATATATAAAAAAAGAAAGGTACGTTATTTTCTGCGCAACTTTTTTTTATCGTTGCCCTTTGCAAATGAAACGTTGTAAACGGAAAAATTTCCGAAATGCGAAAGTGCAGGCTTCAAGCTTTAAAACGAGCCCGAGTTGATTCTCGTACGATGCTTCTTTACAAAGTTACAGCAGTTCAAAGCGTGACACGTTTTTCGTCGACGCTTTTTGATCTCTTAATTTTGCTAGCGAAGGGTTAACGTATTAACTTATCGTAATGAATTAGTGAATCGATCTCCATTAACGTGGAGTTTCAAAAGACCTTTAAACGAGGGAAAAAGGCGTGTGCAAATACTTTTTGCGGTCACCATATATATATATATATATATATATATGGGGACACTTGAATGGAGAAGACACGTGATCGTGAAATTGTTTTATATTAAGTGTCGAATTATTTACAAATGCATGGGTACGATTTTAAATACAAAAAAAACGAGAAAAACACCGTTTCTTCGTTGCGTTCTCTCTTGTATCAAGAAGAAGATTCTTGCAGCGTTGCATGTAACGTATAAATAAACCTTATTCCGTAACGGGTAAATCGTTAAATTAGTTTTTACAGATTCTGTGTGTGTGTGTGTGCGCGCGCGCGCGTGTGTGTGTAGGAAAGTTTAACTATGAATATACACCTAGGCAGCGATTAGCCACCGCGTCTTTGGTCCGTTTGTTTTTCTCTCTCTCTCTCTCTCTCTCTCTCTCCGTAAAAGAGTAATAATATCGTTCAGAAGACATCGATCTATGTACAGAGTTACGTAAAAGTGGCGTCATACAAAAAACACGAAAGAATCGGCGCACAATGAGATGCACTTACATTTACAAAATTACGAGGACGCAGCGCGTTCGTCAACTCCGACGTCGTCTTCGCATGCAGCGTCAACTTTCTTTCCTCCCTGAAAAAGAAAAGATCTCTCTCTCTCTCCCTTCGTTCTCTTCGATACCGCGTGAAATTTTTGTTTCCCTCTGAAATAAGAGTTCGTTCTCTGCGATGCAGCGTCAAACTTGTTTCCTCTGGAAAAAGAAGAGCTCGTCTTCTATGATGCAGCGTCAAATGTGTATACTTCGATAGAAGAGTTCGTCCTCTGCCGATGCTGCGGCAAATTTACTTCCTCCCCCCAAAAAAAGGAGAGATCACCCCTCCCTACGATTACGTTTCCTCGGAGTTGCGTATATCTTGGAAAATGTCTATTAAATTGTTCACGCCTATCAAGTATCCATCCTCGTGGTTGCCCACTTGCCACTCGGCGTCGTGATGGATCCTCGGAAGATGCTGGGGCAACGGTAGCGTCTTGGCGAAGTCGATCATCCAGATGCCGGCGTTTTTCGTGTCGTGGACGAACAGCAAACTGGAGCCGACTACTTCGTGCGAGGCGAAGAACGGCGACGCCTTCAGCGTGGCTCTGATCGCCTTCAGACGTTGGATATACTTGGCCAGCACGTGCGGATAGCCTTCCACGAAACGCTTCAACGCCTCCGTCACCTGTTCTCGAGTCCTGGTGGTCTTGAAGTCCTTGGACGAGCCTCCGTGGGCAAGCTTGATGCCTTCCACTCGGAAGCCTAGCGTGGCGGTACTCGAGATGGTTTCCCGCCAAACCATGTACCTCGGTTTCGTGACCCCTTGCACGCGACGTTCCTCGGCGGTCGGCGCAGTTGGATCCACTTGCACCATCTTCTCGTACATGTCTTTGCGTAGCTGTCGAACGGAAATTCGGAATTTACGCGTAAATTCGCGACGCCAACCATTTAAGATGCGGACAATGTGGTCGATTCTATGCGGCATACATTTTTCTATACGTCAGAGCTAATTAGAAGAATGCTTGTCGAATTTCTGTACAATACTTTACAAGCTCATCGACGAGTAGCGTTAGATTCGAATGGAATTTTTAATTCATCATTGTTGATTATACGCAGTGTCTTTTCATACGTAGAAACACGTTCAGATAAATATTCGCGTAACGCAATGAGAAATCCTATAAGGAATCAATTGGTTCTAAAAGCTCGCTCGTTATTAGCATACATCGAAGCGTACGCGACTACGTATTTAGACCTAACGAGTGAATTCCAAGTCTACGATTCGTAGCAATGTTACCGCACGCGACACATCGATAACAGGAATGAACACGATCAATTTAAATAAACACGAATATTTGCACTCGAACGAAGCGATTGGAGATACGTGGCAATTTGAACGGCGAGCAAAATTACGACGAGCGAGATCGTCGTCATCGTTGGTAACGAAAGGATTAAAGAGCTGCGTAAAATCGGCCACGTGACACGCGACAAGTTAACAAGTGAAAATACCTTAGGTCTCTCCTTGGCTTTCGCGAGCTCCGACTCCAAATACGTTCTCACTCCGACTTTGCAATCCATCACGCAGGGATGCTCGAAATCTCCAAGAAGATCCTGCAGCTGCAAGTAAGAAGATACCACGGTCCTCTTGCTCGCCGAATCATCGGCGGCGCTGTCTTTCTGAAGCGTTTGCCCTGCCTCGGTCTCCTCCGCGTTCCCCTCTTCCGTTTCTTTTACGTCTAAAACACCTTTGAATTCGGGCACGTACGGCCTCAGCACGTCGTTCATCAGCAACCGAAAGCAGGCTTCCTCTTGAGGGCAGAGTTTCTTTAGAATCGTCCCAGGAGTTGGTCCCGCTCTGAAGTTCCCTTGATGACCCGCCAATTGCACCTACCATCGATCATCAGAAAAAAAGCCCTTCTAAGAATTATTCGTAATTGCGAAGTGGCGCGGTTGAGAAATTTCAATCGACAGAGACTCGACCAGCGGAAACTTGTTTCAGCATTAGAATACGATTTGATACGCGTTCAGTTTCAGCGAAAAAGCCCCGAATTAATTTGCACGCCTAATAGAAGATTGGAGCACGGATTCAATTATTCGAATTGATTGAAATAATTGCACGCGAAATGTGCCTGGCAACGTTGAACGGTGTTAATCTTTAAAGAGTTAAAGGATTGAAACAATTTGCTCCCGTTTCGCTTGGATCGTCAACGACCCGGGTCGCCTACGAACAAATTAATCGATGCGTAGAAAACTTTGAGCCGCATAAAATTGACCACTTTATATGCAACGACCTAATAATTTTCAAGAAACGAAGATGGATTGCTGCTCACCCATGGGTACCGTTGCTTCTTGTACGTCTGGAAGAACGGCGTCCAGTGCACGATATTTCGGAGCTTCCTCCATCCCGACGACTGAAACAAAACCCGATTTATTAGTTGCTACACCGCTGACAACGAGTAGGAGATTCGTTCGCGTTTCACTCAAATACGAGTGCAAGTATTGGTACTTCTGTATAAGATCCGTCTGATCAACGATATCGTTATTAATCGGCGATGAAAATACATAGGCACGATGTGTTCCATTTGTCTATCATTTTCGTTTAATATAATCTTAAGAATGAAAATGCATCGTTGCTGAATTTCGCGGACTCTGAAGTCTGGGCAACTTTTCGATAAGAATTAAAAGTATGGACAAATGCAATTTTGATTAATATAGAGTTTACTAGAAAATAGAACAGATATAAATAGGCGGTCTAATATATCGTCGAATCAATTGATCGTGGGCTAATATTGCCACGCAAATGAAGACGGATAATAATGCTCTACGTACAGAGAAATAATATATCCATGGTTTTAATAAACGATCGGTCAACTTTGAGGGTGCACATATGCATTCTCCTTATCGAAAGGGTTAATCATTCCTAGCTGTTCGATATTCACGAAATTTGCCACTATATCAAAAACGAAGGCCGATAGCCTATTTTTGCAGGAGTAATACCGTCCTTTGCAACGTACATAAAAATCAGTCAAACGTGGCGAAGAAATAACAGTTTGAGGACGAGTTTAGCGAAACTCATCGAGGGAGGAGGGAGATTGGAGAGAAAAAAAAGAAGCGTAAGAATGGCTGTTTCCCGTGGTTACCTTCGGGATCTTTCTCTCAGTGGATTTATCAGTGTAATCGGAGTCCCATTCGGAGCTCAAATCGTCTCCGCTCGCTTCTCCCCATTCCAAATTAGTCTGCGGGACTTCCAATAGTTTCAAATATTGCTGGTAGCCCGAGCAACTCTCCGCGCAACTCTCCTCCCCGCGTAAGTTACTTTGAACTCTGCTGCACTTGTCGCACTTTAAATTCTTCTTAAAGTCTTCAGTGTTGTCGCTTCTCAACGATAACGAAACGTTCTTCGCGCCGTCGGTCTTTTCGGTTCTCAAGGGAGTCACATTGCTCTTTTCAACGTTCATCTTCTTCAACTTCGAAGCACTGTTTCGCGCGTCTTTCGGTTGAAGAAGTCCGTTCTGCGATGTCTGCAGCGCTTTGCAGCCGTCTTCCTTCTCGCGATTCCCATCGTCGCGTTCATTGGAATCGTCGTCGGATCTTTTCGCGCCGATCTCCGACCGATTAGGTTTCTCCTCCTCGGAATCGCCGGTGCAACGGTTATCCTTCGATTGCTCATCATTGCGCGACTTCTCTTGAATTTGCGGGACCATAAAAGACGGAGAGGGACTTCTGGAAGATGACGGCGATCGATGATCCAGGAGGGTGCCGGAGTATCGCCTCGAGTGTCTTCTGCTTCTCGATCGAATCATCTTTCTCTGCTTCAAAGACCTTCCCTCGCATTCGTCCACGTCAACGATGCAGTCCTCGAGCGCCGATTTCGCGCAGATCACTATCTTTGGTATGGTTAGTCGGTCGTAGGTCTGCTGCATGTTCCAGTGGCGAAGCGACTCGTGAAAAAGGATGCAGCGGATTGTTCGCGGTGATTCGGAAGAATCCGGGCGCCGCTATCCTTGCGAAATCCTTGCGACTGTTTGCGCGGATTCATGGCTAGCGCGGTCCGCGGGAGCAACAATTTCATATATGTAGTAGAAGGTTGAACGCGTAAACAGCGACGTGTGTCCCACTTCTTCGAACACCGAATTGGATGCTAATGAGCCCGCGCGTCAATGGAAATTCTCGCTGGCTTTCACGCCTTCGCGTTCGAAGAAACGCGCCGCGCCGCGACCATCGTTGCCTTTCTTCGCTTCTGCAATTCGAAGCTCCTCCAACTGCTCTCCTTGCACCGTTCCACGATATTCAATGGTTGAACAGGCGCACAGGGCTTTTGCACGTCTCGAATCGTTTTTAACTCTTCCGCTGCGGCGGCGAACTTCCATCGAATAACGAAAAAGTGGCCGAAATATTGAATTACATTGCGACGATAAATTGCTCTTTGCTACTATTTCGATGGCAAACAAATGAACGTCTATAAAACACTGATAACAGTGAAAGGATTAACTACAAAGTACGATCCGAACAACACTTGGCTGGCGACTCCGATACGGGAGTTACATATTATAGTACTTGCCAGGTGCGGCACGTCGCGCTGCGATTAACAACGCCTATTGTCTCTTTGTGCTACCCGAAAGTAGGAGAATTCCAAAGCAGCAGGTCCGATGGTAGGAGGTATCGAGGAATAGAAGAATTCCACGTATAGGAGAATCCAAACGTAGGAGAATGCCAAAGTAGTAGAATCCAAACGCAGGAGAGTCGAATAGTTGGAGGACTCAAAAGTAGCAGAATTCCAAACGTAGCAGAATCCAAGAGTAGGAGAATCCCAAAGTGGTAGAATCCAAACGCAGGAGAAAGCCAAAATAGAAGAATCCAAACGTAGGAGAGTCGAATAGCGGGAGGACTGAAACGTAGGAGAACCCAAATCAGCGGCTTTCGCGGTTTCCTTTGAAGCATCGCGCGACCATTGCAGTCAGTGTCTTTCTACTTCTCTGCAAGTCGAAGTTCTTCTCCAGTGCCCCGTGTATCTCCGCACCGTTCGGGAGTAGAAAAATCCTGAAGCGAAAATAGTCCAAAAGTAGAGAAGACGCAGAAACAGCGTCCAAAGGAATTCGGTTTTCTTCGGAGTCCGAAAATCTCAGTGGAATAAAAAAAAAAAGAAACAACGATGGGCAGTGATTAACGCTGGCCCCGATGTATCCAGCAATCATCGAGACACTTTCTCTCTTTTAGCCAGCCTCTATTTCGTGGCTGGCGACCACGAAAGCGACTACGACGATCATGGTCCTGCGGGCGAGCAAGTTACGCACGCGAGGATAATTATCTTAATGACGAGCTGCGACCGAATCGAGACACCTGGATCGACTGGTTGCCTTGCGTCCACCCACGTCGAGGCCTCTTCTTTCAGCCGCTGGAAAGCGAGACTCGTGTGCCACTTTTTTTTACCCGCTCCTCGATCGTTACGCAAAATTCAAAGCCTCTGTAATGTGCGGTAAGTATTTTTTTTTTTTTATTCCTCTCCTTCGCTCCGAACCTTTTATTTTCTCTCCTCGATCTTCTTTGCAAACTTGGCTTCGATTAAACTCCAATTCGTATTTTATCCTCTTTCGCTTTTCTCCTTTTTGACGCTTGGCTTCGTTTCGTTGCGAACACAGCCTTCCTCTCTCCTTTTTTCCCTCCTCGATTTTCTTTCCAATTTAAAGTTGGATTATTCGTCGTTCTGTATTTCTTCTTCGATTAAACTTGCGTAGCTTTAATCTCTTTTACAAACTTTGATTTGTATTCCGCGAATAGTTCACTCGTCGAATAAATTCGCCCAGTCTTCTCTCTTCCCCTTCCTCGAAAAAATCTTCTTTGCAATTTCAGTTCACGTATTCCTTGTTCGCGATTTTTTCTTCGATTAAATCAACTTTCTTCGTATTAAATGTATTTTGTACTTGGAAGTTCTCAGTCTTTAGCCTGGATTAATAGCTTCTGTTAACGAGCACTTGTCAGTGAAAGGATTTTTTTCGCGAACTTGTCACAAGCGATCCAAGTTTTTACAAGTTTCCTTTTAATTAACGTTCCTCCTTTTCCCCCTCCTGTTACGTAACCTCTGTAGCTTTACGTTGCTCTCCGACCTTAGCGCGTTATGCCGTTCCGAAAAGAACGAAATTTTTCTCACAATCAAAGGCGATTACGTTCCGTGACTCGAAGAAGGTTTGAGGATCGCTCGGGCAGAATTATGTGAGCGGAATAGAAGTGGACGAATGGTAGAATTGTGCCTAGGTCACGTCGATGAATCACCGGCGCCGCAGCTTTTGTCAAATTTCGACGTTGCTTCCGAATAATCGTCGCCACTTACGTTTCACGATCGTTTGGTCGGTCGGTCGATCGTCGATTATGTAATACCGCTGAAAAGCAAACGTGACGCTTTGCAGCCGCGATATACATACGTGCGACTCCTGCGATACGCGGTTCCGCTTGGAATTTCTCGCGTGCCGCTCGCAGCTAAATTATTCAGCCATTGCGCTGTTTCGCAGGGATCCAGTGGGTCTTTTATTCGCCTCGCGGACAGCGAATGGCCAACTCTGACAGCGACGAACGTATCGAGATCGGGAAAACGCGTCGATGTTTGCCTTTTTTCGTAGCGAATCGTTTTTGCAATTTCCCAGGCAGGCGGGTAGGCAGGTTTCTTATAAATTGTAACACTTGTTAGATTAGTAGCATTTACGCTGAGATTAGATTGAGATTTATGCGCGAAGCTAATAATATAGGAACTGCATCGATGCATTCGGGTAGAATAATGCAAATCGAGAGCACGTGCTTCGGCTCCTATCTCGGTGACTCTTGCATAAGCGATACTGCAAGCGAAAAGCTTTGCTTGCTTGCCTGTTTAAACGACGCGAATCTTATCGCGCGTGTCCGCTCGTGGATCCGAGACGCTTCCGGCTGCGTTTCGCGCACCGATTGCTATTCGTTTCGCACGGACGTCCAGTAACGTCCTCCTCTTTCCTGTATGTCCAAACAACTTCGCATTTATCGTTAAATTTTCCGAAGCAAAAGTAATATTCGAGTTCTTCGCGGCGGCGAGCACGAAACGCAAGCATTCGCGATAAAACTCCATTGATTAAGTCCCTCGAAGCGCGATCTTTTATACGCGTAAATAATCGAGTTAACTATTACTGCGTTAGCATATCGATTATTATTCGTTTCACAGGAATGTCCAGTTAAAGTTCTTCGATTCCTCTCTCCTGTCTATCCAAATATCTTTCGATCTTCCTTGCAAATTCTCAGAAGCAAGTATTTTCTGTTTTCACGAGTTCTTCGCGGTAGAAAAAAAAAAATAATTCGTAACAAAACACTCAAGATTAACCTCTCGTAAAACGCGAAACGCCGTAACACCGTAACGCTGTAAGCTTGTATTTATTTAAAAAATCTATGATCTCGCATAGCGAGCAATTGAGGTTGGAATTAAAGTCAATTGCAAGCACAGCGTTTCGTTCTTTTATTGGGCCATAAATTCATCGCGAGCGGGACGCGTCAACAACGTAAGACAAAAAGAGTTTCCATCGTCTCCGATTCCGTGGCTCGGCTTTTAGGCTCGCCTCCTAACCACTTTCGAGACTTTCACTGTGAACCGACGCTTCTCTGTTCCATGGATCGCAGCTCGTCGCGATCGATGGATCCGGGGCTCGCGGGCAGCTACGAGCGAGCACTTGGCCACTGCACAGAAGAGACACGCGTCGCACACGATTCCCCACGAAACACAACGATCCACGACCTCGAGCAACGTTGCTGCAATTATTTCACCACGTGGAAACGAGGCTACCGCCTCCGTCGGAATTCGGAATTCGGTATGCGTAGTACGCAAAACAAGAATCGCAACGATGCACGCGGAACACGCGGATTTTGTTTCCCCCCCCCCGAATGTTGTATTATGCGCCAGCCGAGCGGCTTTTTTCCTTTTTTCTCGATCGGAGACGCAAATTCAGCGGAGCGGCAAAGCAACCGCGACTGCACGGCGATCGAAATGCGTCATCGACTAATTAACTGGCGCACGCGAACGTCATTAGTGGTGTTATCAGGAGTGGACGACGAAACGCCGCGCCGCGCCGCGCCGCGTTCATTCGGAGGTCGTGGGGCCTTCATGGTCGACCGGAAGTCGCGTATCTTCGTCGTCTTCCCCTAGGCATTGACGAAACATAGAATAAACTATCCCATTCTTATACGAAATCATCGACTAAGAACAGGATAGACCGCTTCGCCAATGCTTTTCTTTGTCGTGAGCTCCGAATCCGTTTTCATTCTTACCTTTTCGACTGTCTAAAATGTATAACTTTTGCATATGCTCTTACATTTCGTATATCAAAATACTTTAGAAGTGTTTACGCTCTTTGTCGGATAATAAAACGAAAGATATTCTTCCGGAAAGTCTGAATTTTTAGGTTATCGGTATTTCAAAGCATGTGACACGAAGTCCCATAAGATGATCGGTTTATCCTATATCTCGTCTACGATGAAATGGCCCCCTTCTTACCAACGTGAAACAGCAGCGTTTTTAAATAAAAAGAAATTGCAAGTAAATACCGCGCCATATACGCGTTTCCGATGTACGCGATCTCCAGTAACGCGAATAGAAGTATACGTTCACATGTAGCGGACTATTGGCATTTCATTTTCCGTAAACCGAATTTCATTTACTTTTACGATACGAACAAACGTACATACGCGTAAAGTGAAACGTTTCATTTCAACGCGGAAATCGAGATGCAATACGTGTACTGCTATAAGCGTACAAAATGGTAAAATACCCGTACAAGTGTATAAAAGTAAGAAATGGGAATCATGCAATGAGATGAACGTTCACGACGTTAAATACGTAAATAGAGATGGTTAAATTTCGCAACCTTGATGGTCGGATCGAATACAATTCTTGTAGGAACTATCCTAATTGCAAGGGGTATAAAAAACCTTTACCTTTTTTACACGCGTCGAAGTTCAGTTTGAAATTTACGATGTTTCCTACAAATTATAATGGTCTATCCTGTATTTAGTCGATACCGTTTTGCAATTCGTGGCTTCGATTGCCGGCAAAGGATCAAACAGTTGACAAAAGTTTATCGGGGTGCACGGGAAATCTTGTTGAATTTCGCATGTGAAAATCGTCAGCCTTTCGGCCGATTTCTTCTTCGTAGCGAACTCGATGATCGATTGAAAAAGAAGAGACATCTTTATCGAAAGGAGCGCGAGCGCGAAGGTGCGAAAAGCAAGATTCCACCGGATAGCCGCTAATATGGTCATGCAACTCTGGTCGCATTCAATGTCGCGTGCATTCTTCTCCGTTTCCCTTGAATTGCCAGCAGCATCTCCGCGTACGCGAACATATGTACACCGTCTCCCACGCGTCTCCTCTTAGCGCATTAAACGGGCCACTTAATTATTCAATTTCACGCGGACAAATTCGAGTACTCGGCGTGTCTCTCTCTTTCTTCGGTTGAATTGCGCAACGATCGCGCAGAAACTGGGTCCCCGTGCGCGTGCACGCGTGACGTTTTTATGGAAATTTCACGATATTCATAAATCAGTTATTATCACGGTTAAGCGTGCCGTAGTAGCTTTCTCTCCGTCATCCCGTATCTCCGTTTCGTCATCTCTGTTTTTACACCGCGACACCGACACCGACATCGACCAGCTTCGTCATCTCTTTTTGCCAATAACAGCGTCTCCCTCGAGCCTCGCAAGTCGATGATCGATGGCAATCCGAAACGTTTGCTAATCGAAGAGGCGAACGAAGACTTGGAAGGATCTTTCGATGGTCGCGGTCCAATTGAATCGGAGAAGAAATAAAGAAGCGAAGTTAAACGAAGGCGGGAAGCCCTTGACCCAGATGCTAAGCGACGAAAAAGTGTTCGATAACCCGGTACAAGGATCGGGAGTCGCGAAAATTACGCGGATCCACGAAAAGGGTCGATTAAACCAGGCTTTCTCTAATGGGGTGCGCCGCGGAATCTTAACATAATAACTTCTCTGATTTTTCGCGAGAACTTAACTAACGCGTCACGTATTTTGAAGAGGAGAGATTCGCTTCGACTTCGGGAGAAATGAAACTTGAATTGGTTAACGTAGAATCGAGGAAACTTGTTGCATACCATCGACTAAGCGCGATGTTTCCTTTCTTTACGCGATCGGTATTCCAATTCGACATTTACGATGTTCCTTATAAACGCGTGATCTATCCCTGTACTTGGTCACAATGGCTTGTACCTTAGCTTTTCGTACGATTTACGAATGTCTGCACAGCGAAGCCAACCGAGCGCAAAGGGTTAAAGATCGCACGCGGGTGTCGTGAAAATAGATCCTAAAACGCGTCTATCTCTTAAAATTGCTTGGCACCAGAGGGGCTAAGAAATATCGCGAAGCGCCAACGTAAACGTATCGCGAGACCTAACGTCTATCCAGCATTCGTTTGCGCCGGCTAACGCAGAATCGTACAGGTTAATTGGCCGGGACGTGAGAGAATTGGAGAGCAAGCCGTCATTCCTCTTTTCAAGAGAACTAGAACGCGATCGAGAGGCGATGGAAGGTGGCCGATTAGGCAACGGCCCCGCGATGGAAAAGGGAACGGTGCGGTTAATAGAGGCTGCACCGCCTCCTCTCCTGGACCACCGGCTACGCTCCGTGCAATCCGATTTTAATCTATTTCTCAAGAACAATTTTCATCGCTGAATTTACAATCTACGATTCACACACGAATTAGTCCCTTGGCCTGCGATAACGAGTCACACTCATATCCCAGCTTACATCTTACTTATATCTAAGCTTATATCTTAGCTTTGTCTTACAAGATTGAGGGCTGAGAAATAGGAACGTGCTTAAAATGTTCGTACGATTTGTACTCGACGCGATACGATTGCGACGATCGACTAAAGCTAGCGTACGTATGCGTAGGTAATAAAATAATTGTGGGGCAAGGGGTTAAAGATCCAAAATTGACGATACCGCTGCAAAAAAATCCACCGTTACGTCTCTAACGTGAAGACGATATAACGTATAACGTCAGAGGCAACGAGCACGCGTTCCTACGTTGCATCGTAGACTTCAAATCTTACGGCGTTTTTCACACGCTTACCTTTAGCTATGAGATATGAAAAGAATTCGTAAAGGTTTTATTTAACGATCCATAGGCACGCGTACCAGCGAATATCGGATAAAAAGAGACGGAGTACTTCGAGAGAAATGTTAAAACCGGATTGCAGAAACACGGTGAACTTCGAGGGAAAAAGTGGCCGAGTCTTGGAGCCGACAGAGGTCGAACGTGGACTCGCAAGAATTCAGGCCTGTCCGGCGGTCGATAGAGATTGGTCAATCGGTACTCTGATCGATCATCCGGCTGTCGACGAGCCTGTATTTAATTACCCGTCGAATTGTCCCTAGGCATACGAAATGAGAGTGAAAACGATATCGACTAGTAGCTTGCGAAACGTCTATTTCTTGATCTACCGTTGAAAACCTCCTCCAGGCTATTTCGATAGATATTTGTTTAAGGAACAATGCGTTGCTGGATGGCAGGCTAAACGGTATATCCCGGTACAACTTGGAATCGAAGTTAATTATCCTTCTGATTGCTTCGGTCCATTGTTGGATCATGGCAAATTGCCTGCAGCCCCGGCGGCTTCGTTATTCGAGGCTTTGCGCGATCGTTCTCTTCTGGTTAAGGCATGATTGAGAGTTCCAGTGCGCGTTTGCACAGCGCTGAATAGCCGGTAATTAAAAAAGAAACGAACCCGCGGCGTGTTTCGAACGAGTCGGCCAGTGCAAATAAAACTTAATAGAGGAATAGCCGCGAATTGCTTTCGCAATTTGGACACGCGAGTCCGATTCCTTTGTTGCGTAACATTGTACATCGCGAAGGAATCGAAGAAGTTGCAAGACGAAGCGGACCAGCTTTGTAAGACCTCGAAGTCTTCGAAACTTTAAGCGCCGATTTTGTACTTTGCAAAAGAAGCATGTTGCTTTCAGAACCGAAGCACGAATCTTCACTTGTTTACCGTAGATAAATATCGATAGCCGAAGACGAATCGGAGGGGATTTTGTAACATCTTCCAAGCCGTTCAACATACGCGAGGGAGAAGTCTTCGAGATTGCTTGTATCAATTATATTAGTTACATAATTTGGTACATTAAATTAGTTACATTAGTCCGCGAAGATAATTGCCTCCGTTATCCGAAGGCACAAGTTTAAAGTTGAAACGAAGTTCTTCGCACTTTGTTATCTTTCGTTCCGAACGTTAGACGAATTACTTATTTATTCTGTTCGTTAAATGGGCGGATAAAAATACCCACGTTTATACAAAATTAAGAGACGCAAACGGTGAAAAGAAAGGGACGAAATTTACGAATAGCAATAAAACGAATTACTCTGATTACTTAACAGCTATCCAGATTATTGTTACTATTGCAGACATTCGAATATTCGGATTATCAGTATAAAATAAAGAATCTGGACTACGCGGCCGACTCCAGTACAAAGTTTCGAAGGGTTTCCGAAATTTCCAGGGGCAACATCGTCTCGGAGTAACATAAAATACGAATTACCTTCTTCCTACCGAGCAGCGACGCGCCGCGTTGATAGTCGTCGACGATTCCCAGCAAGCAGTCGTCGCATTTGCAATAAAAATTCCCACTGGACGCCGAGTCGCTGGACAGAAAGGAGTTGTAAGTGCTGACGCTGGTCTGGCTGTCCATAGAATCGGCCCTTCTCAGAAGGAACTTATTCTTCTTCCCCGCGAGTCGATCCGCGTCGCGATCATCTTCGCGGAGACTCTGTTTCTCGATCTTCGCCAGTAAAATCTGCTCCATCAGATTGAGAGTCGGCGGCGTGGACACCGTGGGCGACGCGGGCGTAGCCGAGGCACCGCTCCTCGGATTCTCAGCATCGTTTCTGCGATTCTCAGCGTCGATCCTCGAATTCTCGCCGTCGACATCGGCGTCGCTCTTCTTCTCCGCGTCCATGTCGCCTGAACGTAGGTTCGCTTCACTCTGATCGGTCTCCTCGGGTTTACGAGGCTCCAGGTTTCTTTACAATTCAGATTCCGCCTTGTTTTCGTGCTGTGCACGTACCACGCGCAGACTTCTAACAGGCAACGATCGGGTTATCGTGTAGTTGCCCCTGTTAGCTCTCGGTTTAGATGCCCGGCTCTCGAATACTCTTCGATTCGAAATTCTCTGACGTTTCGGATCCTCTAGAATTCTCCCGATTCTTTGCAACTTGCCCTCTCTCTTCAATTTAACATACCGCATATATTGTACGTATTCTTGGATTTGGAATGCTGCGCGATCTTCCGCGATTCAGAATTAATAACAATTTGTCCTCTCTTCGATTTCAAATGCCACGTATGTATGTATATCCGAAGTAGCGTTGGATTTCCAATAATTCCTCGGCGATCGAATCTTCTAGAATTCTGAATTTCTCGCGGCTTACTCGGCGTTTTACTTTCGATTTGCAACACTACGCGTAGTATCCTAGCTAGTCTAGGATTCCAGAACGTCCGTTTCTTTGGTTCGGCAAATTAAACGCGAACACTCGCAATCTTGGCATGATTCGACTGATGAACGACACGAGTTCAACGGGTATTAAACCCTCATTGATGAACGGCACGATTCATTTGGATGAACAATGACTCCACCAAGTCCCTTTCACCGTTCGTGTTCCCTCCATTCACGACCGCCTGTAAACTTTTGTCACCGACCTGCACTCACACTGACAGTACGGTGTGTTCCTTCTCCCTAACGACGCGTTCGATACCGTCGCGTCCGGCCTTGACGTATTCAAGGTTTCGATCAACGCCGCGGGAGAATCATCATCACGGGGATTAATTTTTGCCAATCCAATGCATCGCCCCGTCCCGTTCCACGCGCTAAACTGAACCTAACCACTCGAAGAAACGCCGCGATATGGTAAACCGGAGGCCGAGTTTTACGTAACGTGCTCCAATTAGAAGCAATTAAAGGAAACTTGAAGAGGAAATCGACAGTTTCCTTTTCCACCGCGAATATACGTACGAAGATCGTTTATCGAGCTTCGCGGCGGATTTGTACGATGCTAGGCGGATATACTTGCGACGGACGACGGGGGAAAAGAAGAAGAAGAAGAAGAAGAAAAGCACGAGGATGTGGAAGATCGGGAGCAACGCGTCGGAGGCAGGCCCGGTTGCACAGTTTTCCTCTACTGACCCGAATTGATCGCTTCCTGTTACCAGTCGGCCACTCTGTCGCATACATTCTATGCTACACGTGAATATATCTCGCTGCAATCTAATAGCCTCGACCAAACTATCGTTTTTTCACCGACTGGGTCGTATCGCTTGGGCGTCAACCATTCGAGCGGCCAGGGGGAATTGGGGAAATCTTGTGGAAAACTGCTAAGCGGCGAGATCATCACGCTTCCTTTGTTCCACGTCGAAACACGCTAAACGCCGCACCACCGCTTCTTTTATTCAAACAAAGGCACGACTCGTTATTCGTATGATTCGAATGGTTCGACTCGTGAGTTATCGTTAAAATTAGGCACACAAACTATGGATAGAAGCCGAGGACATCGCGATTCGATGCAGCGGCACATTTCGATATGAAATCTGAACACCGCGATCGCACTCTTCTCGGCGTTTAAACGGTTAAAGGGTTAAATGGGGAAAGTGCAGTAGCGCGGCGAGGCGTTTTGTAGCAGCTTAGATACGGTTGTTTTCGAAGCCAGCGATCAGGTGGATCGTCTAACCGGGCAGGAAACGAATGGTGTTTGATTACATCCTCTCGGTATCCGTCCTCTTGTATAATCAACGAGTATTCGATTCTCTGATTGACGCAATAGCCTATGTATGTGTATGTACTTGCTCGGCCTCTCTACCCGTCCTCGAATCGCAACAATTTTCGACTTCCTCCTCGACATCGCGGGATATCGAACATCTTTTCAACGGCTACTCGAAGTCGTTTGCTAACGATAAATCCTCTACACAGAGGAACGGAAGCGTGCAGCGAAGTTTAAGTCGCCAGATGAATTACACTTTCCATTATACGATTAACCGAATCATCAACGCCATTTATTTCTGCCGAGAGAATTTCGATCTTCGATCTTACTATCCTTTATTATTTCATTTATTCGCGGGATAGAAAAACCTATTAGCGAAGAAAGTGATACAATTATAGAATATTAAACTCGCAACGTTCCCCCAAATCATCGATTTACGTCGTAAAATTTGTATCCCCAAATGGTGAATGTATGGTAAGTAAGTTGATGGAAAATTTGAGCGTTAAAGGGTTAAATAAGATCGAACGTGGATAGCGATATATGTACAATATGTATATAATAGTCGATCGAGGATGGAAGATTTGGCCTTTCCGATACGATCGATCGGATTTGCGATCGTGCCAATTATATTAATCATTCGTTTGATCTCCTTTCTTTCTACGTTTAGAAATCGGTTGCCTTGGGACCATTATAATCAGTCTAATTTATTTGTTCTTTCGTCCGATCGGCGTGAATTCTCGTTGCGCGCGTCTATACGTTTACGCTGTCGCATAAATAAATGAATAAAGAAACGCATGCAAAGCAGCGAAAGGCGTAAATAAATGGCAAGTGAATACTACGGAATATCGTTTATCTTACAGTTCGGTATGCAAATGTATTCGAAAGCGGAGGAGAAGAGAAAGAAAAAAGGCCACTATCGATGATCTCAATGTGGAAACGTCGCTATCGGCGATTTTACGATACCGGTGATCAATAATTCGGCTGAATAAACCATCGATCTTCGGCTGGCTTTTCGTAATCTTCCGCGAAGATGGATAGCGGGTCCTCCGTCAGAAAGACTTCTCGATAAATATTCGCCTCGAGTCGACGAACGGATGGACAGCTATCCAAGAGGAAACTATTCGAAACTCTAACGTAACTGTCACCATTAAAGGAACTCGATGGACGTTTCACACATGCAAAACGCTTAACCCTTTTGCGAACAACACCGAGCTCGTCATTTTTCTGCCCATCCATTGAAGGCAACCAATCCATGAATCCATCGGAGTTGCAAAATTTCTCGCAGAGAAGACGACTGTATTTGGCAAGCTCGCCAAAAATTGTTTCGCCGATTAACCCATTCAGGGACGAATCATCGAAGAGCAGATTCAAATGATTTCATTCGATGCTTCCCACGTGAAAAGAAACGGTATAAAGCAAACGCTAGTGAAAACGTATTACCTTAGGACGAGAAATCTGTTCTACATTCATTCTCGCCGTACCTCGCGTATTAATAGATTATGTTCATCTACGAACACTTCGTGCCGTGAAATCGATTTCTTTGGTAAATGACCGCATGCAAGAAGACTATTCTAAGCCATCTAATACGAATTCGTTACCTCTGTTTACCGCATATTATATTCCTTTAACTCTTTACCCATCCCATATTGTAATTGTCACCAAGGGGTAACAAATGAATTCAGATGTCGGTTATAGGCTACTCGAACGTCTACCCTAGTTGCCGCAAAATCTAATGAAAAAGAAAAATGGCGAAGATAGCAGGAGCACTGGCACGATTTTACTTTCCTTAACGAAAAGGTCGGCTGGCGGTTGCACGATGAAAGGCAGAGGCGAAGTATCGCCTTTTTCGGGTCAGCACGCGAGGATTTCGAAAGCGAGAGGCGGTCGTGAAATTTTTCAAGCGCCCGCGATATTATTTTCAGTCACGGCTGTCGATGTTTTATTCATAACGCGTTTGACACGGTCTCCCTCCGCTGCTTCCCTTTCATCCAACCGATCTCCTGCCCCCGTGTGTTCTTTTTAATTTCTATCTTCGATTCCCCGCGTCGATAACCCAGCAGATTTCGTAATCTTGCACTCACAGTAATTATTCACTCGTTTTGACGTGAACCCGTCCTCTCATCGATCAATAACAAACAGTCAAACGATTCGATTATAACGAATCTTTGGAGAAGTTTCGACAACGCAGAATCTTATCGACGATTGGAGTTCGACGAAAAAGTGCAACGATCGAGAGGGGCATTCGAGATAACGGAGAAGGCTTTAGTTGAATCAGAAGAAGAACGGTGTTTTAAGAAATTTACAGAGAATTAGAAAAATTAAGAGCGGCGTTCGAGATACTAAAGAAGACTTCTTGTATACATTGAAAAACTATAATATAATATAATATAATATAATACATTAAAATAATGGAAATTTGTGGAAATCTTGCACGACGACAGGGATTTAACGACAGACTTGCAGGACACTGCAATCGTTACTCTGCTCGAAACAATTGAGAACAGACTTCAAACGAAAAAAATGAAAAGAAACGATATGGACTTGCTTAGATTAACGAGCTACACCAGCGGTATTATAAAAGAGGCTGACAACGAGTTTTTAAGACCAGAATCGAAATAATACGATCGAAGTGCGAACAGCGACTGCAATATCCTCCTAACTATTTTCAGCACCGTAATTCCGTCAAACTTGAAAGTAATCTGTTTATTGTTTCGCACCGATTGAAATGAAAATAAATACTCAAAGGCAAGCATCCGCTTTTATCTCCTCTTATCGTTGCGAGAATCGATTCGTGGTTCTACACGATTGGAGCTCGATGATAGCAAGGCTCTTTCCTTCGATAAGCTGCGAAGTAGTTCACAATTTGACAATTCTGTTACTCAATTTTTCTCCACCCTTTTGCGCATCAAAAACACTAGGGACTTTTCGCCTTTCGATTAGAAATAGATAAGATGTAGCATACTTGTTTTCGTTGTTTCCAACTAACAATAAGAAAACGAGCAACGCGTTCATTTTCAATCGGATAAAGAAAACCGGACAAGATGCCACATAGTTGCATAGCAGTTGAAACATAATTCAGCGGCAATGAGGGCACTTTCGCCAACGACGAACAGCGTGCAACGAGATCGTCGGTAAATAGCAAACGTTATCCGTTCGGACAACGTTAAAGCCAGCATCACGATAGAATTAGGTTCAACGTAATCGCGAAACTGTCTACGCAGTTTAGCGATGAGAGTAGCGTTTACAGGTAACTGCAGAAAAGCAAATTATACGAGATACCGATTCGATTTATTCGCATTAGACGGAACACATTTTTCGAACACAGGGTAAACGTCCCGCGTACTATTAGCGTCCCTATAATTGTCGATTTAAAATTACATTGTTTAACAGCGAACGAAATGACTCTATTATAATCATCGAACGAATTTCGATAAGGTGTAAATATCAGCCGTACAAAACTAAATAAAGCTATTACATTTTCGACGTAAATTTAGCAGCAGAAAAAGATCGCGACGAAAGATAGAAGAAAAGTGAGAAAATACCTTGGAAGAATCGCGATCGACATTCCTATGGAGTATTTGCTCGAGACCAAGTTCCGACTCGTCGGCAGGATTCGCGTTCAAACAGTTCACCGCGTGTTGTTCACGTTTCGCGCGTCCGCGAGATCCTCGTCGCTTTCTCGCGTGCAATAATAACGCGCGGGCGCAATTACTCGAGCATAAAATCTTCATTGGGAGCGCGGAGAGGCATGGAGCGGTAGCTGGTTGCGCGACTCGTTGAATGAGACACCGACTAATTGCTCGTGACCGATTTGCAAGATTGCCGAACCGTTGCAGCACGCTTTATCGCGCGGCAATCATTTTTCGAGAACTTTTCGAAACGCCTTCGCGGAACTCGGCCTCTTATCTGATGGCAACAGGTCGTGGTCTCCGACGCGGACAAAGCCGCCTACGATACTGCGCCTCTCGCCGGTACAGATATCTGCCGACGATGAATGGAAAACCCATACGAGTGCACCTTTATCTGCGTTGTTTTTGCTTCCCTGGGAATCCGCTCGTCTTTTAGACCAGCTCTATGCCGCGGCTCCAAGATAAAGAATCGAGCTGTTGAGCAACTGTGACGCCTTTGCTCTGCTAATCGCTCGAGAACGTGCAGCAACCGAACGAACAGAGGCCCACGTTGTACACCGTACACGATGCGGCAAGGAAAAGACGAGACCGAATCTCTGCTAGCATACTTATCGTTAGCAATTGCCGTAATATTTAACGCTAACCGTGTCCCGCGATTTTACGTATACCTGCTGTTCGCTAAATTTGTCTCGCGAGGAAAGGGACGCGATGGGGGAAAGAAAATTTGGCGAAACCGATTAGTCGGACGATACGAGAGGTAACAATGAACGTGGAATCTTAAAGTTACGCTAAATTGTATCGGTATTTTGGATTTTGGAAACTGTAAATATTTGGTGGAAAATAGTTGGAAATTGTATCAGGATTTTTCTAGTGAACATTCCGTTGCTTTCCTAAGCGTGTAAATGGCGACTAGATGTCTGTGAACGCGTTGAATTGGACGCGTTTGCGATCCTGCCACTAATTCTAAGCATCGAGAAGGCTACTTAAAGCAAATAAATAAAAAGGAGTTGCATTCGTACGTTTTATTTTATCGCCGGCGATTTCAGTCGCAGCATGCACGAACGAAAGATAATTGGGCTTGCTCCTAGAGATTGGAAGCTGCGGTAAGAGCTTACCGCGAAGAAGAGCGTCTAGAATTCACGCGAAAGACGAAGAAAAGCGCGGACAAAAATTGATCCTCGGTTTATCCTCGCGAAGCATTAAAAATACCTGATGCTTGAGCGAAACGCTACTGGATTCCACCGCATCTATCGGAGTTTTATTCGAGCTCACGGTTCACCATGTATATCTCTCTTCCGCGTACTCGACGGAACAACAAACTTCTTCTCCACTTTCACCGAAATTTTATACGCGTACTTGTACCGCGGCGCCGCTAGATCTTGTCATCACTTCACGAATAAACTCATGGTCATCGCTTGAACGCTTCTTTCTTACTATAGTTAACCTTTTAGCTACACATCGCGATTTCCCTCCCGCTAGATCATTTCAATTACACCTTAATCAAATTCTTTCGACAAACGATTATAGAAGGATATTTTATAGCCTACAGTGCACAATATATTAATGCGGCAGGACTTTATTCTCAAGTATTCTTCGTCTTACTAACTCTTTCGTTACGGTACTTTGAAACTAAAATTTCACGGCACGAAGAATAACCGCTTTCATTGATATCAGAATAGTACAAATAAATATAAGCACTTGAATGTCCCCCCGTACGATTAATTGCACGAATCGAGAAAATAACAGCAGTGCACCTTACAGAAATTATATACACGTATAGTTTGAACGAACTCCGAGTCTCGTTCTCGAAGGCGTACAAATAAATCCTAGAAATCAACGAAAGATGTAACACAACGAAATTACACTTTGGCCGGAAACTTTTGGCAATCACTGCAGCTAAAAGGATTAAAAAGCGTTTGAAATACCAGAGGAAGCGGTAGCACAGCCTATTAGCGAGTGATCGAAGATCGGTGGACCAACTTCGAATCCCGCGGTCCAATTCCGCGCGCCGCGATCTCTGACAATGACAATGAGCCACTGTACGCACTGCACACAGCGAACACACGGTGCACGGATCCCTTAGAAAGCGGTGTCATCGACTAGCTGACCGCTATCACCGATTCCAACCGAGCTGACTGACTGACTGATCCCTGTTACCGCGGCCAGTCGAACGCTGCCTGACTGGAGCGTTACCTCGGCTTGCACTTTTACAGCTCAATGCACGGCCAGATAGAATAGAACGATATTTGAAAGTAAAAGTCACGCACCTCGACTCTTTCAACGCTTTCAGATGGACACCGCTGATTTGCGTCGACGCGGCTGGAGGATGTTGCGAGGAAAGTTGAAACGGCACGTTAACGGAGAACAAAGTTTCTCCGAACGGTTTGCATAGCGGGGATCGATTAAACCTTACGCTGTTTTAATCGAACGGCACGAAGGAACTCGTCGCGATACTGAATTGAGACGTTGACACGGTGATAAAGGCGAACTCGAAACACAGATGGGTGTTTCAAGAGAAACGCTATTTATCAGCACCGTAAACGTTCGAAGAAAATTTTCTTTCTATAGACGCTTGATACTTGTAAGGAAAATAAGAACAGAATCTACTACGAGGAAACGCTAAACCGATCAAATCTTCTGCAAGGAAAACGAGCTAACAAGAATGTGCGTAAAGTGGCGTAAGTCGATTTAACGAGGTGAAAAATATTTTTTAAAGAGTGAAATTTATACTCTTCTTCCAATACTGTTTGTAATTGCCAGGATTAATCGGCAATCTCGGGCGCATATTGGCGCCGACGGGAATGAAAAGGTTAACAGGTATTTCGTCGACGATCCCTTGAATCGAAGAAGAATATTCGAAGAGGCTTGGCGAATTCGCGCAAATATCGAATACTGTTTTCGCGTGAACCGCGACAGACGACGAGAGAGAGGAAATCGGCGGCGCGTCAGATAACTGTAAAATTTACAGCGGTGTTTATGAACCATGCTTTTTGCCCTTCCTACGCGGATGATAATCAAACTACGTCAATGCCGGTGTTTTTAAAGCACCGGTTCGTTTCGGTGAAGCGACGAGAAGAAGCCTAACCGAAGAAAGATCTATCAGGCGCTCTTAACGCGTTGCCAAAGGGAAACGAACATTCTCAGTTTTTTAAAACATACGAAGAGCCGTTTCGCCAAATATTAATTAAAAAGCAATGCTACGATATCCAAAAATGGACTTGCAATGTTTCGGAATTCGTGGCTTTAACTTTAATACACGCGTATTGAAATAATTTTTCTATCGCTGGACTGCAGATGTTCGCGCATTTATGAAAAATTTAACCGTGGAAAAAAGTACAGGATTCCTATAATATAATATATCTAAAGTAAAGCGAAAGTTGGAATAATTAGAAGGTAAAACAAGCCACGATTTAGCGAAAATGTGAACTTGCATAATGATCCGCGGTCTAACTATAGCGATAATCCCCCCCTCGAATTTGTTTACTTTATGGCAAGGTTAAAAATGATATGGAAAGGAAAGGAAAAATAGATGGCCGTGGAAGAGGATTCCGTGGGAATACCGGGAGTCGTAGGAGCGCGGACATTGGACGAACCCACGCAAAGAATGCACAAAGCGAGCGAGTACACGTGCGCTACGGGTTTGTAAACACGTTGATCCGTATGTTAAATGAGTAGGTAGATAAAGACAAGTATGCACGTTTGTACGTACAAAGGAAAGGCATGCATAACAGATTCTAAGAGCCGCGTAAAGAATGTCCTCCTCCATCTGCCAACGTCTTACGTGAGCTTCTTCTCCATTTGGATAATAATTTCCAACCACGCGCTGGAGAGCCCCCAATTTTTACTTTACAATCATCGCTCGGGAAAAATATTATACGATGCGACGTTAAAATGACAATACGCGGATGATTCTATAAAAGAATGGATAGCCTATCCTATGCTTCGTCGATGACCGAACGTCTTTCTGACGAACGTTCCGCGTACATATATATTTCCTCTTCCGTTCAGCCTAACAAGAAGAAGAAAAAGATATGGAATCGTCCGTCGAGAAGACGATGGTCGTGTGTGGCTGCAGGCTAAAGTTCCCTAGATAGCGAGACGAATTCCGCGGCTCTACGAATGAACAGTCCGTTTGTTCGCAAACTGGAGCACACAAGAAGCGTGACGTTGCGTAAGATAAATTACGTGCCTGTTCACGGGGATAACAATGTGTGTTTGTGGTAGTGGTGATCTGTCGCGCTAAACATAGACTTTTTCCTTCGCTCTAACATTGAAATATTTATACACCTGGAATGGAAGTACGTCAGAATAGCCGAGTGACAGGCCTGTTCAATGGATTTACGTAAATTCCATTTACCGCCGTCCGGAGGCGAAAAAAATCCTACAACAACTTTGGTGTGGGGGTAATTGTAAAGCGGAAACTTGCTTCGATCGTCAAATTTATGGTAGCCTCAGTTGCGCGAAAATTTGTTCCAACGTTTCGCACAGCTTTAATCCTTCCAAGTTTCGTTTAGAAAAGCATCTTCGCTGTTTTTGATCGCATTCCGGTGCAAAAGAATTTTCGAGGAAATTCAAATTAATGAAATAAATAAAACGAAACGAACGTATTACGTTTTATTATCGATGCTACGGTCATTCGAGTATCGCGCCGCGATCAAAGAGTTAATCGAACCTGAAGCAAAATTTTCCTCAAAACCTACTGAAATCCACCATGCGAGTAATTATGGAAAAATTTGTGCCGCTATGGAATACTCTTTCAGTTCGTTCGAGGGGTTCAAATATTTCTATCGGCGCACGGCAAACGAAATTTCTCGAAAACAAGTTACGGGTTGCGGGTATAAAAATAAATAAAAAGTCGCGCGCGCACCGACGCATCGCTTCAAATTAGGCGACCGCCTGTTTCCTCAGTCGGTGTTTTTTTTTGCGCCGCTAGCGAAAACTTAACGCGGTGATCTCTGTTTAACGTCTCCACTCACCTTGGAAGATTTGATCGGCTGAAGCTCGGCAACGTCGGACTCGTCCCCGCTGAGACTCGACGCGGTCGAGCAATCGGAAATCTTTCGCGCCGGTGGAATGTCCAAAAAATCGATCTTCGATTTCTCCTGCAACTCGGAGGAACATTCCGACGCGTACTGAGAGAACTGCGTGTTGATCTTCGAGTAATAAGAGTCGGTGGAGTCCAGGCAGGAGTTCCTTCTGGGTCCGGCCTCGCTAAAGTTTCTGAACAGAGCATTCACACGCCTAGCGTTACGTGGGGCAGAAAAAGAAGGAAGCTCAATAATACGAGTAATGTCGTTTCTTTGATTTTCTCTTCAACCTTTTGGGAAGCAATTTTTGTCTCATAAGAAACAGGTTCTACACGAAGCACGTTTACACGGACTTGAAAAATATTTATTTTGCCGTTTAAGTACTAATCAATTGAGATCAATCAGGGTTTCTATTATTTGAGAGAGTGCTCTTGTGTAATTATATATATATATATATTTATTCTGATTGGTAATTGGGTCAAGAAACGACATTACTTGCAGGGTGACCAAATAGGTACCTTGCAGCAGTAGCATTCATGGAATCCAGACACAAACAGCAGGAGTCAGAATGCCTTCTGCTACGGCAGACTTGTAGGAATTGAGTATCCAGAGATTCTCGTATTTCGTCGCAATCCAAACAAGAGCAGCTGCTTGCTTGGCTAGGAGTACCACTGGTTCCCTCGTACTTTTCCAGATCCAGATCATTTCTTTCCAACTTTTCATCCAAGTAAGAGTAATCCGAATAATCGCTGACCACCACACTGGGTGTCCTCCAGTATCTGGGTCTTCCTTCGTGGTGTTCAGATTCATTTCCTTCCACTGTGTTCGAGCTATCCCATCCTATGAAAGAATTATATATTGACTTTAACTTCAAGTGTATACAATTTTTCAATTATTATAATACAAGATAATTGAAACATTAAAGGGAGCAGTAGCTGGACACTTTAGATTTGATCCAGTACATACTTGGACACTTGTATGATTTACATTAATGTCCAGCTATTGTTACAAGTATTTATATACTGTATCTACAATAATATATTTATTCAGGAGGGAGATGCACAACATTTATCCAGCATACAATATAGTTGCAGAAAAATTATCTTAACAAGAGTGATACTTATATAAGGAATAACAAGAACTAGGAATAGCAACAGTACATTGAAATTAACATTCTAGTAATGCTTATGGTAACCACACATGATAAATGATCATTCCTTCATGTCCCTTTAATATCTCCAAAGGCACCCACATAGAAGAATTACATTTTGCTTGAATCAGAATGAGAATCAGACTTCTGATTCTCAGATATCTGGAATTTCAGTCGCCGTGAGATAGAAAAGAAAGATGAAAGCCTGATTGAAGCCATTCATTCCAAACCAGTGCAAGTCCACCACTGAACATTTTCAGAAGAACAGTTTTCCCTAATTCTCAAAGATCTTTAAAGCATCTTTAAAGATGAAATACCATGTTATCTGAAACATGTTTGAGTTGATCCAAGCGAAGCAGAAAGACTTGCATCTGTAACTCATACATAATAAGAGAAAGTAGACTTGTGGCATTTAGGACGTGGTGGCTCCACGTGCAAGTGGCTGGAAAAAGCAAAGGAGCTCTGACAATGAGATAATGTCATTGACACAGCGCGCACGCACACACGCGACCGCGCGCACACACACGCTCGCAAAGCGTATGCACGTATACGCGTGGTTGCAGTGGACTCCCCCCTCCCAGGCGATGAAAGCACGTTAAGCTGAAAGAGCAACCGGTGGCACGATTGCATCCCCTCACCTTTTATTTGATCCTCGTCGCTCAGCACCGCGCTATCGGAGCTGCAGCATCTAGTAACCCGTAGTTTGTGTCGTTTCTGTTGAAGTGTGGTCAGCGACGACGAGGTATCCTCGTCGCTCGCCGCGGCGGAATCGAGGCTCCAGCACCGGGCCATCGATCCTTTTCTTCGATCGGAGTCGGTTTCGATGCCCTCGTCGCTCTGCGGGCTTTTGCTAAGCGATCTGACCACCGGCATCCTCACTGTGTCGAACTCGTCGTAGGTCTCGTTCTCCTCGATAGGATCGACCAGGCCCAGGCCCAGGCCCAAACCCAGACCCGGGCTCGCGTCTTGCTGCTTCTTCGATTTCATCGTGACCCCGTTGTCTTTCTCATCGAACAGTCGTTCGAGATCGCGCACCAACTCACATACCGACGGACCCGCGTCGCTCTCGGCGACGTACTGATTCTCCACGATGCCGACGCGTCGTTTTCGCGAGATCTGCACGCTCGAGAACAACGGGTCGACGCTCTGCTTCCGTGGCGACCGCGACTCTTCTTTTTCGTCCGCTTCTTCCGTTTCGTCCGTTTCTTCCGGTTCTTCTTGGCTCGCGCCAAACAGCTGTTTCGATCGGCTCGCTTTCAACCAAGAGGAACGCTGGCCGTCACATGGAACGCTTCGCCAAGAGGATGCGCATCCTCCTCTCAACCGCACTCCGTTGCACGACGTTCGATTTGAAATACGGCACACGCATCGCGCACTCACTCTGAACCAATCACGGCCGCCGCGACGCCGACGATAGTACAGGCCGCCATTTTCCATTCCGTGGACCACGTGAGAGATAGATGGGAAACGTAACACGAGCATCTGACCCGCTTTCAACAATCCCCTGCAACTGAACTTCGATGAATTCTTCTTCTTTTTAACCCGATCCTCCGTGCCCTCATCCTTCTCGTCGCTTCGCGTTTCCTCCGCCGGCGAATTCTCGTTAGGATCCTTCCTCTTCGAAGAACGCGTTAGATTCCCGCGCTTCGACAAATTCACGCGCCTCTTCGGGCAACTTCGGGTCATTTTGCTGTGAACGATATTCGGTCGCGAGCGAACTCCAAATGTAACTTCGGTTGACAAAAGGGCATCACTGGAACAAGATAAAAGATGATTAGAAGTTGGTGAGGTTCAAGGGAAGACGATCTTGGGATAGAAGTAATTGCGGGGCAAACAAGAATTGGGCCGACAAGTTTGCGAGCCAAAAGTTTGCAATCGCTTTTAGGATTGTATTCGTATTAAGGTACTCGTAAATTTTCTTATCGATTCAAAATTACGACTGCATATATTGATAACAATTGGGAAAAAGAGAAACATTAACAATTTAGACGCGAGATCCATAAGTTGGCGGTTTAATCGGAGTCAGCTGTTTTGCGATAAAATTGCAGATACCGGTTATGGAAATCGTATAACACGATGAGTATTTCAATAAATAATACACGAATACTCTATATATAATAATTCTTTCGAATAAGAACCAATTTATACAAAATAAATATGAATTTTGAATGATGGCGATAATTAGTAAGAGTGACAATATTGATATTAAAATAAGAATGTATATACGCGTTATCTATAAAGTAAGCCCTGAAGTATGCTGATTTACCCAAAACTGTTCACGATTCAAAGGGTTAAACATATTAGATTATTCTTTTACCGCTTGGGTTATCGTATTTCATTTATTTATAAGGGAAACAAAACTCGCGTTAACCTCAAAAGAAAAATACAGTTGAACGATAAGAAGTAAAACAAAGAAGATAAGGAGAACTTTGTTATGAATTTTTGTCAAAGATTTCGAACCGGAAAATTATCTAACGCTCTATTTTAGTTCTTGAAACTTTTGAAAGGCGTAAACTTGTTGCAAACTTTTAGTCGGCGATATACATATGTACATGTACATATATATTTTTGGGTGCGTGGGGAAATTCTTTATTTGACGTGGCTGATTTTGCTGCTCGCGTAAAGCAAACCGTAGCGTGGCTTTATGACGGTACATTCTAGTAGCGACATAAATTTTTGTAATACCAACACCGTCATTACGCGCTCTTATCTAATCTCGGAATTATACCATCGCGCGTATCGCGTCGTTGTTTCCCCATACGAAATAGTTGCCACGATTCTATTCCGATCGTCGCTCTGTTTATTTCAACTCGAAACGAACGTGATTGCGATACGAATTCCACGCTCCTCTTAATAAATTGCTCGACATACGGCGGCTATAAAAAGTACTTGCACGCTGCTGCATTTATCTTAACTTCTAATAAGTAGCTCTTAATTAGCCGTAAGCACGTTAAGCTTCGTTTATCGTGTAATAGTACTCGTATGCGGCTATAAAAATCTTCAATTGCGGAAATGATATTCGTTCGTGTTAATTGGCTGATCGATATATTATAGAACCGTAACATTGACTCGTGTTACGCGTAAACCGCTTAACCAATTTCGCTACGGCAACCTTAGCGCTAAAATCATTCGACAAAAGTCGACAAACTTATTTCATTACCTTTATTACTTCTCATATCACTGATAATGTTTTACGCGTGCCAAGAATTTTGTAACTCACTGCATTCGTTTTCTGCAACATAATCCTCTCTCTATTGTAACTTATGTCTGCTGTATCGCACTATAATTAACATAATATGCGAAACACGTACATACTCGTGTGTACTCGTACTAATTTTGCAACTGCTTCAGTAATAACTAAACTGCGGATCTCCGCGTAAATTCGTACTTTTCTTAACAAAATCGAACAAACGTATTTCTCCCCTAAACGTTATAATTTCTACTGTACTTTACGTGGTTCTTACATTTTTGCGTGCCTCAAAATCCGCAATCCAGTAAGAAGAGAAATAATTCCCACTCGCGCACGGGGAAATTCTATTAATTTTATAATACCGCAACGAAAGGGTTAACGTGTAACGTTTTGTAAACTCACGGAACTCTGTTGATGACGTCAAAGAGAGCGAAAGCGTGCGGCAACTTTGAGTGTACACAAATATTTACATAGTTTTAAGAGCCACGTAACGCTTTCTAGGCGACGAAAACGTAGGAATAAGAAGTTGTTCCGTTTTCGCTGGAAAATCGTGTCGAATGAAATTGGGCTCAGGCTGGAAACCGGCGGCGCGAGTCAAGGACCGTGTATCCGGGTCGAAGAAATGCGGAGGGAGAGATGCATGGAAGGTATGCCAGGGTTGCTTCTTGCTCCTTCGATTGACGTCACAAGTGCGTCATCGGAGGCAAAGAAACAAGAAAGTCCGATTGAATGATCACGGTTGCAGCAAGCGTCGCGTCGCACGCTCGCTCGCTCGCGCGCTGCCGCGACACCGCTCGCTAGCCATGGCATTTCCAACACTTTGAAACACTTCGAATCGCTTCGAATGCATAGGATATTCCGTATCAGCTATCGACTAAGTACGGGCATTGACGAAACGTAAAATAGGCTATCTCTTCTTATATGCAATCATCAGGGGTCTACCTGGCCACCGTACCAAAATAAAGCAACAGCGTTTCTGAAACGGTGGCAATTATAAATAAATACTGCGCGAACGAATTGTTTCCCATTAAAGGTATCAACATTACTTCTAGAGACCATCGAGATAATCGAGATTTTCTTCGGTTTCGAATCGTACTCGAAAGCGATTCGAATTTTTCGTCATTTTACAGATTTGGAGCGATTCAAGTGCCACATCACTACCGCTCGGTGTATCGTTTCATTCTTTCTCTTTCTCGACAATCGGTCCATTATCTTGTCAGTTGAAGTGCCCCTTGGCCACTTGAGCCTATCTGTGCTGCGACCGTTTCGTTTCGACTCGTTTCGTTGCGTTTCGTTCGACTCCTCTCTGTTCGTTGCACGAAATAATCGTGGGCAAGCAAGAGCGGAGAGCACTATCGTGCGTTTGTTTTCTAGTTTCTTTTCCACTCATCTACGCGGGTTCTTCTCTATCGCACGGCAGCCATTCGTTACTATTAATTATTACGCGCAGCGGCAGCGGCGGCGGCGAATCGTCCAGGGATTGATAAGATTACGATACACAGGATCCTCGCTATTCTCTATTCCCCCCCTTGTGCGTAAGAGGAAACGCGATGTAACGCGCGTAAATAGAATCGGAATAAATCGCAAAAAACTGGCCACGAGACACTCGGAACCCTTCGAAACTTAAAAAAAGGTCTCCCCATTATTGTACGAAAATGACGAAAGAAATATTGATAACACGATACGACTATTATGAATGACCTATATTATCTATAAATAGATGTCCCACGTACCGTGAGCGTCCCTATAATCGTCACTTTAATTCGTTTATTTAATAGCAAACGAATGTACGCAGACGCGAGGCTAAACAAATTTCAATACCAAAATACCAAATTCGTATTTATATATAAATTTGTATTATAGATTATTAATATGCGTATTTCGTATTTTAAGTTCGAGTTCGAGTTTTATACAAATTATAGAAGTGATTAGAAAACTTTAAGCTACATAAACGCGGTCGTTTCATTTGCAACGATCTAAATAATAATATAAGTTTCGATGCTTTCGTGCTCGTCGCGTTGCTTCGAAATTTTTCGCCTTGCTTCCTCGAAGACTGATCGAGCAATCCTATGATCGTGTCACGAAAAAACGCGCGTAGATAAATTTCTTCTACATACTTGAAAACATGAATGCAATTCAACGGAAGGCCGAGATTTAGTAGTCGTGGTAAAAGAATTTGAAGCGGCGATACCTGATACGTATCTCGAAAGTGGGAAACTTGTGGTTTACGCGGTTTTGCCCCAGAATGACGGAATGTGGGACGAGAGTTTGTTGTTTCTATGAAGTGGAAGATGACACGAGCAAAGGAAAGCCAACACAGGCTAGCAGCCGGGCTAATATTTGTGACGAAATCGGGTCAGTGTCGGCCCAAGGCTAATGACTTGTTCGTTCCAAATAGGCAATAAAACACGCATCGTGCGTCCGCATTCAAATCTCAGCCGGCAATCTTTACGTAGCATTGACAAATTTCACGAATTTCGAAAACTTCCAATCGACACAAAAAGAAGCGACTAAAGCACAGATAAATTAAACGCTCCGCGTACTGTCACTGTTTCTACGATTCTCATTTTAATTCGTTTATTTGATAGCGAACAAATTATACGAAGAATTGAGACTTGCTAAACAAATTTCAATGCTCTAAAGTTGGACTTGATTTTTATGTAACAACGCATGATTCGTAAGATAGTCGTGTCGTGTAAAACTGTTTGAACACGTTGGACGAAGTATAATAGTAATGCGAAGTAAAGTGCGCAAAATACGTGGCATAAAACGCCACGTAACTAGACAGTGGAGTTTAATTAATACAAAAATAATACCGCTAGAGAGTGAACTATAAATGATATACAATAATACAATTAGACGGCGGTGTTTCGCGCGCGATCCCGAAAGTTGTACAACAAAATATTCAAAGTGTAACAGAAACGATGATATTTAGTGGGTAAAGCAATCCCAAATTTAGATCCTACTTGTTCGAATTTGCAACGATACGAATTCGCATAAAAATTCCTACTCCACTTGTAATATTTAAGATGCGAAGTCAATCCGTATTTGGACTCCGTTTCATTGCTTCCGCTTACAAAAAAGATGAATTTGCATATAAAGATCCGCAGCTCTACCGATAAGTAAAGCAATGAAGGGTCAGAATTTGGCTGAACAATGTCATCCTTCATTACCATTGCGAGTTTACGCGACTTTAAGCAATAACGTCGCGGCAAATTCATGCAAAAAAATTTATTTACGTGCACAAACATGGGAAATCTATTAATTCTCTCGTTTATTTTATCTTACATATTTCACGGTTAATTATATTCTTACCTGTCCATTTCGATGTCATATTCCGCGTGTTATTCTCGTACGGCGTCATAAATGGGCAACGATCGCGGTGCGAGAGATTGGACGGGGAAAATCGGTGACGGAAGTTCGATCGGATGGACAGGAGAAGGAAATAGATTGGCGATCAATTTTCGACACATTCGCGGGACGGATCGACGATGAGATTCCTTCCGAGTGCAATCGAAATAATCAGGTCGAACGTTGTTTTAGGTCGACGTTCATCGTGGATGGTTGCACCGACGGCCGTTCCATTCCTTGGATCGTGATCATTGAGAACAAAACAATGCGTGCGATGATTGCACGTCAATCGTAGCTGATAGCCGACTGAACTCGAGATTTGAACTTGACCACTCCGCGCGGTGACCACCTATACTCGAGTTCCTGTATAAAAGGAGGGGATCGATTGCATTGAAATCAGTTCTCCTAGAAGGGAAGCTTTCCACCTACGATTCACGCAACACTCATCGTTACCACTACACCTGCACCGTACGATACACCGTCCCATTCTTCCACGGAATCATTCACCGAGTACATTACAGGATAAATTTATAGGATACGTCATAAGTTTCGAACCGAAATTCCGCTTCACAGTAGACTCTGGATCTTCGTGCAAATTCATACATTTCTGTATGAATAGAATTCAAGAAACGAAATCTAAACGGGGAACAGAATGCAGGAGAACTTTTACTCGACTTGAAACACTTGTTACACCTAGTGTACAGCATGTTACGCGAATTTTGCCTCTCTTTGCGTGTTCAAGTTTCCCATAAGAAGAAAGAAACACGTAATTTTCTTTATGCCAAGTTTCGGATTTCGTCGGATTCGCGTAAATTGTGATACAAGTCCGTTTGCGTAACTCCTGAAGGAGATTGCGATTTCGCTCGTTTGGCATTCTAATGGTCCGCGATAAACGTTAGAAATCTGTTTGTCTCATCGGCGTCTAAAGTACGGAAAGATAGGCCAGAATCATTCGGCAGCATTTTCCACCGCTTTCTACGATTCCTTTTAATTCTAACGCCGCTTGACCAGCAAAAACGGCAAAGTTCGTTTGACAATCGAGCGATTGATACCTGCAACCAGAGATGCCGGACGAAAAGACCTTTTGCAACTTTCTTCCAACAATTGGGCTAGAAGTGGGAGTGCTACCCTTTCCACGCCCGACACATGCATGCAAGCGTAGTCTAGTCTATCGTATAGTCGTCATACAGTTTATGGTAGCATGGTACCAGCTAAGTAGTTACTCTAATAGTTACTCTGTTGCACAGAGTCTGTGGTCTGTGCTGCCACTGGCGACACGAGGCCATTCTGTTCCTTTCGCAATAATATCTCGTTACTATCCTTGTATTCTTGGATAATATCATTGATGAAGTATAGAATAGACTATTCATTTCCATGTAGAATAATTATTGTTTATCATTTTAGTGCCGCATACGATATTACCAGTTCGGACTAGAATAAGACAACAGCGCTTACAAAACAGTGGGAATTGTGACTAAGTCGTGCGATAATAAACCATAGACGAGGTACAGGATAGATCTATCAACTAATGCATATTTTTGTCGCAGGATTCAAGGGTTCGCGTGAACACTTACCATTCTCGCGTCACTCTCCGCGTAACCGATTTAACACCGACGACGATTTTAACATTACTAGCTGTTAAATTAAAGGGGGAAGACACGAGAATATTATCCTACAGTCTTTTGCAACTAGCCCTTCCAGTTTATTTGTTATAAACAAATATATAGCTCGCCTTGTCAGATTACTAAGAAAGTACCAAAAGGAAAATATTAATCTCTCGGCTCCTAGACGTCCGATTGCAATGCCCCTTGGCTTAAATTAAAGGGGAATGTCCCAAGAATATTACACCATAGCCTTTTGCAACTAGCCCTTACAGGTCGTTTGTTATAAACAAATATACGGCGCCATGGTAGATTTTACTCAGAAAGTACCTGAGGATAAAAATTAATTTCTCAGCTCCTGGGTGTCCGATTTCAATGCCGCTTGGCTTAAATTAAAGGGGAAGGTCCCAAGAATGTTATCCTGTTATCAATTTGTCGATAAACATTACGGTTAATTTGTTATAAACAAATATTCCATATTTTTTGCAGCTACTCAAAAACTATACTTGGGAAGGCTTTAAAAGTATATGGAGAGTATTCCTTGGACTTTTCCCTTTAATTTGAGCCGCGGATGATCCAAATCGGACGTCTAGAAGCCGAGTAATTAGCATTTCAAGCAAACTACAAAGGCTTTGTGCGACACAATTTGTCCGAAAAATGACCAATTCTTATCAAAGAAAAAAATTAATTACTCCGCTTTTAGGCGTCGAATCTAGATCATCTACGACTCAAATTAAAGGGAAATGTCCAAGGAATATACTTGATATACTTTTAAATCAATTCCATGCACGGTTTTTAAGTTATTAATAAATAAAGGAAATAATTGTTTATAACAAACAAACCGCACTGTTTAGCGCCGTAAAACCTATCGTACATTATAGCGGCAAGTTTCCCCTTTAATTTGGATCGTGGATGATCTAAATCGGCCGTCTAGAAGCCGAAATATTAATTTTTTAAGTAAACTGGGAAAGTTTCGTCCGATTACGTGTGTTTTTCGAGCAGTCACCAATTCTTAAGCGGCAAAAGAATTGGCCAAATCGGTGACTTTTTTCGACGCGCCATCTAGCGGTAGAAAGGTGGAACTAACGCTGAAATTTAATGAATAAATCTTGTTTAATTAAAAAATTAATATCTCGGCTTTTAGACATCGGATCGCGACAAACGACGACTCAAATTAAAGGGGAGACTTCCCGCTACAAAATAGGGTAGGTCTCATCCCGCTAATACTTCCGGTTCAGAAGTTATAAGCGTTTATTTCCTACAATTAAGAATAACGTAAAAAATATAAACGCAATCGCTTTTAAACCTACTAGAGCTTATTTCCGAGCTTCCAAGCTTTAATTGAAGCCATGGTTCATTAGTATAGCATGTCTAGAAGCGAAGTTATAAGAGTTTAAAAATCGTATTACATTTTTGCTTATAACTCGGCTTCTAGACGTGCTATACTAATGAACCATGGCTCAAATTAAAGCTTAGAAGCTCGGGAATAAGCTGTAATAGGTTTAAAAGCGATTGCGTTTATATTTTTTACGTTATTCTTAATTGTAGGCAATAAACGCTTATAACTTCTGAACCGGTAGTATTAGCGGGATGACACCTACCCTATTTTGTAGCGGGAAGTCTCCCCTTTAATTTGAGTCGTCGTTTGTCGCGATCCGATGCCTAAAAGCCGAGATATTAATTTTTTAATTAAACGAGAATTATTCATTAAATTTCAGCGTTAGTTCCACCTTTCTACCGCTAGATGGCGCGTCGAAAAAAGTCACCGATTTGGCCAATACCTTTGCCGCTTAAGAATTGATGACTGCTCGCGAAACACACGTAATCGGACGAAACTTTCCCAGTTTACTTAAAAAATTAATATTTCGGCTTCTAGACGGCCGATTTAGATCATCCACGATCCAAATTAAAGGGGAAACTTGCCGCTATAATGTACGATAGGTTTTATGGCGCTAAACAGTGCGGTTTGTTTGTTATAAACAATTATTTCCTTTATTTATTAATAACTTAAAAACCGTCCATGGAATTGATTTAAAAGTATATCAAGTATATTCCTTGGACATTTCCCTTTAATTTGAGTCATGGATGATCTAGATTCGATGCCTAGAAGCGGAGAAATTAATTTTTTTCTTTAATAAGAATTGGTTATTTTTCGGACAAATTGAGTCGGACAAAGCCTTTGTAGTTTGCTTAAAATGCTAATTACTCGGCTTCTAGGCGTCCGATTTCGATTATCCGCGACTCAAATTAAAGGAAAATGTCCAAGAAATACTGTCCATATACTTTTAAAGCCTTCCCAAGTATAGTTTTTGAGTAGCTGCAAAAAATATGGAATATTTGTTTATAACAAATTAACCGTAATGTTTATCGACATATTGATAATAGTGTAACATTCTTGGGACCATCCCCTTTAATTTAAGCCAAGCGGCATTGAAATCGGACACCCAGGAGCTGAGAAATTAATTTTTATCCTCAGGTACTTTCTGAGTAAAATCTACCATGGCGCCGTATATTTGTTTATAACAAACGACCTGTGAGGGCTACTTGCAAAAGGCTATGGTGTAATATTCTTGGGACATTCCCCTTTAATTGAAGTCAAGGTCCATTGCAATCGGATGTCTAGGTGCCGAGGAATGAATATTTTTCTTCAGATACTGTCCGAGTAATCTACCATGATGCGGTATATTTGTTTATAACAAATGAACTGCAAGTGGGCTAGTTGCAAAAGCCTGTAGGATAATATTCTCGTACCATAAAATGAGCACGGCGGCGTCTACGTTTACTTGGTTTACGCTTCGTCCTATCCTTTTACGCGTTACGCTTAAAATAGACTTACGCCACGCGGTGTTTTAATTTGCCAGTAGCTTTTGCAACCCTTTGAATCGAATGAATTCTCGCGTTTTATAAGAAAAGCGTATTCTACTTGAGCGGCAAGCTCGTCGAAGCCTTGCGATTCTGATGGCGAGCAGAACACCGTCAGCCGTCTATAATTATTATCAACGTAAACGAATATACCGTAAAATGAATTCGGGGTTCGGATTTTGATGGCGTTTTTTATTAAAAAAAAATTAAGTACATAAAATGTCGATATACATATATAGATATATAAATAATTAGCCTTAATATTATTATTCCGTATAGGCAAGATGTAAGGCACGTATGCTCCTTCGTTAAAATCTGACCCATCCTAATATATACAAAAAAAAGAATTCTTCTTTTTCTCCGTCCGCGAATTCGTCGCTCGATAATCGAGCGACAGTTTCTCTTTTCTCCCGCGATTAAACAAATTAAATAATAATTAATTAACCGTTACGCTAAAAGATACGCACGTAATTATACGTGTATAAAAGGTCGACTATTTTTTCAACTTTCACAAAACACTTCGTATTTACAATTACTGTTCTTTCCGACTAATAGTAAAAAAAAGAGAATTGTAGCACTTTATCTTATACTCTTCCCGGATTCGTTTCACGCGCACGTGATCGTAAAGCTCGATCAGGATAGATGTCCCAATAATAATTGTCACTTTAATTCGTTTACTTAACAGCGAACGAAATCTACGAAGATGCGAGGTTAAACAAAATTTCAATACCAAGTTTCGTCTTCATCTTTACGCGTGTGTGTGTGTAACAACAAATGTACCGTGCATAAATGTTTATTTATTGAACGTATTTCAAAAGGAAATATTAAGAGGCGAGCGTGTGTTGTCCAATGAGAATTCGTACGTTGAATAACTCGTAAACGAATTAAACGAAGTTTGCTTAAAGCGCGAAGCTTAAAAAATGTTAACCCTTTGCACTCTCGAGAGTGCAATTAAAGTTGGTTCACATTATTTATTTATTTATTGGATGGGAGAAGAATACCCAATTCTATAAAAACCTATTGAATGCGAACGTAATAAGTAAAGAGACGAAATTGACAAGATAACAATAGAAGATCAAATTATTTGACAGTGGGTGCGTAAAACATGGAGACGAGGAACAATTTTCGAAACTGGGAGTCGCTTTTCGAGTGCAAAGGGTTGAAATGGCAGGACGTGGCACATCTACCCTACCGTTCAGCAATCTAACATCGCTCATTAAGAGAAACTATTGCGTCTAACTCTCGAAGCTAGGGGAAAAAAATACTGTTACTGCAAGTTAACTTCCTTCGTGTTACGCAACGAATACTGTTAACGATGCACGATGGGATTATTTCTATTACTCTACTAGCGATTCGCGGAGAATTCCTTCCAATGCGCGAAGAACCAAGTGGTCCTTCCGTCGATTTAAAAATAAAACAAGCGACAACGATTGAAAATAATTAAATTCCGTTCCGAAAGAATTGCGATATTAGGCGATCCCGTAAATTCGAACGTCGAATTGTATACCAAAAAAAGAGGTGCAGTCGAATAAGAATAGGAAAAGTGCTTTCGAATCGAATTCAATTTACGCGATCCATCGATCGATAGATGCTTTCGAAAGATCGTTGGATTCGTAAAGTTTGCAATTCCCAACGCTTCGAATCTCGAGTTTCGAATCGCTTCGAATATTTGAAGCGTTAAACTTGTTTGAAATCGTTTGGCGGCCAAATAGTATTTTTTCCAAAGAATTCAGAAGCGAACTTGGATGACCTAATAACGCGCAATATCACCGATAGTACTCTACAAACGCGTAGCATCGCATTAGAAGACGCGTAGTAACGCAGCTGTCTTTTTTTCATCAGGCACAATAATATATCGTTCGCCTCTTAAGTTCAACGTAAGTTAAATCACTAATGTCTCGCGTATTTACAACATAAAAATATAGTGGACGTTAGGTTAATTTAAATTAGGAAACAAATGTATGTAAACTCGTAAGAAGCTGCCTGGTTTCGAAGTCGATATAAAATTGGGCGCGCGCGCAGTTGAGCCAGTGAAAAGGAAACTCGTTCGAAATGTCATCTCGTTCTAACTGCTAACTTCGATTTCAACGCGGTACAAATTTCTAATCAGCTGCAAAAATTGCCAGCCGATTCAGCCCCCCAGTTAGCCGTTACGTTGAACTGCTTAATAATTTCACCAAATCAACGCTATTCGCTAATCCTTGTCAATAAGATCGGATTAATCTGCCGTTGCGAACGAGCTAACGTATACCCGCCGCTTCGCGATCGACCACGAATTTCCTGTTCCACCTTGAGTTTGAAAAACGATAGCACGTTACCGCGCAAAGGGAGAGAGAGAGAGAGAGGAAAGGGGGGAACCTAAAACTGAATGCGTAGGATAGGATACGAGCGTTAGAAGAGTACGCGTCTAACGCATCGAAACACTTGAGCATACCTATTATGACACCCTGTAAATGTCTTGCAACGGTTTTTTCTTCGTTGTAAACCTATCTATCGATGACTAAAGTCTCTAAGTTCGAGGTCTCACTTAAAGAAAAAAAGAAGTAGAAGCATCGTTGAAGGAAGCGCGGCAACGCTTCCGTTCGCAGATTTTCTTTCGTACGATATTTCGATATCAATAATACAATCAACGCGTTCGCAGTCCCCCGATCTATCTATATATTCGCATCTTTCGATACCGATCTCAACCGGGTCGAGTCCGTTATTCGTTCGACTGTAATTTGCGACTATTCGGAGACAAGGTAAACTAGTATAATGTTTCGTAATCTGACAGGGTGTTGGAGCAGGTGTCGTAGCTTTCGCTAAGGTAACTAAGCTACCGTCAATAAAATTCGTAAAAACAAACTCGAGAGAGTTTAAAACGTAATTGGCAAAAATTCGAGGCTTAAAATCGCAATTATTTCAGCACCATTGCTGAAATAGTTTTTACAGAAATAGCATTGTTAGCTATTCAGAAATATTCACAGCTGTATCGTAGAATAATGAAATTCGTAACGTACTAGTGTTACGAAGGGGGAGGGAGTGATTTCACGTGGACTGCGAACGCGTGAAAGGCGCTTCGAGAAAACTACGGAAAGAAGGATCGTCGGTAGAGAGGCTGATCGATAGGCAGTGATCCCTGGAGGAAAAGGAGGCTGTCAGTCTATGGAGGTGTGTTCACTGGTCAGTTCCAGCAGTGTCGCTGTTGCTATGGTTGTTGCTGTTGTTGTTTTGGCCGTTTAGGAACGAGGCCATTTCCATCGGCGACTGTTGCCCGGTCTGTTTCAGAAACATTCGCGTTCGTTTCGCTTCATTGAGATCTCGCTTGTCGGATAGATGAACAGGCGTATCGGCATATATTTATATGTATATACGTGTATAAAACATACGTGTGCGGTGTGTGTTCAGAAAGTACAAAAGAAAAGCGGCTTCCAGAGAGAGTGCGGATAGTGTGCGAGTAGAGTTTAAAGAGCAGCACGCGACCAATTGCTAAAGCTAGAAAAGACTAGTCTCCTTAATATCGAAAAGTCTGAAAGCAGAAATACGTTAGTCGAATGTGAATACACCCGTCCGTCCAGCCGTTTACGATTTACGCGATGGTTTTAAATTACAGTTCAGGCGCCGACAACGAGACAAAGTTATTATAGCAGTTTCGTCAATTTTTAGCGTACGATTTCTTTATACGCGAATGAATGTACGAAATATACCTCTTCTGTTTTTAGAACTTATATCGCATCTTTCTTTTCATAGCAGTGCACTTTTCCACGTAAAAGAAACACTCGTCGAACGGATACTTGCGTAAATCGTGGGACGGGTGTACAGATAGAGAAAAGTTGGATAAAACGGGGTAATTTGGTGAAACGCAGCCTACTCGATTCTACACCTTTTTTGCGCAGTGGTGCTGCGTTCACAGCGATGGAAATGTCTTCTACGTAATGTAAACGTATCAAAAAAGGAAGGCTACGAAGAAAAAGCAAAAGCGCGTGCAAAAGTTGCGTTGCTGCGTTTCTCAAGCTACCCCGTTTCGTCCAACTTTTCCTCAAAGTCGCGTGCGAGAGATGGGGGGAAAAATAGAAACGGTTAAAAAACGTTGCAATTAAAAACGGTTGCGAGAAAAATTGGAAAGTTAAATCGATTGCGGAGGAATACAAAAAAAGAATAGAACGGGCACCGAAGCACGACTTTCATTGTTTCTTTCGCACGTTTCGTACGTGCGACGCGCTGGAGAATTATTCTGTTATAGGGTAGACGTGCCCCTTCCTGCCACTTTAAGCTTATCGCTTTGAGCAACGTCGTTTAATTATTTCGGAAGTTATTTAACAACGGCTAACCAACGTTGCGCCCCAAACGGGAACGACTTTTAAGTTAACGACGTTCTAAAACAGTTAAAAATAATGTTACGCGCGAGAAACTTAAGCTGGCAGTGATTTGGATATCTACCCTATTCCATTGCATTACGTATTTATTAGATTGGAATCGCGTACGGGTGAAAATTTGCAGGGAAGTTTTGCGAAGAATTTGAAAAGCAAGACGCGCAAGGATAGAATTTGTCTGCACAGTTGCGGTAGCGAACGTGTTCAAAGTTGAAGGCAAAAAAAAACGGCTTCGCGCCGTGTAACCCGGCGGAGTCCATTCGCGTATCGAGCTAGCCACCGAAATGGATCTTAATCAGGCTTGATCCGTAATAATGATCGAATCAATGCGCTTCCCTCGAGCAACGACCATGAGGATATGGACAGATATCACGAGTTGACACCTAGGGCCTTTATGCGCCAATTTATAGAATGTACGGAACAATGCAAGGACACTTGGGGAGCTAAATATGATAAAGTTGCTCGCGGCAATCCGGTATTCGTCTATGCGTTAGTTCGCCAAGTATAGAACGTCGTTTCTGCGACGCTTCGAATTATCCGGTGAATACCGTTCTTTTAATAACGCTAACCGTATACCGGCATTTTACGTATACCTGTTTGCGAAATCTTCCCCAGTGTAAACAATGAAGCAAGAAGAAATCCAAAACGTGGGAAACTTCGTAGTCTTGTTAACGAAGGTAATTAGTTGCTGCAAAAAGTATTTGGAATCTTATAGAACCGAATATATATGTATATTATTTCGAAAAATCTACTCACGTTTAATGTTTTACTTTGAAAAACGACACGTCGTATGCACCAACCAATCTAATCGCGTTCAACCGGACATATTTTATAAAGAATTTGCTCGCTGAACTAGAATTGGACTTCGCTGGGGATTGCAAGCCGAAAAAGGGACACACACACGATAGTAGAAACTGTCGTGCGGCAGAAACATCTAACAAAGGCGTAGAATAACAGCCACGTACGCGACTAACAAGTCAGATGTGAATTTTCTCGACTAAGGAAATCGAATGATCGTAGAGACCGGAATGAAAACACCGAGGACCAGGCAGGCAGGCAGGCAGCATCGATACTTGAAATATTGCTTGGCTTCTCAAAGAGAAGAGAATAGAATATAGAAGAGAGCCCTCAGTCATTCTTTTCCTCTGTCAGAGCGAAAGTAATGATATTTCTACTTACAAATACCGACCTTAGGCTGTATTATGTCTTCGGACGTATCGAGACCAGCGAGCGGATTCGACGTTATGTTTATTTTCGAATCGGTTACACCGCCGTTCATTACTCTCCCGTTGGTTATCGGCTTTCCTGCAACAGCAAATTCCCATCCAGCCTGCTACACTCCAGTTCACATTCCAGTTCAGTACACTTTCAGTTCATATTGGAACATTTATGGATAATAATTTGTCCAAAAAACTGAAATTGTTACAATATCTATTCCGGTTCTTAAAAGAATTATGAAGAACCTTTATTTTGAATCACCGTTGCGTGTAACCGGAATTTCTTAGCGTGCCGATCTCAGTTCCGACTCTTCGGAACATATACAGCGATTACTCTATTATCCGAACATTACACGAATACGAAAGACTCTCCCAAATCGCCGCTAGCCCTTTCGCTACAACACAATACAATTGAAAAGCGTTTCTATTCGTGGGTAAGGATAATTTTTATTAATTTAGGAATTGTTTGCAAATATTGCAAATATTTAGATATTTTGTATCGTTAATTAACGCGCGATATAGACTAACGATAACAGTACTGCTATTGTGATTTAAAGGAATATATACATATATAGACATATTTGAAGAAATGATTAGCCAAGTTTTTAGGACGTATATACTCGTTTTTCGTAGCGAAAGAGTTCAACGAAATTGAACCGTAAATTAAATTTACCTTCGCTCTGCGACGACTCACGACTCTGTTTATGCTTGGTCCTCTTGTAGACGACCGCGACCGCGGTTAATCCGCCCAACAAAGTCGATCCGCCGAGAACTCCACCAATTATCGCGTACATGTTCACGTTCTTATCTTCCGCGGGCCTCACGCGACTATCCAGCGTCAGATTGCTTCCGTGCTCGTTTCGATTATCGTGATTGCTGTTCTCGTTCGTGTTCAACGGCTTCTTCGTCTTCTGCCGGAGGATCTGAGAGAATTCTGAGGCCGCGTCCACGGAAAAGCTCTGCACCTTAAACTCGTACGTGGTGTCCGGCTGCAGATAGGAGATGGTTATATTAAAAGAGTCTTTCCCTTCAACCGTGGTCTTGATGTACTCCCCGGCGGAGGTAGAGGCGCGATGGTACACGTAGAAGCCGTCGATGTTCGCCGATATGTCCGGATTCTGCCAAATCAGCAACACCTCTTGCGGCCCGAGAGCTTCCGTGTTCGTTAACAACGGTATCGGCATCTTGTTGCTCTCTATCCCGCCGACTTTGTTCAGATGAAAGCGCACCGAGTTCGGGCTGAGCTTGTTGTCGTTGTTGGAGTAAACCGCGGCGATTCGGAAACGATACGTGTGGTCGGGTTGCAAATCGGTCACTTCGAACGATCGCACGTGATTCGGGATTTCCGAGTTCGCGGTCATCCACTTGGCCTGCTTGCCGTTCATCTTCTGACCAAGTTCGCGGTACTGAACTTTGAAAAATTGAATCGGCAGTCCGGTGTTCTCGGGCACCAACCATCTGACCATCACGGACACGTCGGAAAGTCTCGTTACGTTTGGTTGGTTCGGCGGCACTAACACTGCTAAAGATACAAAAAAGGAAAACTAATGCGTGCATTAATTTTATATATGGTTATACTCTAGGGACTTACGAGCAAATGAATTTAAAAGCAGCAATAGAAAGTTACGACCCAACGTTAAGATAAAAATGTACGTACTTCGCATTTGATCCGATACGAAAGCGAATGAAAAGTCGCGCGTTACATACGGCGATAAACCATAACGTTCACGGGGTTAAATGGGAAATTCACGTTGCAACAAATTACCAGTGCCTTTGCGTTTGCCCTCCTTGCTTCTCCTCCTGCCCCCTCCTCTGGTATGCTTGTGCCTCGAATTAGAAATCCCGTAATCCGGCCTAACTTCGGTCGACCCGATGTGCTGCTTAGGGTTTACCCTCAACAGATTGCAACCGGAATGAGATCCGTACTCGTTGCTCGCCACGCACTGCACGATTCCAGCGTGTTTCTTCTCAACCTCCGAAATCAGCAACGTGGAACCTTTAATCTCCACGTTATCGTTAGGCGTCAAAGATTCCCCGTTAATCAGCCATTCGACTCTCGGCTGCGGCTCACCGGAAACCGCACACGAGAGCTCCAATTCTCCACCCTCGGAGAAAGTCGACGCCTTCGGTGGTTTGGTCACCTTCGGAGCTTCCATAACTTTCAGAATAATCACAGATTTAACGTGGCCGGCGCTGTTGCTCCATATGCAATCGTATTCGCCTCTGTCCGCCGGCTGCACGCTGATTATCGTTAATCCTACGAGGGTCTTTACGGAGTTGGACGGCAGTGGGCTTCCCAATCTGCTCCAGCTGACAGCAGGCACCGGGTAGCCGGTTCCAAAGCACTCCAATGTCACGTTCTTACCGCGTAGAACTTTGTACTCGGTTTGCGGTTGCTTGGCGAAGTGCGGCGCTTGATGGCTGGTGTTCGTGTGCACGTTTAGGATGGTTTTACGGTTGCTTGCGTAGATCTGCGTGGTTATGTAGTTGCTAGCGGTGCAATGGTAGGTTCCGCTGTCGGATACTTTAGCGTTCTGTATGACCATGGTCTTGCTGCCGATCACGTTCACGTTCTGGATAATATTATTGTCTTTGTAAAACTGAACTATGGCTTCCGGAACGGAGTAAGGCACTGGACACGCGATCGGCACGGTGTTTCCTGCAGCCACGTTTATCATTACGTTGCTTTTGTCGGTAAACTTTTGCAGAGTTGCGAGCGTCAATTTTGCTGGGTCGGAAGCCAAGCCGCTCGAACCTGAAAAGATGCAAGCGGGAATTAGCGAAAGGAGAAGGATTCTTCAACGAGTAACGATGCGTAGTAGTTGGATGCGTTTAGTAGTTTAGAATTCATTTACAATTTCTACTCAGCTACGATATACAGGTAACCCTCGCATAACGCGGTACCACTTTGCGAACACGATTTTCGTTCTACACGGTAATAAGAATAATAATAATAATTCTATATTATTAAGAGAAAGAAAATTATTAACACGGGGGAAAATTTCGTGTTAAACGAGGATTACCTGCAGTAGAATTGACTTACGCTAGACGAGGAAAATTTACCATAGTACGCGATGCAGCGATAATCCCCGGCTTTCGACTCGTCGTCGAAGTTCACCACGTGCCTGGACGTTTTGCCGCCGTTTCCGGGCGCGTGCAAAACCGGCAACCATTTATCCGAAGCCATCGGTCTATGGTGCCAAGAGAAACGTTCCGCAGCCAGATTTAAGTTGCATTCGAAGTTCACCTCATCGCCTATCGGCGCGTCCAGAGGTTGAGGATGTCTCACGAAGGACATGCCTAGCTCCTGCCTTTGCCCTGAGAGATAACAATTCGCGTGAGACGTTAATAGCAACGAATCGAGATGCGACAAAATAGATACGAAGTAAAATGCGGACTTTTATGCAAATTCGTCTTTTTACGAGCACGATTAAGGGAATAGGACTCTAATGCAAGTTTCATTCTGTAACTCTTTCGGTACGCAGATCGTATATACGTGGTGCTTGCAAAAATTAGACCATCGTTCGTTAAATACATGGACATTGTCTCTTTACGATACGGTCATATTTCTCCTTTCATTTCTACTACAATATTAGACCATAATTGACAATGGAAAGCATCCGAATATTCGTATTTATCGTATGGTCGTATGAATAAAAGTGATTCCTCATTTACGGTTTTGCGTCGCAGGTTGAAGAAGCCGTACCGAAAGGGCTGAACACTGTGACCAATATTTCGCTTCGATCCTATTTTCCATAGGCCTTACACGATACATCGAAATTTCGCCCATAAATGGATAAAAATGGGCAGTCTAAAAATAAGATAGATAAAAGAGCTCACCGTGCGCAAAGCTGGCTAGGATATGAAGCAGAGCCGTGAGGACGCCACATAGGGAGGGCACAGGTCGCATCTTGACACATTCTACAATCAAGGAAGAGAAGAACGGTTACGTTAGCCGGATACACGCCTCTGCTGCTTCTCGTTGCTTGTTTTTTCGATCTGGTTCTCCGAGGACAGGTCGAATACTCCGCGCGGAGGCTCGCGACGCGGCGCCGCGCCGCTCGAGTAGAAAGAGAGAGGATAGAGAGGAGGACCCACTAAAATTAATGCCGGCCAAAGCACGTTTAAGTTTAGAACGTGGCGAGTTCACGTGGAAATAGAACGCATTCATTCTAGTTTTCATCGTGCCTCGTCATTTCGCGTCCTCCCCTTCTCTCTGAATCGCGAGAAACGGCATGTCTTTAAAACGTCGCGCATACCATTGCCCCGTGGAACGCGATTATAAATGTTTCACGGACCCGGGAGAGCAGCGTGTTCGAGTTTGAAAATTTCTGCCGCGCCAACGCAACACCGCGCGTCCGCCAATCAACAAGCGATTCGCCCTCACCCATTCCGCGTTTCGCGCATCGCATCGCACATCGCGCCGTGTCTTTCGTTCGAAACGGATCAGAGTTATCGGTACGAAAGAACCAAGGCAATTGATTACCACGGTATTTATTTACAATTCCCATCGGTTTAGAGGCGCCGGGTGTCTTACGTTAGTCTAAACCATTGACCAATTACAGGATAGACTATCCATTTATAGGGAACTGTAATAACGCGCGTTCATGTCTCGCCAAACTAGGACCAAATTTATGAGTAAAACGTGTACAAAAGTTTACCAAATCCGATGCGTGAATTAGTATAAAATAAAAGTGATAAGTTAACATATATTTTATTAATTACCAATTATCCGCGTGCCGACTAACATTGAATTGCGTTTAATCGTTACCCACCATGCACGTCAAACGATTAAACTTAAAAGAGGAGTATAAATCCTGTAAATCATGGTTCTGCAGCAAAGTCCAGCCGCATACTGATTCGTACAATCATACTTTTCTCAGCGCGCATGAAAGAAATCCCCCCTTCCCGATCTGCGCTTGGAAAAAGAAGTCGGATGAATGGAGGAAGAGACTCGCGATTATTTAAATCCTCCCGTCCGTCGCGCGTAGAATTTTTCCGAAATATTTTGAAAGATAAAGAGGGGTGCAGTGGTGAAGGGAACGGCGCGAACACAGAGATGCTATAATGACAACGCGAAAATGACCATATACGGTGACGAAAACCGTGGTTCATTGCGCGCACCGCTTTCCACCCACATGCGAACGGCAAAGCGTTGTGGCTAGCGACTCGCAACTGGCGAGTGACGATCAGAAAACACCGCGCTGACACGTCGAAAACTAATGGAAATTATTTGTTGGCTAACACGCGCGTTAAATGTAGGTAGATCCATTCATGGGCTACAGCGTGCCACTCGCCTACGTGACACTGTTATACGCGCGTTTAACGCGCTCAATTTTCCGTTCCACTGAAATCTATTGCCACGCGTTTCATTCGGCCAGAGATTTCGACCGAGAGCATGTAGAGTTTGTAGGAAAATTGCCACGTAGGTGTAATTAAACTGCAGCAATGGACTGAAGAATTTGCACGCAGTTCGATTGATGCGACACAAATACTAATACGAGACGATTAAGTCGAATGTATCGTTAGAATACAAGCATTGATTCGAGATGATTAATTCGGACGTATCGTTGCAATACAAATATTAATTCGACACGATTAATTCGGATTATCGTTAGGATACAAATTAGTACAAATCATCGTAACTACACTTTTGACCGACTTAGTAACTTTGGTGTAATTGATTTCATAAGAGAAAATGCTCGCTATACCATTCCCCGGTTCCCTAAACAAATTCTTGAGTTTACAGTTGCAACAATCGACTGTCTGCCGATATTTTCATGCAACACCGTCGTAAAATTCACTCGCCACATTTTTGTTGGTTCAGTCGCGTCACATTTTCCGCCGCTGGACTGTCACGCGGTGGACGAATTTTCGCCGCGAATTCGAGTTAAAAATGTGGTATTCACGAGGCCACGCGGAAGTTTTCCCATGACAATTTGGCGGCCTATGGAGAAACGCGAATTTGCCGTTTCGAGAGATTCGCGAACGAAGTGCGGGGGCATCTTTCACGATATCCGAAATCGCGGGGACAAAAAGCATGCGTTCGACCCATTGGCGAGATAGTTGAACGTGTTTCATGCAGAGACGGGAGGACTCTTAACTTCTGGTTAAATGGTAGCATAAATGACGGTGGTATGTAACAGGTGAGAAGGGTTCCAAAGAGGCTGGTTTCTGACGTTGCCTCTCATAAAAATAAAGAACTCGAATTCCAAAGCAGTGGTTGTCAAGTCGCAGCTCGCAGCTCGCCGCGCGCCTCGCTATTCTCCGCGAACCTAACCTTACGGACCGAGCCAATGCCACCCGGGTTACGCATATATATATTTTATAAAGTAGCAGGGCGAACAAGGATTGCAATTAAATTGTATGAAATTTGGAAAACTGCAGCAGGGTTAATTAACCCTTTCGCTACGGCGTTTGAAAATTAAAAGCACCCTCGAGGCGTACATTTCTAGCGGAGGAAGCTATCACGATATTTATGTAGTTACGATTGCCATCATTTTAAAAGCGATGCCGTCCTCGTCTACTCTAAATTACTATAGCGATGTCGCGTGTGACAGTAAAATGGTAAGGGGGCCAGGTAGGCTCCGGATAATTCTATATAAGAATGAATAGAATCTATCCCGTACCTCGTCAGCGGTACGGCTAAACAAGAATTAGACCCGTTTCTACAACCTGTCGTCCGACCGAGGGAACACGTAATCCCCGAAATCCTTTTTGCACCCACGATCCGCCGGCTTCGTCGCCGATCCCCGAGCCCACGATTTACGGCGAGGAAATGAGTTCCACTTTCGGAAAGAACTCTCGAGCCTGTGTTGTCGGTCAAAATACAGAAAAACTGGACCATCGACGAACCATAGGATGGACTAGGGTAGACGTACCACGTATCGCCGCTTCAAATTTATCGCGTAACTTTATTTAACTATTTTAGAACGTCGTTGGCCTAATAATCGTTCCAGTTTCGAGCATAATCTTGTCCAACCGCTCTTTTATTTGTGAACATGTTTTTATACGTGTTGAATGTAAGAATGAGTTACGTACCACGTAATTGAAACGGTACAACAAAATCCACGACCCCTCGTACTGTCACTTGAATATTTCTCATTTAAATAGAAATACGTTTTTACATTTGTGTAACAGATACAAGATTTATAGTAAACGTCGCATCTTTACCGAATTATGACGCGTCCCATACTTTATACGTACCGTGGTCACGTTTTAATGTTCAACAGCCACATTTACCTCCTAATATTTGTTTTTAACTATTAAGTGTAAACGAATGTGCTGTTACGTAAACCTTTGCTATCAAATAAACGAATTGAAGCGTCGGTTATAGGGACACTGACAGAACCTGGGACATCTACCCTATTCCATATAACTTTTGGATCAGCCTCGTTAACTGTTGTCAAACCCCCGGGGATCCACGTTGTTCGATTGAGAAAAATAAAACCGTACGAAGGAACGCGTGAATCGTTAATAGTCGAATAAGTGGCGGCTATGGGAAGTAGATTAAAATAGCGTATGACACATATACGGCTAAATATTCGTGGCTCGTTTTGCTAAGCGATCGCCATGCATGCCGAGCAGCGAAATTAAGTTGCTCGTGTGTGTCGCGTTGCGTCGCGCGTCCCATCCAAACACGAATAGAGAGAGCTTCGCGTGATTAATCGACGATCAGGCGAAAGGAAGGATGGATCCACTTGTCGAATTCGTGTTCGATCAACAACCGAAACTCGATCTTCCTGGTTCCTGTTTGTTAACGCCGCGTAACGCAACACCGTGCTTCGTTCCCGTATCAAGATTAATATTAATCGCATCCTCGTCTTATTGTTAGAATAATCATCCGGTCTTTGCAATTCTGCGCGGAAACTTCCCGAAGGCAGGGGCGAATTAAATTCGAAATCTGGATTACAAGTTTCGCTATCGGTTTTTCCTGATGCAGTACCAAATCATCCGAATTCAACTAATTCTACAATTAATTAACGTTAGAACTTAGATGAATTTTGGGCGCATTTGTGGAAAATTTGAATGCGCCAAGCTTGCAAATTATCCTCGATACGCAAAAGTATATAAAACATCGAAACTACGGTAGATGTAATCATTTTTAAGGGCTGAAGCAAATCTGTACCAAGATTCTATCTCTTTAGACGCGTTCGTAAACCTATGCGTTTGCACAAAAATGTATACTCTTATCGTTACACTTTACATCGTTTCAATCCACTATCCAATTAAATTTAGAGCAGCATTTATCGTTGACCGCGGAATACGCGAACTTCCGACACAATTTACTTCATTTACTATTTCTACTTACGCGCCTTTCTTCCGGAAAGCTTCGCAATTATCCCGGGAAAATAAACCTGCCTCCCTATCCTAATCAAAAACATCCTAACCCTTTTAATCCACGCGATCTCGCGCGATTCGATTCGATTCGACGAGCCTCGCTGGCAAGTTGACAATTCGAGCGGATCGAGGAGCGTATCGAAACGCGTGCGACAATTCTCACGTTTATTTTATCTTTTTTTTGCTTAAAATGCTACAATATTTATTTAATAGTACGCGCGACTTCCGAAACACTTTAACGTACATAACTTGCAAATTAGCCGTAGATGGAGAAAAGATGAAGAGTACTAAAAATAGAATAAGATAGTTTAAGAATATAGTTCGTAAAATGATAGAGATAAGAAATTGACACCGGCGGAGGAGAACAAAATTGTACAAAACCGATTTTCCAATTCATAGCTTGTAAGAGCAGAGATAAATAAATATATGTATATGATAGTATTTCACGATTAATATTACAAGGGGGCCAGGTAAGCCCCGGATCATTTTATGTAAGTATGCAGTCTATCCTAACGCTTGGTCGATGCTAGCGATTTACCAATTTTCCAGCTTTTACAACAGTAACATGTATATGATTATTAGAACGCAGGCGCATCGAATAGCGCGGTATTATCCAAACCGGTGTGTGTTTTTTCCTTTGTCAAACAACCGACGACTGCAACGACCACCGGTGTTGTTATTCTGGACGCGCGTTTCGAAGACGGGACCGGCATCGTCGCGTTCGAATTTCACCACGACGAAAATACCGGTGGCTCACCCCTTCCGGCAGGTGATCGGCCACTCCGCGACGAAATTTTTCAACGATAAACCGACGAGAACGACGAGAAGGGCAGGGAGACGATGCGATTGATTCGACCGCGCGATTCACGATCGCGTTTCGCGGCGACGGCGAACGAGAAATATCGTCTCGCGATGCTCGGAAATAAAAAGCGCACGACCGACACAGGGGGGAGAAGAAAACAAACATAATCGTGTGCTGCTCGGCACGCACTCACCCTTTTTTCTTCGATCCAACCTTACACGATCTATCCGTGGCCAGATCCTTTCGATTCGATCGTTAATCGCAACGAGGAAGAAGAACGGCGACGACGACGACGACAAAGACGACGCGTGGGTTTAATAATTTCTACCGGCGGCGGAACGGTTCATTTTTTTCACGGCCGATTCGGTTGCGAGTTCCGACGGGTTCCACTTCCTGCAGAACACGACGCTTGGCGTCCACCAGCACACTGGAATGCAGACCGACAGGTTTTGAACCGCGATAAAGTATAGTAACGACGTGTGCCCCGATCTAGGTACTCTTATGCAGGTTGGTATACTTATTGTTCCACTATCACGTGACGACCGGTTCGAATTCGAATAGCCGGCAACTTGCGACGCGATCTTTAGCGAAAGCTTTTTCGCGCTGATATTCGTTTGGCGAGGGTCGAGAGGGATCAGGTACGTTTCGGCTTAGAATGCTAGGGCGGAGGACGAATTTTTCACTAAACGCGCAACGAACGATGTCCTGCTATAGTTCTTCGAATGGCGCCACCGTTGAACCTCGGTTTGCGCGCCAACTATGATCTGGCGAAGAAAAAGGAACCGACCAACCGCATCGACACAAGCATAGGATAGACTATTCATTCTCGCATAGAATCGTATACGGTCTACTTGACTCTCTTTTACCATTAAAACGATGGGAATTGTTGTAAATAAATATTGCGATAATCAGTTGCTGTCAACATAGGTGATCTTTAAAATCCAGATCTATAATATTGCGTATATATGATACGTCTTCATATGCATTGGAATTCCATCATTTCGCCCACTATAATTCGAATTCTATTCACTTTGACTAGGAAAGAAATTATAATGCTACGTTAATATTGCGTGCGAAAAGTTTTAGCTCGTTTACGAATAAATAATAATACTAATAACGGCGAAGTTTAAAAAACGCAGGAATTAATGATTGCCGCGGAAGCGACGAAATACAGGGATACGCAAGATAAAATTGGCGAAATTTAAATACACGAGAAATGTAACTTTTAAGTTGCACGGCATTATTAGAGAATTAACTTCACCAAATATGATATTCTTAAAATCCCCACTCTAAATCGTACGTTTGAAATTTGATGGAGCCTTCTATTAACGAATGGTCTATCCTGTACTCGGTGAAACACGATGCGCCCCGTTTAATTACGAATCGCGACTGCAGACAGACGAATCACGCAAATAATTTGAAAAGAGATTTAAATATAGAAATATATATTAATATATTGTATTCAAAGTAACATTAATTAACAACAGGTGATCTTTTCGTTTTTGCTTCTTTTTTTACACTTTTGCGATCAATAGAATTTTTTTCCTTCCTTTGCAATTATATATATATATATATATATATATATATATATATATATATATATGTATATAAATAGATAGATAGATTGATAGAGAGAGAGAGAGAGAGAAATAGAGAAATAGTAATTATTACTAGTATGTATGTCGTGTCCAAAAGGATGCAAACTCACGTTTGATTTTTTTTCCACATTCTTTTCATTAATAAAGATCTAGTTTGGTTACAATCTAAAATATTAAATAGTTTACTCAATTATATATATAAGCAAGGTCAAAAACTTAACAAACATTTTACAATGTATTCCGTTTAAAATGAGTGATAATTATATAATAATATTAATAGTAGTAATAATAATAATAAACGCAAACGACAGACATACCGACGATATTCGCCTAATATTTAATCACTTGCGCTGCCAATTCAAGCGTTAACAACCAAAAATAATCCTCCTCGTCGATGTTTCCGTCTTTCTCCGTAAGAGCCAAAAGATCTTTCAACAAAACACATCTGTAGAACTAGACTGCGTGGATCGTTACGCGAATTCAGATATTTTACGCGTAAAATTAAGAGAGCGAGATCTTAATAAGAAGAGGTTGCTTCGCTCTTCGAATACTATCATTTATGTACCTCAGTTTCAGTATTTCCGACATTTCTGAATACGTACCATTTGTCATCCGCCCTCTTTCACATATTTAGATTTCCTATAAATGCGTAAGAGATCCACAGCAGTCTAGTAGCTAGATCGCCGAACCAATTATATCCAATTCAATTATTACGGTGGTGGACCTCATTACCAAGAATGCTAATTCTGACAGGGGTTATTTTCGATGCGAACTCTTCAATTGTTTGGCGAGTATACTTGCGAGCCGTGATAAATTCGTCCGAAGCAATTTACAGCGATGATCCAATACTCGAAATTATTTCTATCGAACTTTCCCATCGATTAAACTCGATTTTATTACACTCGTGCAAAACGCGAACACCGACTATAGCACAACTCTTAACGCATCGCACGTTTTTCGATTGCTGAAATTTTTTTTTTGGGAGACATCTAGAAGATATCTTAGATCGATTTTTGAACGTTGCCTTGCACGCCATTTTCGTTCACAGATTTAGGATAATTAACGATGGAGACGTGTACAGCAGATTATTTCAGCGCAAGTGATTAAAGGCCTGCGCAATTAATCTGATTTGCTGTGATCTGACGAGAGCGAGTGGATCCAAGGGTTACGACGAAGCGTTCGCGATCTAAACCCGATCGTTAACGATTTACCGTAACGATATGCCCGAAAATTGGTAAATCCTAGCTTTCAATTGTTTTCGACGTACGTGATCTGTAAAATGCAGGTCTGTAATAACGTGGATAGAAAGAAGTATATCTTCGTATGTATCGGAATTCTATCATTTGATCCTCTACAAGCCGAATTTAACTTACTTTTACGATGGCATTGTAAAGGGTTAACTTTTGCAACTTTGACGATACGGTTGAATATAATTCTTAATATAATCATCGTAAGGGGTGTAAGAAACTTCCGCTTTTATCTCTCTGCTCCTATAAACGAGCGATATATGATATCGTGTACTTAGTCAATGATCCTAGGTTTTACCGGTCAATCTGCTAGCATTTACCATTGTGAGGTGGTAAAAGTTCGAAAACCATTCCAGTAAATATACTAGAGTTTACCAATACCACGTGACGAAAGTCCGTTTCGTCTGATTGCAATTTTTAGCTATTTAAGCGAGCGTTGGCTTTTTCGATTTTTAATTACTTTTCGAGAAAGCTTCGATTGCTACGTATTCGCGACTCGCCCAGTTTTGACAGTCGCGAGAAAATGAACCCGCTTGTCTCTAAAGTTCCGCAATCTTTGGACAAACGTTTTAGGGAATATTCGGGGCACTTTAACTTTACTACTATTTATTTAAACGGCTCTTATCGGTTCCTAACCAGTAAGACTCGCGAAATACTTTTCGAGTCGCGGTTTCCCACGCGTAAAGTAAAATAATGAAAACTAAAGCTACCGACGACTAAAGTATCCTTATCTGTACCAAAAGAAATAAAAATGGTAGACACTTGCAAAGCCCGTGCGACTGAAATACGATAAATCTTCATTTATATTTTGCGCAGAAAGCGATGCCAATTGATAACGTAGCAAGTCGTAGCACATCGAACAGTTAAGCTACATTTCGTATGCAACAACCTAATAAATGAGCAGTATCGTAGTAAGAGAAAATAAAGTAGACTTGTACCGCGAGATACGAGAAATACGAAAATCGTGAATTGTCTCTCCTTGTCTCGTAATAACGAGTCACATTGTGCTCTCTAAACGCAATGAAAATCTACCGTATTCGCAATAAACTTTAATCTTAACGGGCGACAATAATTTCAGTTGAAAAGATGAACGACGATTACAGCCGCGCGTAAATTACGTGTAACGGTTGAATCTTTTGCACGCGATGGAATATTGGCAATGATACATTGGCAAATGGTTGAAAAATTCTGAAGGCAGGGGGATTAATGTGAAAGAACACAAGCAAATCGACAGCAATTCTCACTGATCGTGAGAACGCGATACATCGCGATCGCTATGGCATCCACTCGCTCCCATCGATACGTAGAAACTTTTATCAGCGCGTGTGTTTGCAAACACGACGCGGCGAGATGTTTCGCCGAACACATCAGCTCGCACAAAACAGAGAGACGCGGCGGCGAACTGTATTTTATACGTATTTGAGACGCGATGTAGAGAAGACGAAATTCATCAGACAAACTACGGATGTTGTGTTTACCTGAGGAACATGTTCACAATAATAATTAATAATAATATTACATATATATTACGCCAACAAAATTCATACAATGTACAAGTTGTATATATAAATAAACATCTGTTCCTCGAAATAAATGATTTCTGCGTTTGGCACGATGTCATGTAATGGAAGCAAATTATAAACACCATGATTACATTTTGATTGTCCGTGGCTAGTCGCGCGATGCAATGAAACATGATTTGCTTTTTACATTTGATTCTTCTTCTTCCTTCTTTCTTTCTTTCTTTCTTTCTTTCTTTCTTTCTTTCTTTCTTTCATTCGCTTATTTTTCTTTTTGGTGTTTTGGTTGACAATGGTGTTTCGTTCTTTTTCTTTTATTTTCATCGGTCGGTCCATTTTAACCTGTTAACGCTCTGGAACGACCAAAACAATCCTTTGCCCGCTAAAACGGCGGATCTCTGATTTCTCGTTTGCGAGAGATTATAGTATTCTGCCAATCGAAAGCTAATTTTGTTAACTACGCAATCGGTTACTCGAATATCAATCCTTTCGCTGCGGCAACTTTGGCGTTAAAATCGGTAGGGATACGCAAATCGGGATCATTTTTATTCGTACAGAAATATTTCGATGCTACAATTATGTTTATTAATGGGCTGCGGACTTTTACGCAAATTCGTCGTTTCGAAAACGCGAAACACGACCAGCGAAATGGAATCTAAACGGAGAATGCGAGTAATGGGTATATTCCGAAAATATAATAACGCGTGCTTTACTTTCGATCTCTTGTATAACTCTGCATATTTTGTGCAACACGCGCGCATTTCACCGTAGTTATATTTCCCATAAAATGCGTAAAAATCCGCAGCCTAGTAATCGATTTCACGCGAGGAGCTTTTCGGAAAAGAGGCTGATAAAAACAAAATAGTGCACCGAATAAATCGCGACGGAAGTTTAGATGCTCCGCGAGTCAACGATAAATACCGTTCGAAATTTACTTGGACAGTGTGATGAAACAACATTTTTGGGGGGAATATCGATTAACGAGAGCGTAGTGATTAATTAACGACACGTTTCCGAAAAAAAGGGTCTACAGATTTTGTCCGCCCTTTTTCCGAGAAGCTCCTCAACTTAATCTAATAAATACGAATGACAAGGAAGAGTACAATAAAGTGCTACAATTTTTCTACTATTAGCCGGAAAGAACAATAATCGTAAATACGAAGTGTTTGTAAAAGTTTAAAAAGTCGACGTAATTTTTGCCAAGTCTCGCGTATTCGTACATTTGTTCGCCGTTGAACGAATTAAAATAACAATTATGGGTATGTACATCGGCCTGGTTTCGCATCATTCGTTTGTTCAATGGACCGACCGACGAGATCCGAGAGTATTTTTGTTGACCGATGTTAGGATTCACTGTTGTTTGTTACAATATTGCTTTACGTTGCACTTGCTAATTGATTACTCTAATTTGTAATGGATCGATTAGCTACGTTACTATTATTATAAATGGCATCCTACCCCCCCTAATCGATTAGATTAGAATAAACTACATGGAAGAACAGATCTTCAGTCGTAGCGAACGAAAGCTAGACTAAAAATTTCAACAAATATAGCAGCGAGAACTGTGTGATATTACTTTCAATATATACATATATATATATATATATATATATATATATACATATATATACATATATATATATACATATATATATAATATAATTTAATATAATATAATATAATATAATATAATATAATAATATAATTATAATATATTGCTAATTTAAAGATGCCAGTTTTGCCTATCTAGATCAGAATGTTTAGGTGTCAGCAAGAATGCCAATATATTAATATAATATCAGAAATAGTGCCGAGAACACACTTCGATTCTCTCTTTCTTCTCTTCCCTTTGTGTTTTCCATTCTTCCCCGCCCTCCCTAAACGATAAAACTTATAATGCTCTAAAAACTCTTCTGCCCCCATCAAAATATAATTAACAACAACAACAACAACAAGGTGTGTTAACTTTTGCAATAATATCACAGACAATAGAAAACGTAAAGTCTACAAAAAAGCTGGTCTCCTGATCCGTGCATATACAAATTTCGAAAAGATCCGCCCCCCCCCCCCCGTGTTACGCTTCCGGTGTTTACTTCTAAAAAGCACGTTCGTTTATTTATCTTGCTATTTGTTTATTTATCAGTGCTGGCCATTGTGGTCCGAATTCGTTGATTATCCGGATAATTCGGATATTCGTGTATCCGTGAGCAAAATTAACCCTTTGCGCGGACAAGAACAAATCGCACTTTAGTTTTCAATTCTACGCCTTTGAATTTTCAAACTTTTCAGTTCCAAACGAACCATTTGATTGCCAACAATTTCAAATGCTTATTAATGCGTTAAGTATTCGTTACGCGAAATTTTCTGCTTTAAAAGTCGACGTCGATTCGGTAAACCAAATTAGGCGACTATTTGTCGACACTCGTCGTCAAAGTTAAAAATTCTCATGGAAAACGTGTCTATCCTTGAATTGCTGTAATTTTGTACAGAAGCATCGTACGACGATCAACCTGGGCTCGTTTTAAAGCTTCGAGTCTATACTTTTATACGGATGAACAAATGGTTTTCGAAACGTTTCTTACTCGAAAGAGTAGATTGAAATAACAGATGGTAGTGTTTGTTTTAAAGTATGCGAAATTCAAATGACTCTACGGACTTCGTTAAGTTCTTTTCGGGGGATTTATTCCAGATTAATCTTGGAGAGGAAAGTCTCTCCCCTTTGCAACGAGCCCATAATAGTCGATGTACGATTTTTTGTTCTCGAATTGTCGCGAAATAATGATTACAATTGTGTTAAAAAGAAATGCTGAATTACGCAGAAAAGGTGGATTACACGATGTATTATAATATATTATATATGTCGCGTATTCTGTCATTACGCCACGAGGATTAACCGTTAATTGTAAATAAATAAATGAATTCTTCATTCTTTATAAAAGGTAAATATTGTAATTTAATTTTTTAAGCCTAAAAAAAATCTAAACTTCGACAAATTTCTTCGATATATTGTTCGAATAAAATACGACCAATTCTGCATGATTGTAAATTCGAGTAAGCGAAAGCATGCAATTTACAGTCGCACATCTTTGCTCGAAGATGTGAATTACATAAAGCGAACTTTCGACACGTTCGAATATTCGAAATCCGGATTACGCGATGCAATTATCCGGTTATTCGGATAACGCCAGCCCTATTATTTATACACCTTTCTTTTCTGTGTATTACAAATAGCCGTGTGCTAGAATAGAATAGAATAGAATAGAATAGATCCGCGTTCACGTAAAGTATGCGCGTGTATATGTTTCTCTAAAAAATTGAAAAGTTTCCTCGATCGCGTATAAACATGGCATTCTTCCTTGCACCCTTTATCTTCCGTTTTTAGTTTCTTCCCCCCCCCCCCCCCCCCCCCTTTTGTAGCTCTTTTTACAGCTACGATCACACGAAAACCTTTTGGCAGCGCGCCTTGACGATTTTTTTATCCCCATTAAGCCTTATCATAATCCCCCCCCCCCCTCCACTTTTCCGATTATTAATTTACAATTTCTTTTTCCTTTTTTACATTAACCCTTTGATCGCTATCGTTTTGCAAGCGCGACAAATTTGGAATACGACTACGAGTGTGATTGAAAATTTGCCTCTGTTGAAGGTCTGAGAATGTGGATGAAATTGTAAATTTGGAGATATCGAAGTGTGTAAATAGATATAAATTAAATACGTATTAATTATTAACCCTTTCGCTATAGCTTTTTGGAAGTGAAAACTAATACGGTGAATGGAGGAACACTTTTTAGGTGACACGAAAATCGAACAAATAATAAATACTATATCCTCTCTAAATATTTCATGCAAATTACAGCTTTATACTCGCAAGCTTTTATCCGAATAAAATGTGTCCAACTTTGAACGTGAAATGAAATAATTGTTGAATCTTTCATCGCTTCATAGCGAAAGGGTTAAAAAAGAAATTGTATCTGCTCGTTGATCTGCGAAACGTGCTTGGCAGTCAAAGGGTTAATAAGAATCTAAATTTGTCCCCACACGATTAGCGTAATCCCTTGAAGTGCAATAACGCATTACTGACTGAAATGATTACAATTGGTACTCGTCGACGACCTCGAAAGTAACTACAGATAGTAAATTAGTTAAGACGACAATAAAGACGATGTATCGTTAATAAATTAAACTAAATTGCACCTTCGCGAAGAAGCGACAATACATAATAATAATAATGAGTCTCGCGTCTGAAATGTATCTGAGCCAGCAGTAACATAAGTGTGTCTGTGTATGTATATATATATATATATATATATATACATATATATACATATATATATATATATATTACAAGTAACAATTTATCGTTAATCGCAACTGTGACGCTTAAATATTATTTATCAACCTAATAACTGATATCGTTCCGGGTTCCCTTTTTACACGTATAATATTAATCGTAAGACTAGAAACGTCTCCGATCTAAAAGATTCGCCGCTTTTAATAAACTGGTAACCAAGTCTCCGTACTTTTTTTCATGCATATGTCCGCTATTATTATTGTTATTGTTATTATTATTATTATTATTATTATTATTATTATTCCAAATCAAGATTATGCATTTTCTTCTTTTCCTTTTCGTTCATTTTAGTTTCGTTTCCTTTTTTGTTTCGTGTGTAACAAAAAGATTTTTACGTCGTATGGCATGTTAAACACATAGAATTACTCAGGCTGCGCTACCATGCTGTTTTTTTTTTTTTTCTTGTAGTGTCACGCAATATACAATTAGTAAGTGGTTTTAAGCTAATGAACTGTGTCTCTTTTTTTTTCTTCTTTCACTTGTTTTCTCTCATAGCAATTATTAGGAAGAGCTTTTATCACGCGGGCAGTGCCCTGTAAAAATATACGTTCTCTCTATATAGAACTACGATGTTATAATCACAGACGAGGCACGGAATCAATCAACTATCGAACGCATTTCTCTGTCGCCGCACGGTTTTCATTTACCATAACTCACTTTTTCCCCTTTCCGGCTGGTCAAAAACAATTTCAAGACGCGTTGACGCTAGAGATTCTTGTTTCAGAATGTAAAATAAAGTAACGTGCTATTTTACGTTCCGGATTTAACGCTGAAACTATCACGGTGATCGAAACTGGTTGCAAATTTAGCATAAAAATTCTAGCTATTAATTAGGTTGCCTTTGAGGAGAAATAAATAATGCTATTGGTACAATTTGCAAGAGTAATTGAAAACTATGGTGACCGACCCCATGATCTAATAAACGATTTTACGTCGCGATCATTTGGAAGATTATCGTAGTAATTAACACGTTGACCGGTGACTCCGCGATCAACTAAAGCATTCGAATCAAATAAACAATCACATTTCTAGAAATTTCACTGCGTTTCGTGTTACAGCATCAACATACACTATCGGAAGTATCGTAAAAAAGTTAAGTACCTACATTTATTTCCTAATCAAATAAATGTAATACATGCACAATTCTAATGTATCCCGTTGAAATAGGTAAAATCGCCGTAGCGGTCAACGCGTTAATAAAACGTATAACATCCGTCCTAAATTTATTTGATTATTGCACGCAATTTCTAAGTAGAACCGAAGGTCTCCGATTTATAAAGTTGGCCGCGTATTTAGTGCTACGATGCAAATGGTTAAATAAATTATCCCTATAGGCGAACCCGTATCCGTTGCCCCACGCCTCGCCACCGATTTCACACCCACGTCGCCGATTTTCCAAGCTGTACGTTGCACGTAGGTCAAGATATAACTACGCGCGTATGTCACGAATCACGGAACCGTCCATCCGAGAATGTTTACGTCCCCACTCTAGTTACAGTGCACTAACCTCCCTACCACGCCGCACGCGTCGTTCGCGAGCGGTCAAACTCGCGAAAGCGAAGATCGCTCCAAGACTTGAAGATAAACATTGAGCTAGCAGCAATCGAGAAGCTAGGAGACTTTTAACTAGGAGAAGGGGAACCGTAAACACTTGCTTCGCTCGCCGAACGAGAATATTTACGTGTGTATCTCGATGTAAGCACGTTCTTATACGGAGCTGGAAAGAAACGCGTGCTCGTGTTCTTCCATGTTTTTCGCTTTATAACCGTTTCGGGCTGATAAGAGGAATGCACGTGTGACGTATATTTGTAATCGTGTCGCGGAAAGTGAACAACCCGTGATCAATTGGACTTGCATCTCTTCTATAAAACATCTTTCCAGCTTCTTATATAGTACGTATTTACATATCAACGCGTTCAAAACAGCAGTCAAAGAGACACGTGGTGCTCGTAACTGGCGACGATTTTCGTAATCGGATTTAGTTTTACCAAAGCGCATATTATCGTTAACACTTAGCTTCTCAGCTTCTAATTTGTTCACATTTTAAACGGACAGCGATAGCGATAGTGTGATTTTACGAGTTCCTTGAAAAATAGGTATGTATATCGTACATCGTACATACTCCAAGTTAAAAATTCGTAGTGGTGCGGAATGAATTACGATACGTGCTCGCATCGTTGCATCGATCGAAGTCAACATAGTGCGATATGAAAAGTAATACACGTGGGACTCCTTCTACACGGTAATTCGTTTTACACGACTTTAAACAGGTACACGATTATTCTGTTTTCGTTTTTGCTTCGATTCCTTAACTTTTTAGACGCCACTTTACTCGTTCCTCCTTCACCTTATTGCACTTATCGTATTTATTTATTAACGTATACATACACATAATATGTACTACCATATTTATTAAAGGAATGCATTTCTATGCCTTCGATTATTTTTACCATAGTTTGCGTTTCTTAACGCAAGTTTTGTGCTCATCTGCCACGCGATGTTTTACCGAATCTTTTTTTCACACGCGTTTTTGTTTTAAAAGGAGTCCCAGGTATATTAATGATGTCTCTGATTTTAGGGATAAAATACTAAGTCCGTAAAATCGACGTTAACTTGAGAGTTCCCGATTAGAAAATTCTGATTTTGGTTTAGACGTAGACATTTGTGAGCACGTGGCGCAAAGATCTGTAAGATGATAGATTTATTCCGTATCTCGTCTGTGTTATAATGTACCGAAGACCAGTCGATCGATATTCGATATATATCTTTTACCGTCGTACACGTTACTCGTTATTTACTCGTTTCTCGTGTCAGGTATTCACAAGGTTCCGTAAATATATTACAGATATATTTCATATATTTCTTTTTTTTCTTTTGTTTTTTTATAAAAATAGGATGATGCTCTTGCCTTCTTTATACCCTTTATACACATCTCTAATTTCTTCCAATCGATATCTAATCAATTCGGCATTTCTATACATATATATATATATATATATATTGATGCTTCAACAATTATTCTCTTTTTTTTTCTTCTTCTTCTTCGAAACGCTGGTCTTGCGCGTACATTACACGATCTACGTATGTACAGCACTGTTCAAAATCATCTCAAAAGCCACGAAGAGAGTAGAAAAAGGCGTGAAATGATAATATTCTTCATTTCAAATCCGTAATTCAGTGTACCTCGACTTACTTCTTTCTTCTTCTTCTTCTTTTGCTTTTTCTTTTACTTTTAGAGTTCTTTACGTTTATCGATAGTCTTTTGCAGCACACATTTTGCACACATACAGCTGCGTACATGACCAGATGTATTTCGAGTGTGAATGGATGAGCGTGTGGAATATGAACGTGTGTGTGTATGCACAGTACTGCCCATAATTATTCAAACGGCACAGTTTTCCACGTCCTCTGAGCTTCCAAAGCTTTCGAATTTTTAAGCCTTCGGATTTCCAAGCATTTGAAGTTTCAAATACTTGAATTTAGATTTCTATGCGTTGGAATTTCCAAGCATTTGGATTTGTACATTTTTATATTTCCAATTTTCCCAATTTCAAGCTTCTCTCAATTAACAGAGGCGTGCATGAACTTTTGAAGTCGTTCGAATACATATGGAAAATATGTATACGTATAATGTGTCCGTGTCTATCCTGTACGTGTATGTATATATATATATATATATGGGTGTGTGTGTGTGTGTGTGTGTATATATATAATCTTTTTTTAAATATATTATCAATTTCTCTATCGAATAGATATCAATTATATTTCTATACATATCTACAAAAAAACCTAATATAGAACTCTATATTATCGTTAATTAAACTCTCTAGGAATTAATATGTATAATTGTCACAACAGGTCTAAAAAGTTTATCGTTATTTTAGTTCCTTTTTCTCCATTTTTTTCAGTACACGTGGTAGTGTGCTCCTCATTCATTGACGAAATTTCCATGAACCACTTATTTTAATACGTGTATACAACATGTTTTCTCAACAACATGTCCAGAAAGTAACTCTTTTCCTTTTTCTCCTTCTCCAACTTCCACTTCATTTTACTTTAAACACTATCCTTCTATTATTGCTTGTTGCTTACTGCTACTGAATTCATTTTGGCATATAGCGAGTTCTAAACCCTGAGCGACCGCCAATTTTTTTTTACTTTCCCCCCTTTATTACCCCCCACCCCTACCCAACCCCACCCGACCCTCTTTTCTCGTTTAAATAGAAATGCACCCGGATAGAGTTTATCATTTTCTAACGCATCGCATCGCATTAGCTTCGCATTTTTCTCACTCTTTTTCGTCTTACGTGTCTAAGAACGGGCGATTAACTTCGATGCAAATCTTCCCTAAGTGTTAATCTTATCCGAAAGACGATAAATTCATTGTCAGCGACGTGTATCTTTGCGCGCGCGCGCGCGCGCGTGTGTTTGTATGTATGTGTGTGTGAGAGGAGTTAAGTCCATCATTTCGAAAGCAACCCGCTTCGTCGAAGATAAGAATTTCGAAGAGTTGTTTTTTTTTCCCCCGAGAAGCGCTCGAACACAGAAAAGTAGAATAGGATGTCTCTGCGATACTATATATACATATATATGTACGTATACATATATATATACATACATACATACATAAGACCAAAGTATCTTTTTATATAATCTGCTTTAAATACCGCTTTCCTTCGCTCCACTTTGGCCAATGCTTGCGTCTCTTCTCGGGTGGATTCGAGTAATCGCTCGGAGCCGAACGTTTCTTCAACTTCGACGTGCCACCCTCGGACTTTGGTGTCGAATTAATACCTTGTACGTGATGCGTTCTACCGTGATTGTTCACCGGTGTCGCGACACCAGCTAAATTCAGAAGCGCGTCCGCCCCTTCCGCTATCTTCCGTTGCTCGTCGAAATCCGGATTCGCTTCTTTCCGCGGATATTTGCTGCGAAAATATAAACGAATCCCAATCAATAATACCGCCAATAGTACACTACATTGATCGATAAATTTTCGGATGATTAATTCTGCATCCCTCGAATGTTTCGTAAACCGCACGTCTGTGATTATGGGTTAACAATACTCTCAATGGTAATGGTATTAATCCCGCGGACGCGCTACAGTAATCAATGGTTAATAAACGAAGTTAGTAATGCTCCCCTCACCTTTCTTGCCTTACTGAGGTAATACAGCTGTAAGTGTGATCTTCGCTGGAGCTCCTAGTGATCACGGGAACCAATACTTCCGATTCCGGTACTTTCCGCTTACGATCTGCGATCAAAGAATCGGTGGTAAAAATCGCTAAATCGACGAACGTTCGACACGCTTAACGTTTACGATCTCGGCTAGAGGGGCATTTACCTTTGTTGTGATTTAAAATAATGGGTCCGTGTTTAAAGGAGAGCATGGCAGCCGCGGCTGCGTCTACATCGCTATCTACTTCGGTGTCCGTGTTGTCGGTGATGTTGCTCGACGCCAGTCTTTTGGAAAGGTACGGAAAGAGGATGGGATCTGGAAGGCGTGTACTAGTGTTCTTTTTCTGTGGCTTTTCGGGCGAAGACAATGTTTGAGCGGTCGGGGGAGGAAAAGGTGCACGCGATAACGCTTGTATCAGGTTCGGCCGATACTGCGCGTCTACCATCCACAACGAACCTTTGCCCAAATTCTACGAACAAACAAACGTTACTTAATTTTTTCACCTCTATAGGATGGAACGATTTTCTGCACGCGAAACACCTCAGACTAGGTATAAGAATAGACTAATCGCGCCGATCTATTCTTCTGATCTGAAACACCGTTTTGAAGTTCTTGCGAATATTTTATTCCTGTTTTTTAAATCACACTAGGTTCCATAAGGTGATAGGTAGACTGCTGATCTTTACGCAAATTCATAGGTTTCTTAACCCTTTCGCTTATATTAACGAATATATACGTCTCCAAGAATCGAATTAGTATTTGTTAAAAGCATACGTATGCTTTTTCAATAACGCAATATAATTTCTAGAATCTATTTTGTTTTCTATCGATAAACGTTTTCATAATCTACGCTTTTAGTCTTTAATTGCAATGCGTCGATAGACGCGTAGTTAAGTTTCCATATTCTATAATGGGTTAAATTTGTCGAAATAGAAAAATCTTTTTTCGTCCGCGTGAGAAGAAGAAAAACCGCACCATCGCGCGTACTTCTTTTTGCGCATTGAAATTGCCGATAAATGCGGTCTAGCGATAGGAGGTCTATTCGATAACTGGTCTGCGGCGAAACAGCGTGGAATAAGCGTGCGAAACTTACTGGTGCTTTCTCTACTTTACGAAAGCACTTGTTTAGGCTTAAGTTATGTCTGACGGAATTTTTCCATCCGGTTGGAGCATTCCTAAAATACGGAAAGTGATCCAATATCCAAGCATACACTTCCTTGACTGGTAGAGCTTTTACAGGGCTATCTTCGATAGCCATGAAAATTAAACAAGAAAACGAATACGGTGGTTTACTGTTTCTATGCAAATGAGGATCGTATGGTATATGAGTTGGGTGTTTGTTGCGATTTGAGACCGGCAGATTATTGTTGTTCAACGAAATCTTCGTCTGACTGTTTTGTGATGTATTGTAATGATTTTTTACCGACTCCTGAAAGATTTGCATTGATTTTTGACCATTCTTAGCGGAGTGTTGATAGTTTTGACTATTACCGTGCAACGTCGTGCTATTTATCTTGCCATTACTATCTGCTAACATAGTGGAACAGAAAAAGGAGAAAAGGATATTTCATTAATATATCTCGTGTCGCTGATCCGTAAACAAATGCATTCGAATCGAAAGATTCGATGTATATTCACCTGGACAGTAACCATCCTCTAAACTCGATACGGAATTAGTATTTTCGGAGAAGTCGGCTATGTCGTCGGAAACGTTGTTATTATTTAAAATGTTCTCGTGTTTTGAGTCTTTAGTGGGATTGGATATATCCAAGCCCTTCAATAAATTTTGTTGGTGAAGCCAGCTCAAAGATGTTAGATCATCGTCCAGCTGGCTGTTTTTCTCGATCGACTTCTCGGACATGGAAAGCTCATCCGTCGAATTCGCTTCGACGAAAGCACTCGCGTTCTCCTTCTCCTTCATCGTGTACACTGTTTCCCCAAAACTGAAAACTTGCGTGCTACTCAGTCCTATGCCAGTTTCCACACCTGATGCATCTGGTCTGTCTGGTGGCATATTGCGTCAACTACCTCCTTCGTCACTGAAAAACAAAATTATATCTCTCTGTGCGTTGCATCGGCTTCAAATCGATTCGTATTCTACGCTCCGTTTCATATTTTTAATGCACGCGCGACTTTTCGGTGGCTCGCAACTAGCAAGAGGAGTAGCATTTTAAATGTAATCATGCCACCTTTTGTTTATTTAGTATCTTATATGTTTTCTTTAAGGAAGGCAAATTTGTCGTTAATAACCCGATTATATATATATATGAAATAGTCAAATTAGGGAAGATAATTTAACGCTTAGGGAATGAAACCGTCGTCTTCTTCTTCATTTTTATCTACGAAGAAATGAATTTGCATACAAATCTGCAATCTAGTTATCAAACTCCTGTTTCCGTTACTTTACGTTACACATATTAGGTGACTTATAAATATGAAACAGAGTGTGTTACGTTTCGTCTACTACTTTGTCTTTTTTAACGAAAGAGAAGCTCTCGATCTGTGCGAGGCGAAGAGAACGTGATAAGCGCCGATGATTCGGCCGGCAACCAAGCATAAATACTGTTACGAAGCTTCCGCGTGATCCTCGCAACGCGTTTGCATTCACTTAAAAGCCGAATTTCTTTAATCGCGCATCACGATAAGGAATGATTTCGCGGGCCGCGAACGCGAAACGGTAGTGCGACTATCTTGCGGCGAAAAATTCAGATTTTTTATTTCGTCCTACACTGAGATAGAGCAAATGTCCCACGTTGCTATAATCGTCACTTTAATTCGTTTATTTAATAGCGAACGAATGTACGAAGAATCGGGACTACAAAAATTTCAATACCAAATTTCGAGTTAACTTTTATGTAACAACACACAGTCCGTGCATAATATATTTATACTAAATATTTCAAACGAAATATTGGGAGGCGAATGCGAGGTTCGAGCATAAAAACGCGACTAATACAATGTTAAGTTGAAAGTACGGAAATTTGTCTAATGCAGCAAAGGTGCGGGCGTTTACTTACGATTTTTCTTCTATCGATCATATAAACTGACACGTTAATATATGCAAGAATCATTGCCGTTTAAGTGCTAACTTTTTAGGTGACAGTACGAGGGACATCTATCCTATACTTAAGAGTTTCGGGATCCCGTGGGGATGCCAAAAAAAAGTTCCAGTCGCAAGCGGACGTTTTCAGGATCCCGCGCGTTCCTAAAAAGTGCACGATGCAAGACGCGTTTGCGAAACATTGTAAACGTAGTTGCAAAATCTAGCAAACACATAACTATGATGTGGCATGAAAATACCAGTCACGTGCGACTCCGTGGAGTAAAATGGAATTTTAATGGCATGTAGCGAACCACGTGTAACGCGTTGCGAGAGTTTCGTGTTTCGCGCGATCGCATAGAATTTCATCGGTATTAAAAGTAGAAGCAATTCACGGAGATACGAAAGAGGAGAAGAAAATGGGATAATGTGGAAAAGATAGAGGCGACTGGCCGGTTTGAAATGAATGCCTTTCCTATTTTTGGTATCATATAGGAATACTATAATTACGGAAGGGATACGTAGGCAGTGAAATTGAATTTCCGCGCATGTGACGCGCCTGTAGCCTCGAACCCAAACTACCAACATCGTCATTTGTTTATCCACTAATAAGCGACAAAATGGCCGCGCTATTAAGAACACATTGCGATCGAAAATAAACTTTCAGCGAATCCACCGATTCTCCGACACTTCTCGCATCCGTTCATCGCTTCGACTCGTAGCTTCCCGATTCATTCGCACGCCTGCGAATCCAGCCGATTATTTCCGCCGCTCCGATACTTTTAAATCGTTCTCGAAAAAAATGGCGACTACTCAACGCGCTCCGTTTCTCAGCATGTTTTTCGCCCTTGATCACCGCCACTCGCAAACGATCGTACTTTGAAACGTTTCGCGTAAATTCGCCGTCTCCTTTCGCGTGTGAATGACAAATGAAAAAGTTTCGCGAGGAATTCGGCCGCGGCTACGTGGAACGCGATAAACAGATTTTTCACAGACACGTCGGTCGGCCGAGGAGCGATCATGATTTTTGCGTGATCGCGGGTTTAAAAAGAAACGCGAAGTTAGACGGCGTGGAGCGGGTTCGGGGATCGCAACGCGCGTCCAAGTGATGGAAAAATTCGAGAACAAGCGACACATGCCACTGCGTTACTTGTTGAATTCAAATATGGAGTTGATAATGATTACGAAACTGGAGCAAACATGAAAATGGCCATCGGGGATCGCTCGCCGTACACGGTATCAACATCGGCTTTCGGAGGAAAAGCTACACTTGCCAAGCGTCCCGGAGACACCCAGGGAACAATCGTGTCGCGTATCTCCGTGAAGAAGATCCCGAGCGCACTGGGAAAGTCATCCTACCAACCATATTTTATGTATTTTTACATCGCGTCGTCTCGCGAGCCGTGAAATTTGAACGGGGCGATGATTTATCCGCGCGACTCCTCGAATTCGCGTACACTTTGCCGCACGTTCGGAGCATTTCGCGAGTCCCCAATGGTACGGCGCTCGACGACGTTGAGAAGCAAGGAAATCGGAATGCGTCCGAATGAAGAGAAACGAAACAACGTCTCGTTGGTGCGTGTTTCTCGGAGAGCTTTTTTTAAGTCGCTGTGTTTTAAGGACGTCGGTGAGCGACTCGATCGAATCGTCGGCCAAACGATCCGCGGAAAACTGGCTAATGCGACGTTTTTCAGAAACTCACGTATCCGAGTAGACAGACGGCAGTCTTCGTAGGTTTTCTAAAGACAGGCATCTCAAGCACACTCTACACAACACCCAGCTGATTGAGACGCCATATTTTGACGTCATCACGTGGTTACCGAAACATATTATATCGCAGCTCGAACATCGATTAGTCGCGTTTGATTAATTGCCCGGGAAAATATAACTTCTTTGCAACAATGTTGCACCATTCGCTAAGTACAGTATAGCCACCCATTTATAGGAACCCGAAATCAGTTTCAAGCTAAAATTCGGCGTGCGTGAAAAAGCAGAGGTTTTTCACCCCTCTTATGATTTAGAACGATTCGTACAAGAATCGTATCGTATTCAAATTAACTCGCTATTCGTGTATTTAACGTTGCTGCCGATTTACCGGTTTGTACTTTTTGATATGCCCGTACCGCGTACGGACTAAACTTTGAAAGGGTTAACGATTAAGCGTTTATTCCAAACGTTAATCGTCAATTGGATAATCGATTAACGATTAACTGCTAAAGATATTTTCGTAGTTATGCTCGAATCTGATACGAGTGCCGTTCAAATGTACTCGCGAACGATAAAAGTAATTTGCAATGGAATTTTAAACGTAGCGAAATTTTATTCAAATTCCATTTAAAACTAATTTTTTTTTTAATCGTAACACGTCCAGATACTTGGTACGTTAACTAGTTAACGGCACAGGATTTAGAAAGGGCAACGAGAACAATCCTTTCCTTTCAATCTTCACAATTTATTCTTCGTTTCTTCTCTTTTTTATTACAGTAGCTTATAGAAAGTAACGTTGTCTCTTTAAATTATATATATATATATATATATAAAAACTGTTAACAGTATACTGGGCACTATAACACAGAACAAGAACAAATGCATCTTTTTGTTGAAATCTAAAAACAACAGTCACAGCCCAGTAAACCGTGATACTGACAACGGTCCGACGTTGCTTCGTCGACCAGAACATTTCACGCTATTACATTACAATTCTATACATACTGCTACAATAATACACTGCACCATATACTCTTCTATTCCTATGCTATCGTGATCTTAATCGTGGCTCTATTCACAATACTCCATACGCGGTATTTCTTCGCTTAACTCGTTAAGAATCAATTCCTGCGTCCGCACATCGTTTCATTCGCAGCTTTTACGAATTCTGTACAATTGCAGAACCCAAGTGAAAAAAGAAAATAGAGCGGCAGGAAATTCCTATACGTATACTTAGTATGCTTCTCTTCATAGCCACAGTATATTAAGCAACCGAAAAATAAAAGGAGAATATTTAAACTGAAATATTGCAGCGGAACTGTAGTTGATCCTTAACGGGTTAATATTAAATTACCATACCGCCATTCTTCCACAATGCATTTTATCAAAAGGTACACTCATGGCACAATTCATAGGAAAAACTTTTTACAACGATGTATTAAAATATGCGTAGTAGTTTTTTTTTTCTTCTTTTTTCGTTCATCCGATGTCGAAGAATTTCGGTCGTTCCGAAATTAAAAGTAAAAGGGTTACGCAGACCGTGTATGAATTGCGAGTAGTTGATAGAAAATGCAGGAAATCGAGGAAAAAAGGATGTTCCTCGATTATCCGATTCAGGTAACCGATTCGCCGATGAATATAGAGCAGGTGAATGGATCAGTTTCCAAACGCACGGATCCTTCGTATCATCGGTCTGACATCTCTTAAGCGATTTTGCTACACGAATCACAAACACGAACTGGATTATCCCATCCCCTGTACGGCACCGGCTTACGATTTTTCGAGCATTCGTGGCACACGCCGCGGCCGCAATCCCGGCAGTGATGCAGGGGAAGCGATACGGAAAATTTATGGTAGCATATGGAACAACTCTCCACTTCCGAATCGGGGATCCAATAGGACGGTCGAACCGTGTCCTTGATAAACGCTGTATGAATTAAAAAAGGCAACGTTAGTCCGATTATCTTTTGATACGATTGATGCGTTTCGGGTCCCAAGCACGAACTCGACAAATCTTTTTAGGCTCGGACTACACGGCACGTTTTGTTTACGGCGTTTTGTATGCTCGCGAAATATCATTTGTCACACCGAGATTATCAAAGCGTGCTGAAAATTGCGATATGTTGTTTATCCATTTGACGACAATTCGTGTTTAATAATACGCATAGAACAGCGATACATCTTATCTGTACAGGATTCATTTTTATACCGAATTGATTGTTTCTGAACGCAGCGTAAAATACGCTTATACAGTCTGAGCCTTATCCACGCCGTTAAATGCTTCGACAATTTCTTTAAAAAAATTCAATATCCGTACAGGAAAGAAGAGAATCAACACAGGAACGCGCGTTAAGTGGCACAAATCAATTCAAATGATTCTCGAAGTGAAAGATATTTTCGAAAGAGCTCGTCCGTCGTCCTTATTAGCCGTAACGCTTCAATCGCACTTACTCTCGAATACGAATCATCTTACATTTGGAATAGTTCAAGACGGTACCGACTGCGTTCAGCGTGGACACCACCTGCTCCGATACTTTCCTCGCGTTGACGTCTTCCGAAGACTCCGTAAGCTCGTCTTTGTTGTAACAAATATCACAGACTCGTACCGGAGTGTGCCAATTTCTCGAAGGAACGCACTTCGTTCCAGAGGAACACTGCTCGCAGAAACCTTCGCCGCAAGCCCGACAATGGTGCTTCGTATCAGTTGGTCCGAACGGCGCTTTGCACTTGTGGCAGTGTTTTATTTCGTTATTTGGTCTCCAGTAGGACGGGGCTACTTGATCCGTCACCCACGCCGACAATACTTTCGTTGGTTGCAGCGAAACGTTAGTTACGGCTTCGGTAATATACGATACGCCATCGAACATCCTTTGTGCCGTGTTTTGAGTCGCTGCCGATTGGTTCGCCTGCAAAAAGTAATTTCCACTTTCAACCATCACCGGATTCCACACGCAGTGATTTAGAAGCAATAGTTCAAGGCGAATTTAAACTCTACGCTTTTCTATTCGTAGTTAACGTGACCATATAGTTCTTATTTCTTAGCACGAAATTCGGCACGCTTAATTACGCGATAGAATTTAGATCATTTCAGTTGCAATCGATACATCGAACGTCGTCACGTTAATTCGTTGATCAATACGTCGAAGAACTGTAGTGGCTAGAAAAAAGTATTTGCCCATCATTGTATTTATCTTCGCATTTAAATGTTACTTAATTACGCCCAAATATATTCAATTTCAGAGACACGAGAATTTTCCATACAATAGACGATTTATAATCGAACGTCAGATGATTCAGCCTGTATTTTTTAATTACTCCGTGAAGTCTAAATTCGCCTTACCGTTACACGCGTGTCCGTACCATGTTCCACACGTGCGTGATCTCAGTGCGAACGGCGAAATCTTCGGGATTTTTATTACCGTACCAATACTGACGACTCCTGTATATCTCTCCACAATGCGGGCATTCTATCACGTCTCCCGACCACGCGTACTTAACTAATCCGTACCAGCTATTATCGTTCTGAGTTTGCATTCGTTTCGTAACTTGTACCACATTTCCATTGCTATAACATTTTTTACATATATACACTACGTTTTCATACTGGGGCTGATATCGACACCTAACAAAATATACATCAATAGTATGCTTCTCGATGTCCCCGCGTTAACTTGCAAATCGTAAGGCGATAGATTGCGGCGATTCTCAACCATCCGTCCCTGCCACTTAATCGATATGTAATCAAATCACACGTGCCATTCCGTAAGCAGCGTCCATTTAAACGTGTAAAGACATTTTTCATTTTTCCTTTTCCGCAATTCACCCCAACTCTTTTCCCCGACTGCAGTGGTGTATCATTTTCAGTTCGATATTCCAAGTCTCTTTTTCCCTATTATATCGTATATAGTTTTAAAATTCAATATCACGTGTCTTTTTTCTCTACTACTATATCGTATTGTTTGAGAATTTCATGTAACTCAGTTTAGCTCTCGAACGTGCGGAGAATATTTTACGCGTAGCCCAAGTTAAGAATCGCCGCGATAGATGAAACAGATGGTAAGGCGAACCTGCTATTGCTGCTATGAGGTTTTTCTAGCATATGTCCCATGCTGTTGCTGCATCTGCACTCGCAGCTCAGACACTTAACCGGGCAGGTAAAATACTGATTGGGAAACAGAACGTTAGAGAAGTTCCCCATCTTTCCCGAGAATTTCTCGTTCAACGCTTTCAACGTGTTGTAAACCAGCTGCGGCTTCCGGGCGGATCGCACGCTGTTATTATACAATTCCTTTTTAATAGCGGCCTGCAGAAGCTCGTAATTTGTGGTGGAATTTATTGTCTGTATTCCGACATACTTTATGGAACTGAACGCGTCCGTTTCTAGTTTCATTTGAGCAAACCGTGTCCGGAGGATATCTTTCGCGTTCCCTGGACCATCTGCATGGACAGAAAAGAAACGCGATGTATTCGTTAGGGGGTGCACCGTTTCCCGTCTGCGGATGTATCTCTTATTTTGAAATTACTGTTAATCTGAGAATGTGGCAATATGTACTGTTGGTCAGTGGTTTGGTGTATCTAGTCTCATGTAATATTACAACGCTTGGTCCCAGGGCGCTTAAAGGGCGTTGAACTCCTTCCCTCTGCCCTACCGCTTGCAGGGCGACTTGAAAATGATGGCTGTACGCCCTCGAAGCGGTACCCAGAAACGTAAATAAATCCTTATTCAATTTCTCGCACTGCGTCCTGTATATCACGATATCGGACACCGCGAGAACTTTAAGCAACAGTCTTGTTCTTTCGTTCTCGTACGAGGTAACACCTGAACACACATACGCAACAATATATATATATTAGGTGTAATTACATTCTTATAGTTATTAGTATGGGCTCTGGGGCAAGTGGTTCTTTAATCGATAAATAGTAACAACAGATTGCAGATCTTTATACACGGGCAATTTAAATGTAGATATAATATATAATATATTAGGCGTATACTGGGAACTTTTAGCCTTGGTTTCACTTGATTTCAGTGCTTCCAAATCAATTCCACTTTGGTGCAAAGGAATTCCAAATTTAAGAGAAAGGCAACAGAGAAAACTATTTCGAAGATTAATTTGTAAAACTTGTATCATATATAAGTGAAAGAAAATTAAATAGCAAGAATATTTTTGCATACACCTAATATAATACATTAAATATAAAACTATAGCAAAAAGTCTAAGCGGTGTGCGATATGCAAAATTATAAAAGCATACATTGTGGGTGCTTATTATGCAGATTCATCTTTTTTATAAATATAATCAGAGAAGCACATATTAAATACCGTCGTGCGATTTTACCCCCTGAATATTGTAGTGAAGAATTTGTATTTAATTCTTATTTCAGTATTTCATGGCTTTTTGGATATTTAAATTTCTCATAAATGCACAAAGATCCACAGTCTACTTATTATATTTGGAGATTAAAATTAATTTCTATTTAAATGCCATTCCATTGGTTCTGCTTCTAGAAATATGAATCTGCATACAAATTACAGTGTTGTACTTATATCACAGCCTAGTTGCTTCTTTTTACACTGTAATTGCAGGGATTATTGTACCTAATAAACCTTCTGTATCCAAACATATCACATTTAGAACTGGGTCCAATGCAGCCCGAACTCCCAGAGTACACAAATTCTGATCACTGGAGGTCATAAAGATTTCTTCTCCTTTAAAAAACGTCTGATTCAATGTGTGACTCTTTTCATCTCCTGTGCTCCCAAAAATAGACAGCACCTTTACTTTCAAGTCTTTTGCTGCTGTGCAATTCAATTTCTCCGCGAACTGCTCCGCACTGGAGACTTTTAGATATTCTTGTCCATCTATCAATAGGAAACTTTTGACTTGATTGCACTGGCATTTGAGTATTCCATTGTCCGAATTGCCATTTAAAGAAACCAAATCATGATTGGAGTGATGTATGTCTGTGTTGCAGATGCTCATACTATCCAAGCTCTTCATAATCGCTGGTCCGGTTGCTTCTAATTTGTTGCGTTCTCGCCATAGCGCGCTCATGATGCGATCGCACGAACTTGTTTCTGAAATGTTGCGAATGAAAGCGGTTAAAATTCGTAGCACGTCGCGGCGACTTAGCGGAAAGCGGGAGAACAAAGAGCAAAACTACGCGAACTGTTAACCGGGTGTATTACGTGATAATCACGTATGAATGATTCGATGAATAATACGCTATTCCACAATGACTCGTCGTTAAATGGGAAAAAAAAGCGACTTTTGATGAAAAGCGGCAAAAATTCGTAGCGCTGAAATCGGGCGAACAAAGAGCAAAAACTACGAACAGTTAATTGGGTATTACAACAACTACGTCAGAATGATTCAATGAATAATACGTTGCTCCACAATGACTCGCTGGTAGCAGGGGGAAAAAAAAAGGAAAGGATGCACATGCATACAATGCAATTCTACGGCCAGTTAACTGCGCAAATTGAAAGGAGCTGACATGGCGACCTTACCTCTTAAAAATGCAACGATTTACGTGTAAGGGACGTGTTTAGCGGCATTACTTGGCAGTCATATTCAACTCGACCGGCGGATGAAAAAGTATCGAAACGAGGGACGGAAAATGGGGAAAAAATGTTCAATCGGCCGTCGACGATACCTCCTCCGTAACGAGTTGGATGCGTGAATCGCAACAGGCAATTCTTTAAAAAAAAAAACCACTCAGCTCGCGATCGAAAGCGACTTCAAGGCTGACGCCGCTTCGCGTTCTATTTTCTACTCTTCGTTACATACATCCATATATATATTGCAAATCGCAACAGCTTTTCTCTTGATCGCGCGCCTAATATAAATTACGAGACGTCGATAAACAGTTGCATGACGGCGAATGTTACCATTGACTAACTGTAGAATAGACTAGCCATTTATAAGAAACTGAAATAACGCGCGTGCCAGGCCAGATTAGCACCAAATTTGCAGACGAAACATATCTAAAAATTTAACAAATTCATAATGCGTGAAGTAGTATAAAATAAAGGGGGGATCTAATCCGTATTAATATTAAGAAAAAAGTAATACTTTTGATTAACTAAGCATATTTTTTTAATTACCAAGCAAGTGTCATATACGTTCGTCCAAGCGAACGTGTCGTCGTTTGATTTCACGTGGATATTTGGTTTAATTTACGATGGTATCGGCTAAAGCGAAATAGTTCTATTTCATATGTTACGCTCTTTAATATAAATATAAAATTAAAGCCCGATCTGAGAAACTGTCAAGCTGTCTTATTATACGTATGTCCTCAAGTATGCATACATATATACACCTACATACATTATCATAAATTTGTATTTTATAGATATCACGTATATGTGAAAAAGAACTGCGTCGCACCGATATTTAGTTAGAATTCACTTCCTGTCTTCGTCAATTTCAAATTATAGCAATGTAGCATGTATAATACTAAAATGGTAGCTCCCTAATGATTCTATACAACAATGGATAGTCTATTCTACGCTTTGCCAATGACGTTACCTTAAAAACAGCTGTCGCGCGAATTTCCCGATCCGACGGCGATCCGTAGTCGCGTTCGATTTCGCTTTCTTTTTTACATCTCCGATTCAATTAGATACGCATGCAATTGGACGATACGAAACGTTATCAGTTACAAAGAGGAGGAAACGCGACAGACGAACGCATTTTGAGAAGAGGGGGAAAAAGTTGATTCGTCGGTGCAGACACGCCACGCCACACAGCAGGACAAGCGGAACTTTTTACGACTTTCCTCCCGGAATTGAGGTATAAACACAGTAGTTACTCTGCTTTCGAGATGCAACTGGCTTGTTAAAACGTGTGCGCTTCCTTTCGATATCTCTGTCTTCGTTTAAAACCGGCGCACTCTTTTTCTATACTCTGTCCTCGTCTAGAGATAGTGCGCTCTCTGTCGTATAGTAGCCATCTTGTAACGTTATAAAAGTCGTTAACTTAGTTTAGGTTAGGAATTGTGTTAGATTTCGGCTTGTAGGTGCAGTATAAAATTGAAACTTTGTGAAAAGATAGTGCTAGTGACGGGGAACAAGAATCAATAGGAATTATCACGCAGTTTTAATTGCTTCGTTAATTATGCGCGATTTTGGATTTCGCGCTAACTGCGCAGTTAGCTTAGGTTAGGAGTTGTGTTAGATCGCGGCCTGTCAGTTTTGCAAACTAATAAAATTTTTGTTAAATGAAATTGCAGAGTTCAGTGATCAATACCCAATTAGTTCTAGTCGAATGCTTCCATCGATTCATTGATTATTTATTGTTTAGTGTGACAGGACAGGGCTGTATTCGAGGTTGGTGTAACGTGTCCGTCCGACATATGTATGACTTCTTATAGCTGTTAATGAAGAGAATGTAGCCTTCTGTGTTGTTTTATATAGTATGAATGGTTGTATGTAGTACTTAACTAGTTCATCAATTTAATAAATGTTAGGGATATTAAGTTCTGTGATTGGAATTCCCTAAAATACATTCATCTTTTGCTTATGGCTGAAGAGGTTTTCTCCTATCGTATCGAGCGCGGACTATTCCAAGAGTGCCGGTCGTTTCATGATTGCGTGTCTGTTGCGACAATAGCATTGTAAAAACGAATTAAATTTGTTTTACAGGAGGAGGATCTTGTCAACATACTCGCGAATGAATAGTTTTTCTATCTTAAATAATTATTCACGTATTCCCATACAAAAAAATTAGGATCCATACAGTGCATGGACTTTACTTCCTGAAGCTACAATCGCTATCAACTACTATGTCTGTTTTAATATAAAATGTAAAATATTGTAACTACTGCAATGCTGTTCAACTTTAAATAAATATAAGATAATATTATAATTGTATATTGTTTTACCTCAATATTCATAGAAGTACAAGCATAACAATTCTTTTCAGTTTTTAAAATTTAATTATATATACAATACAATGAAAGTCATTTTCAGCAAAAGTAAAGTACATGAACGTATAAATAGGAGCTGTCTTCTATTTTTTATTGACTTATTATTTATAATGTTGTTTAGCAAAGAAGTACTAGAAATAAATTACTTGTTCAAATATTGCCGCGCTTTTCGCCGTTTCTCCAATGTATTTCTATCCTTTTTTACCCTATAACCAATAGAAAGAGATAAAGATACATCCAGTCAGGAATGTGGCAATGCTGTCGGTGTGGTGTGCGGAAAACCGAGGACAGGAACATAAAAGTGCCGTCAGTAAGCTTCGCCTCTGTAGTTACTTTGTAGCGTAGCGTTATCGCATAGTCTATGGGAAACGTGGTGCCAACCTGGTGTTATTACCAAAGTAACTAGTTACCAATTACTCTGTGGCATAAAGTCTGTGTTGCTACTTGCGACACGGTGCCATTTTTTGCTTCTTTTGCAGTAGCTGTTCCTTACAGTCCTTCTGGCCTTGTATATTACCATTCTTGTACCGTGATAACCGTTTCGCGGTTATTGCACAATACTTTTGCAATTGTCGACTTACTTCTACAGTTATTGGATGTAGCAGCTGAAATGCAACCATTTTTTTTCTAAACTAAGCCAAATCCTTGTACGTCACTAGTACTAATTATTTGATAATTAATTAATCAATAAAGGTATCGGGATGATCCCATTTGATTGTTAGTCCTGACATTTCGCGCTCTTTTTCATGACTACTAGATTCATTGAAATAGAACGCTTGGAAAGTGGGTGAAACCGATATGAAACGCGTATGGTACCATTGACTAAGAACAGGATAGACCACTCATCCAATGCTTTTGTTTGTCACACGGTTTTGGGGCTCATGAGCCCCATTACCATTTTCGTGACACGTCCAACGTTACCGGTTAAGCATGAAATAAATGTGCAGCGCTGCAAGTGATAAGAATTAAAACTATAATATCCGTAACAATTTAAATATGGTTGGATATACAGTTTTATATATACGTTCGACCATTTACAATATCGGCGAATTAAAAAGCATTAACAAATCAATCTCATGGTGTATCTCGTATACTCTTTAAATTATTTTAATATTACGCTGTTACGTAACGAAATGTTTAACGTATCGTATTCATTGTTACAATAAATTCCTCAGAGCGCAAACGTATAATAAAGATATAAAAATGAATAAATCTTATCATATTGTACTAGAAAACTAGTGAAAAATTGAGAAAGGTCTCTTCTCACGCGTGATCCGAAGAAGGAGAGTCACGTGACATCTCCTCGCCTATATAAGCAGCGGAAGGGCGACGCGCCCTCTTATTGTTGCAGGCGCTCCCGAAGGGATCGGATCGAATCTGTATATCAAAGATTCACTTTTTAGCTAGATGATGACCAGAGATGACCACTGGGGCTAACCCACCGCCCACCACCCACGCCCACCACCCACCGCCCACCACCCACCACCCACCACCCACCACCCACCTACTACTAATTTCTCTTAGACTCAAGATTACGTTTGATACATATATATATCTGTGCATGTATGATTGTATTGCACGTGCTACCACTAACTTTTATGACGTTATTATATTTATGTTTTATTTTATTTATATGTTATTCTACTCATATTTTATTCTGCTAACATATTGCTTTGTTTCTCGTTTGTTGTATCAACATTCTGTTTTATTAATTACGTTTGCCTTCTAATAATTTATATATTTCATTCTGTTAAAATGTTACTCTGCTTACATTTTATTCTGCTAACATTTTACTTTATTTCTCGTTTCTTGTACCTACATTCTATTCTATTAATTACTTTTGTCTTTTATTAATTTATTGCGTGGACTACTAATTTCACTTTAACAGCGTAACTTCGTCACGAAGATTCAAGAATTTTAAGAAGAATTTTAACAAGAAATCAGCGAAAGAAGATTCATCGCGGGATGCGTGCGTCTAATTCTAAGTTAAAATAAGCTACGTACATTTAGTCAGAGTATTTTGTACCTCGATTACTGTGCATGCATTTTGTTCTAGGATCGCTCGACAACTTAGAGCCAAGAAGCCTTAACTTCTCTTAACTTCTCTTTCAAAGTACATAATATCTTTCATCCCATTCTTGCTCGCGTTAATCAATTTGCAATCGCTCGATCCCTTCGAGATTCTCGCCACGCACTCGCTCTCAAACAGCCGCGCTGTTCGAGGGTAGTCATGGACAATCGAACTGTATGCTTGGTAAGTCGTTCTGTCATACGATCTCAATCTCATTCCTAATCGCAATCGACGTTCGTTCGCGCCTCGAATCGTTGAAATCGCTTTCGAGTCGAGGTGCAGCGGTGTTTGCGATGCGAGGATCTGCAGCCCCTATCGAAGCAATTCGATAGGGGTGCAAGGCCCTGTAGGCTGGATCGTACGCATCTCTGTCTCGGGTACGCAGTGCGGCCTTCTGTTTGCTGCTGGGGTTAACGTAATGTTAACTTTCTGTTAGACGGCATCAGTGGTCATTATGTACTGCCCTCGATGTAGAGGGATTCTTGCGATCCGACTATTAGGCTGTGCTGGATCCTCTGCAAAGCAACGCAACTTCACCTCGGTCTCGAAAGCGATTTCTTTGACTCGTGTAAGTCGCGTTCGAATTTCGCTTTCGATTCGGGTGAGTGCGAGTCGCATGACAGAGCGCTCGAGTATAGAGTTTTGTTGCGCATGCAAGTGCGTTTCGTGACTCGTTGGTTCTTTCGAGAGATAGTAAATTGTGTTTGCTTTGCTCGCGATTTTTATATTTGCTTTTCATCGCCCATTTCCGGGCGAATGTTCAAAGAATTAGCGTTGCGTACAGAGTAAAGTAGAGTTTAGTTTGCCGTATTAAATTCCTCTTTGCGAGACACGAACGTTTTAACAAAGTGTCAGTAGAGTCTCTTGCTTTTCGTAATATGGCTCTAAGTTGGAAGAGCGTATCTTAGAAACAGAATACATCGGTAGGGTTAAGCATCGTTGTACAGTTTTGTGAACTGAAATTCATTCCATGTTCTCTTCAAGTTTCTTCGAGAAACAAATTATTTTTCGCGCGAATATTCAGTAGCTTTAAGAAATACTTTAAGAATAATCTTGAACGGGAAGTCATCGAAAGAAGATTCATCGTGGGAGGCGTGCGTCTAATTTTAAGTACATATAACCTACTTATATTTAGTCAATGTAAATTTTGTACAGCGATCGCTGTCCAACTTGCAGCCAAAAAGCCTCAACTTTCCTTTTACAGTACATAATATCCATCATCCCATTCTTGCTCGCGTTTATCAATTTGCAGTCGCTCGATCCCTTCGAGATCCTCGCGCGCACTCGCTCTCAAACAAGCGCGCTGTTCGAGGGTAGTCATGGACAATCGAACTGTATGCTTGGTAAGTCGTTCTGTCATACGATCTCAATCTCATTCCGAATCGTAATCGACGTTCGTTCGCGCCTCGAAGTCGTTGAAATCTCTTTCGAGTCGAGGTGCGGTGGCGTTTGCGATGCGAGGATTATGCAACCCCTGTCGCAGGTACTCGATAGGGGGTCAGGGCCTGTAGGCTGGAACGTAAGGGTTTGGTAACCCTATGTTGCAGCTGCAGTAGTTTCTAGGTAATGCTGGCTCTGTACTTTATTCCTGCCATTAGGGTTTGGGGCACTTGCGATCCGACTATTAGCCTGTGCTAGATCCTCCGCAAAGCATCGCAACTTCACCTCGATCTCGAAAGCGTTCTCTTTGACTCGTGTAAGTCGCGTTCGAATTTCGCTTACGATTCGACGTGAGTGCGAATCGCGTGATAGAGCGCGCGAGTGTAGAGTTTTGTTGCGCATGGGAGAGCGTCGCGAAGCTCGTTGGTTCTTTCGAGAGATAGTGAATTGTTTTTTCTTTGCTCGCGATTTTTATATTTGCTGTTCGTAATATGGCTGTAAGTTGGAAAAGCGTATCGATACTTACATCTAGTCAAAGTAACGTGTACCTCGATTACTGTGCATGTATTTTGTTCTACGACGGCTACCTAACTTGGAGCCAAAAAGCCTTAACTTTTCTTTACAGTACACGATATCCATTCTCCACGCACTCGCTCTCAAACAGGCGCGCTGTTCGAGGGTGGTCATGCACGATCGAACTCTATGCTTGGTAAGTCGTTCTGTCATACGATTTCAATCTCATTCCGAATCGCGACCGAATTTTGTTCGCGCCTCGAGTCTTTGAGATCGCTTTCGAGTCGAGTTGGAGCGGCGTTTGCAATGCGAGGACTTGCAGCCCCTATCGAAAGTGCCCGATAGGGGTGTAAGGCCCTGTAGGCTGGATCGTAAGCATCTTTACCGCGGGTACGCAGTATGGCCTTCTGTTTGTCGCAGGGGATACGTCTTCGTTCAGACGGCATCAGTGGTCCGCTACTGCCCTCAACGTTTAGTTTCTTGCGATCCGACTATTAGGCCGCTATTTCCTCCGCGGAGCAGCGCAACTTCATCTCGGTCTCGAAAGCGATTTCGAGGACTCGTGTAAGTCGCGTTCGAATTTTGCTTTCGATTCGGGTGAGTGCGAGTCGTATGATAGAGCGCGCGAGTATATGGTTTTGTTGCGCATGGGAGTGCGTGTTTGCTTTGCTCGCGATTTTATCTATTTGCTTAGCGTTGCGTACAGTAAAGTAGAGCTTAGTTTCGCGCGATATATTCCTCTTTGCAAGACACTAACTTTGTAACAAAGTGTCAGTAGAGTCTCTTATCATTCGTACGTCGGCTCCAAGTTAGAAAAGCGTATCTTAGAAACAGAATACAACAGTAGGGTTAAGCATCGTTGTACAGTTTTGTGAACCGAAATCCATTCTATGTTCTTTTAAAGTTTCTTCGAGAAACTTTAGGGGCGTAGAATGGCTTTCGGTGGGTCTCGGCGCGTAGTCACCTCCTCGTGGTGAGACCTGGTAATTGGTGTCATTTTCCAAAGAACTCTCATTCTTTGGAAAACGATACCAAGCTAAGAACTACGCATTAACGTGTATCCTTTATATTTCAGTTTATATTTTACCTTAGACTTTCGTTTACTTGCTTCGATCTTGAATTACATCTTACAGCTACCAGTTTCCAAGAGTGATCGACTTCGATTTCCAAATGCATGTTACACGTATCTTTGACCGTGTTAATATTTTGCAGGCTGTGCATTTCTACTTTAATATGTTACTGTTACGAATTTGGTCTACGTTGAAGCTTTGTTAGTTTCGTGCTCGTGTGACTCAGTTTGTCGTACGTGTAAAATATCACGCGTAATATTTCTACATGTTTTTAACATATTTTGCGGAACGAGATGTTTATTGTACGTGCATCTTACGACGTGGCAATACACAGCAGCTACATCTGTAGGCTAATACGCCTACGCGTTCCCGAAACATTCCTAAGTGTTTGTAGAAGCAACGTGATTTTGATGTCACTGCCCTTTTATACGTTTCTTTCCGTTTCAGTCGCTATGACTTGCGAGTGTGGTACCGCCACGTTACAGTCTTGCGACTGCGTTAGTAAATAGCGTGCTAAATATCTTGTATATTGTCGTACATTTGTATTTATTGTAAATATGTCGTGCTGTTATTTGTAACATAGTGTTCATGTATTGAGATGTAATGTAGTGACACTGACAAAACATAGAATAGACTATCCTCATATATTCTTATACGAAATCATTAGGGTGCTACCAGGCCCCCTTGCTAAACGAAAACATCATAAATAACTGTCTCTGATATACGCGCCGCGATATATAATAGCTAGATTTAAAGTAACGTGCAAACAAGCATATCTTCATATGTATTGCACTTCTATCATTGATTCCTACGCGTTACTCCTTACTTATTTTCACGCGCCTTCATGTCGTTGTCTGTAAAGTTAAACGACGAAGACGAGATATTATAAAAATGAAATAACCACTGCCTAAACACGAGAGGACGATACTTTTGTCACCGTCATCGGCGAGTCGACGGCGACGGCTACTGCTGCGAAAATTGCAGTGTGCGTATACGCACGTGAACAGAAAAACCGAGTCCCAAAACTGAAGTCGGCCTCTTCGAGGGCAACAAGATTGTTGCTGTGGGTTTAGGCGGCGTCATTGCTATCGGGTCTACTGATGAGAAAATCAGGCTGAATAAAAAAGTATTTCTTATATACCGTCGAGCGCAGACTATGCAGAGCGACCTGGTCGTTCCTTGCCAGTGTGCGTCCGCGTTTCAAAGTGCTTGCTAGATCTCGGCTTCTAGGTATCAGATTCCGATGAAACGCATGTCAGAATAAAGGGCGCGATTCCCTCTACAAGATGCTCGCAGTTTCATCGCAGTAGCACTTCCGGTTCGCATTTTATCAGCGATTCTGTCCTTTTTTTACAATCTTTATATAAACTTTCGAGTGCGGACCATGGAGAACGTTTGCAAGCGTTTAGCGACAGCGTGTACACGTTGCGGAAAAGTAGTCATATCTCGGCTTCTGTTTCATAATATTTTGCAGGTTCCGCATTTCTACTTTAATATTGTACTAATATCAATTAGAGTACTGTGTATCATATGATTTAGACTGTTACGAATATGATCTACGTTGAAGTTTTGTTTTCGTGCTGGTGTGACTTAGTTTGTCGTGCGTGTAGATAGCATTAAGTATAATAAATCATTAAATAGCATTAAGTATAGTAAAGCATTAAATAGCATTAAATATAATACATATAAGATTTGAAATATATTAATCTATCGATGGTCTTCGTTTCGTATCGAAGGAATATTCCTTTGATCGTAATATCAATGCAAATATGTATCTCGAAATTCGAATGATCTGCGTGACACGCGCCGCGCAATCGTATAGCGTTCCCCCACTCTTGGATCTCGGCGAGCGCGGCAGGTCAGTACTATTTCGAGTTTCGTACAGGAAGGTTGCATATACATAATCGTACGGTGCGTATCCCCTCTTCCTCCGTACCATTTCCCTCCATCCTGATTCTAGTAGCATTGTTTAATCAACGTCGTGTCATTTATTGCTAATTCGTTACAACAAATAACAAACGATTATTAACTTAACAATTCTCAACGTTCCGATACCTTGTTCTTTTTTCTTTTTCTTTGTTCTTAATTAACTTCCTCCCCTTCCTTGAATTACTGCTGCCTTTTATTTTAACTAATCTATTTAAAATTTGCATTCTTCTTTTTGTTACAGATACCTGTTTGGTAATTCGAGAAGCTAAAGAGGTGGATGGTAATATTTACGTTACGCTAACACGTGGTAACATACACATGGATTCACATTTATTAATTTTTTTGTTTGTTCGTACGTTTCGTTATTTCGAGTCATTTATATTTTGTAACCAACATAAACGAAGGGAAGGCGGAATTTAGAATCATTCGTGGTTTTTCGTTATTTTTTTATTCCGTTTCATCGTGGACGTGTTGAAAAGTTGTTAAGAATAGTACAGTTACTACACGTAGAGTCTTATTTCATTGTATTTCGGTCGCGAGTTTCGCTATGTAGTATAACATTGGTTTTTAAACGCGTTTCCTATTTCCACGAATTTGCTCGAGTTGTAAATACGCAAAAACTGTTGCCGGAAACGCGCCGCGTTCCTCTCGCCCCACTCCGGTATTTTCATTTCGAACCTTTATTTACGCGAGCATTTGCGAGAATTTGATGGGTGGGGGGACACGCGGCTTACGTTTAGGAAGCGCGAGTTGAACGAACTTTTCGATTTCAATTCGCGGACATTCGTAGCGTACATTTATAATACAGGCGTCGCGCATACAAATCGTACAAACAGAATTCTAGAATTTCATTTCATATTGAGACATTAATATGGTTTAATCATTTCAGGGCAACGGTATTCGCAAACAGACACTCGACAAGAATAAGAATAATAGAATACATTTTTTGTGTTGCGTATTTTCTTACCCTTCCCCCCTGCTACTAAATAAGCATTTCTTTCAGCACGTTGTGATCGCGCGCAATGCGATCGTAGAATCAGTGCTTGCCGTCGAACGATATTTGATTTGCTTAGGAGCACAGCTGCTCTAATTAGATTGACGTAGAAAAATTACTCGCGAAAGTAGAGTCAGTGTTTGCTCGCCGAATATATTTACACGGTTGCCTAGTCTTTTCCTTTTCTTTCTTTTTTTTATTTAAGTAATAGTATTCGGTATTAGAGTCACTCTTCGGCTGTTGGCAGACGATCTCGCTGGGCTTCTGAAGTCCGCCATGTAAGTATCTTTGCAATTAACGTTCATTTTCACGGATTAAAAAATATAGAAGCTATTAAAAATTCGTAGAGTTCCACGTTGCTATTTCATTTTTGTCGAACTAAGAAATAGAGTGATTTAAAAATATAGAATTTGTTAAACTTGCATTTCTTTAAGCTAAAGATTGCCAAATAATCGATGAGCAATGTTTGGAAGAATAAATTATAATCGTCTCCGTTTCTGTTCTCTGTTGCAGGTCTTCCACAGATCTTCTTGTCCTTTGGACCACAGGACATGGCATCGCAGCTTCACGACTTCGCGACATCATTTTTCATGCCGTTCACTTCAAGGCTTCACGACTCCACGACTTCACGGATTCGCTAGATGACGATGACAGCAGGTTGTCATCCGCCTGGCTGCAGCAGATGACAGCGTAGTCGTCTAACGGTGAGTGGCATGCATTTTGAGTCCCTCCGGTCGCTCAATCATGCCGAGGACGAAAGGTCCGAATCGGCACGGGCGACTGGTTGTATACGTAGATTTTGCATAAACGAGTACAGTGACCACGGGTATACGATCATATACCCGTGTATCATTTTTATTTCTTGTATGTATTGTATTTATTAGACGAGGCTAGGTCTTCTTGCGCTCGCGATTATAAATATTTTTATATGCTAGTAAAAGAATTCGAGTCAATGGTAGAGTCACGTAGTACGAATTTCATTTTAAATATCGATGCACTTAAGAGTAGAGTCAACAGAAATTCCACAAAGATATTTATTAAAGTGGAATGCTCGTATAATTGAGCACGTTATAATTTGTAGTTTGTAGTTATATTTGCAGATGTATTCATTGCACAATAGTAATGAGGAAATTTGTAAGCATTACTATTTGAATACATGCAGGTATACGCGTAATATTTTATCAGAGTTCCTTGCTTGAATCGTAATTCGGAAAAGAATTGAGCAACATATTGCTTCGCGATTCGTAGCAGCTTCAATTCAATTTAAGATACAGAGACATAGTAAATTTTTCTTTTCTCGTACAAAAGCGATGGCAAATAAAATGCGCAAGAAGACATTTCGCGATGGGTAGATTTCCGAATCGAAGTCGCAAACTTGAACGCAATGTTATGTTAAAGTTACGACTTTTGATAAGGCAGTCGCCCAAGGAATTGCACTTACAGTTTCACGTTAGAGTCCCTTGTTCTATTTTATCATCGTATTCTCAACTTCAATTTTGAGTCTCTTGTTAACATTTAATATTGCTTATTTTAATTTAGAGTCACTTGTTCGCGTTTACTATTCTCAGTCTCGCGTATTTAAATTCACGTTGCATTCGAGTTTTCTTGCTTTCTTGTTTTCAAATAACGTAGCTTCTTTTCAGTTTAATTAGTAGAGTCTCATTGTTTTAAACGCATTGGAAAAGTAGAGTCATAGTCCGTTAGCTGATTACGTATGTAGCACGTTTTTTAGCTAGGATTTTCAGCGTCGGTTCGTGCCGTTTTGCCGGGATCCCGCTCACGTGCCCAGGTGCTACTTGAGCGGGTGAAAAGCACGTGGCACGATCATTTTTTTTTCTTATTTTGATATTTGATGTTTACTATTTGTGTGGCGGCTGATCGTGGGTAGCGTATCGTGCGCGACGTATTTTCCACATTGTGTGTGTTTGTGGTTAGGCTGTGGACTTGCGTCGTTTTTTCATAATCTTGATTAACTTATCAATCAATTTATTCTTTAATACAATGGTACCAATAGTCTCCCTTATATTTGCAATAATAGCAATGAATCATTTATTGCAAAGACAGCTCTCGGTTTTCATATTCAATACTTTGATAAATGCTTAAAGTATATCTTGCAATTTTCTTGTCGAATTACATGTTTGATAAATGCTATCAATATGTATCGTTTACAGTTTTGCTATTGAATGACGCGTTTGATAAATGCCTAAAATATATATCGATTTACACGTTTCCTATCGACGTACATTTCTTTGCGAAATGCTCGAAGTATATTTGAATATGCCCAGTTGCATACGCTTGAAATCATATAATACGCAATGGTCGCTACCCACGTCAGACGATTTCAGAATTTTTGTTTACTTTAGAGTGTGTGTGAGATGAATGTTGAACTCGGGTGTCGGAGGCGTCCCGGGACGTTACTCCCTAGTATAGGCTTTTGCACCCGGGTGGTATGTGTGTGATCCGCTGGGTGGGGGGTGGGGTGGAATGTGTGTGTTTGCGTGCCTATTTGCCATTTTGTAAATATAGCATTAGGTAGGTAGGTAGCATACTTTCTGGAATGTGTTAATTTTAAGTAGGTAGGGCCGGGCAGGTTGACATATGGTCTCGGGTCGCGAGTTTCATATCTAATGGGGGGTGCGCGTGTCAACCTGTTTCAGGGAATCTGATTTGAACATCGACGGCGAGCTGATCTGACCTGGAGAATGCCGGTCATTTCCGGTCTTTGCCAATGTCGATCTTTCGAATCCGGCGATCTTGAATCGTCACGCGGACGCGGTCGCGATCTGCACGAAACGAACGTATATACTCATTGTCAGCTCGAGGTTCGACACGTTTGCACGAACAAGGATGCTGAGAATTCTTAGATTAGTTTCTTAGAATTCTCAGAGTCATTGGTCGTCTGCGTGCTATTTAACTTCTTCGATATGCATTTTTATTCCATTTTTTGAGTCTCTTTCTGGGTTGCTTTTCGAGAACCTCGAGCGTAAATTCATGTTGCTGTGGGCATGGCGCCCGAAGAAAAGAAGAGGCCCGACAAACTGTCACGAAGAGGGCAGCAACCAATGGCTGTTCATTTTTTCGGTTTACGAAAGAATGGATGGTCATTACTCTTGTTACTTTGTCACTGTACTCGTTATTAGATTTGCATGCGTAGTGTTTTCAACTTCCACATCTGGGCTCCGCGTACTTTTTGACGTAGTGTTGCGAGAACTTACGCACGGGTTGACATAGCGTTGCGGATCAGAGAAAGTGCGAGGTGATATTAGACTTGCGAATGAAAAAGTCACGAGTTTGCATTAGCGTTGCGACGTATGAAATTTTGCGCGTATTAGCATTTCTTAGTATCGCGTTCCACAGTTTCATTGAGATTAGCATCGTAATATATTTGATAGCGTTGCGATAATATCGATCGAGTCTTCTAATCGTAAGCACCGCGATTAATCGGAGCAGCTTCCGTTACACGAAAATAGTAGCTTCCATTGAATGAATTAAAATGTTAGAGTTGCGACACATTTGCATCGCGCGTGATGAGCTTTGCACTTAGCGTTGCGCCACGAAATGGTCGCGTTTTGCACGTAGCGTTGCGTATATGATAAAAAAGCCCACGATGTTCCACTGAGAAAGTGGAATTCAGTCATCGATGGACCATGGACGACTCAACGGCAGCCGTGCATTGGGCACGCTGCACTTTCGCTATTAGTGTTGCGCTTTGAAAAAGAATAGGTGCATAGATTAGTCGTTATTATTTATTAGCGTTGCGTTACAGGGTCAACGAAGCGTCCACGAATGGACGCTTGCGCGACGTTGCTTTTTTCTTTCCTCTTTGATTAAAGTTAAATTGAGTAAAGTAGCTTTTGCAATAGAATGAAGCACCTTTCGCGATTGATTTGTTGAATTTGCTCTTTGATTAGTAAACGTAGTAAGTTAGCGTTGCGAAAAAGAAACAATGTTCTACTCACGTGTTGATCGGGTTTACGAGTGGATGGTTGGTATTTTTTAGTGGTCCTTCTGGCTGCTCAATTCCGTTTCGTTTAGCCTTCTTTGGGGCTGCTCTTTTTTCAAATTTCTATTAGCACCCTTTGTGGCTGCCTCGCGTTTATATTGCGCGTTGTTCGTCGGGCGTTTGTTATAGAAAAGTACCGTTGCAAAACCTACATCGTTACACCCGCGCGGTTAGATCTCGAGATCTAATCATCTTTCTAATCTCTCACCAAGTTTCAAGAATTTTGGAGTCGTAGTTTCCTGAAAAAAAGTTCCTGCACACCCCACGTTCTTTGTTCCGTAACTACGCTTGCGATTGTGAAAACTGAAGAGCCGATGAATCTGGAGATAGAGAAAAATGTGCCCTTTAATTTGCTTTCCGTTTCACGTCGATATCTCAACTCTTTTGCGAGATATGGCCATTTAAAGTTTACTCTTATCGATAGTGCGCGCGGAGATACGAACGACATAGTAAACATAGTAAAACTGACCTGCGCAATACTACGAATGGTGCGGTGGCTGAGAAGTAGGTCAGTCGCGGAGGCCGAGAATAGCCGGAAAAATTAAACTCGTCTTTAAACGATGATATCTCGGCAACCGAAAGTCGGACTTAGGTGAAACAAAAAGCATTTTCAAGGGGAAGGTTCACCGATCATGACAATGCAGGGATTTTGAAAATGTTCACGCAGCTTTTCTAAACGAAGTGCTTTTCTAAAGCACTTTTCTAAACGTATCGAGATTGGGCGTCTCAATGCGTCACACGAATTTCTTTATATTTTACGAATCGACGCACGTATCCGAATAAAACCGATTGACTATTAACCACTGCACTCCGCACTTTCATTTCTACCAGTTTCGTTCGAAGGAAACGATTAGAAGCCAAGATCTAAGTATTTTTCTAATCCTATCGAGATCGAAGATTTGACGCATAACACGAAATTTCATATTTTTCGCGAACCGAGGCACTTATACGAATGAAACCTTGGATTATTATCCATTCCGCTCCGCACTTTCGGTTTTTGGTGGTTTCGATCGCGTCGCGAGCTTAGATTCCGATATCTAAGCATTTTTCTAATCGCATCGAGATCGGAGTCTTGACGCGTCACACGAAATTTCGTATTTTTCACGAACCGAGGCACTTATACGAATGAAACCTTGGATTATTGTCCACTCCACTCCGCACTATCGGTTTTTGGTGGTTTCGTTCGCGTCGCGAGCTTAGATTCCGATATCTAAGCATTTTTCTAATCGCATCGAAATCGGAGTCTTGACGCGTCACACGAAATTTCGTATTTTTCACGAACCGAGGCACTTATACGATTGAAACCTTGGATTATTGTCCACTCCACTCCGCACTATCGGTTTTTGGTGGTTTCGTTCGCGTCGCGAGCTTAGATTCCGATATCTAAGCATTTTTCTAATCGCATCGAAATCGGAGTCTTGACGCGTCACACGAAATTTCGTATTTTTCACGAACCGAGGCACTTATACGATTGAAACCTTGGATTATTGTCCACTCCACTCCGCACTATCGGTTTTTGGTGGTTTCGTTCGCGTCGCGAGCTTAGATTCCGATATCTAAGCATTTTTCTAATCGCATCGAGATCGGAGTCTTGACGCGTCACACGAAATTTCGTATTTTTCACGAACCGAGGCACTTATACGAATGAAACCTTGGATTATTGTCCACTCCACTCCGCACTATCGGTTTTTGGTGGTTTCGTTCGCGTCGCGAGCTTAGATTCCGATATCTAAGCATTTTTCTAATCGCATCGAGATCGGAGTCTTGACGCGTCACACGAAATTTCGTATTTTTCACGAACCGAGGCACTTATACGATTGAAACCTTGGATTATTATCCATTCCACTCCGCACTATCGGTTTTTGGTGGTTTCGTTCGCGTCGCGAGCTTAGATTCCGATATCTAAGCATTTTTCTAATCGCATCGAGATCGGAGTCTTGACGCGTCACACGAAATTTCGTATTTTTCACGAACCGAGGCACTTATACGATTGAAACCTTGGATTATTATCCATTCCACTCCGCACTATCGGTTTTTGGTGGTTTCGTTCGCGTCGCGAGCTTAGATTCCGATATCTAAGCATTTTTCTAATCGCATCGAGATCGGAGTCTTGACGCGTCACACGAAATTTCGTATTTTTCACGAACCGAGGCACTTATACGATTGAAACCTTGGATTATTATCCATTCCACTCCGCACTATCGGTTTTTGGTGGTTTCGTTCGCGTCGCGAGCTTAGATTCCGATATCTAAGCATTTTTCTAATCGCATCGAGATCGGAGTCTTGACGCGTCACACGAAATTTCGTATTTTTCACGAACCGAGGCACTTATACGAATGAAACCTTGGATTATTGTCCACTCCACTCCGCACTATCGGTTTTTGGTGGTTTCGTTCGCGTCGCGAGCTTAGATTCCGATATCTAAGCATTTTTCTAATCGCATCGAGATCGGAGTCTTGACGCGTCACACGAAATTTCGTATTTTTCACGAACCGAGGCACTTATACGATTGAAACCTTGGATTATTATCCATTCCACTCCGCACTATCGGTTTTTGGTGGTTTCGTTCGCGTCGCGAGCTTAGATTCCGATATCTAAGCATTTTTCTAATCGCATCGAGATCGGAGTCTTGACGCGTCACACGAAATTTCGTATTTTTCACGAACCGAGGCACTTATACGAATGAAACCTTGGATTATTGTCCACTCCACTCCGCACTATCGGTTTTTGGTGGTTTCGTTCGCGTCGCGAGCTTAGATTCCGATATCTAAGCATTTTTCTAATCGCATCGAGATCGGAGTCTTGACGCGTCACACGAAATTTCGTATTTTTCACGAACCGAGGCACTTATACGATTGAAACCTTGGATTATTATCCATTCCACTCCGCACTATCGGTTTTTGGTGGTTTCGTTCGCGTCGCGAGCTTAGATTCCGATATCTAAGCATTTTTCTAATCGCATCGAGATCGGAGTCTTGACGCGTCACACGAAATTTCGTATTTTTCACGAACCGAGGCACTTATACGATTGAAACCTTGGATTATTATCCATTCCACTCCGCACTATCGGTTTTTGGTGGTTTCGTTCGCGTCGCGAGCTTAGATTCCGATATCTAAGCATTTTTCTAATCGCATCGAGATCGGAGTCTTGACGCGTCACACGAAATTTCGTATTTTTCACGAACCGAGGCACTTATACGATTGAAACCTTGGATTATTATCCATTCCACTCCGCACTTTCGGTTTTTGGTGGTTTCGTTCGCATCGCGAGCTTAGATTCCGATATCTAAGCATTTTTCTAATCGCATCGAGATCGGAGTCTTGACGCGTCACACGAAATTTCGTATTTTTCACGAACCGAGGCACTTATACGAATGAAACCTTGGATTATTGTCCACTCCACTCCGCACTATCGGTTTTTGGTGGTTTCGTTCGCGTCGCGAGCTTAGATTCCGATATCTAAGCATTTTTCTAATCGCATCGAGATCCGAGATTTGACGCGTCACACTTAATTTCGTATTTTTCACGAACCGAGGCACTTATACGATTGAAACCTTGGATTATTATCCATTCCACTCCGCACTATCGGTTTTTGGTGGTTTCGTTCGCGTCGCGAGCTTAGATTCCGATATCTAAGCATTTTTCTAATCGCATCGAGATCGGAGTCTTGACGCGTCACACGAAATTTCGTATTTTTCACGAACCGAGGCACTTATACGAATGAAACCTTGGATTATTGTCCACTCCACTCCGCACTATCGGTTTTTGGTGGTTTCGTTCGCGTCGCGAGCTTAGATTCCGATATCTAAGCATTTTTCTAATCGCATCGAGATCCGAGATTTGACGCGTCACACTTAATTTCGTATTTTTCACGAACCGAGGCACTTATACGATTGAAACCTTGGATTATTATCCATTCCACTCCGCACTATCGGTTTTTGGTGGTTTCGTTCGCGTCGCGAGCTTAGATTCCGATATCTAAGCATTTTTCTAATCGCATCGAGATCGGAGTCTTGACGCGTCACACGAAATTTCGTATTTTTCACGAACCGAGGCACTTATACGATTGAAACCTTGGATTATTATCCATTCCACTCCGCACTTTCGGTTTTTGGTGGTTTCGTTCGCATCGCGAGCTTAGATTCCGATATCTAAGCATTTTTCTAATCGCATCGAGATCGGAGTCTTGACGCGTCACACGAAATTTCGTATTTTTCACGAACCGAGGCACTTATACGATTGAAACCTTGGATTATTATCCATTCCACTCCGCACTTTCGGTTTTTGGTGGTTTCGTTCGCATCGCGAGCTTAGATTCCGATATCTAAGCATTTTTCTAATCGCATCGAGATCGGAGTCTTGACGCGTCACACGAAATTTCGTATTTTTCACGAACCGAGGCACTTATACGAATGAAACCTTGGATTATTGTCCACTCCACTCCGCACTATCGGTTTTTGGTGGTTTCGTTCGCGTCGCGAGCTTAGATTCCGATATCTAAGCATTTTTCTAATCGCATCGAGATCCGAGATTTGACGCGTCACACTTAATTTCGTATTTTTCACGAACCGAGGCACTTATACGATTGAAACCTTGGATTATTATCCATTCCACTCCGCACTATCGGTTTTTGGTGGTTTCGTTCGCGTCGCGAGCTTAGATTCCGATATCTAAGCATTTTTCTAATCGCATCGAGATCGGAGTCTTGACGCGTCACACGAAATTTCGTATTTTTCACGAACCGAGGCACTTATACGATTGAAACCTTGGATTATTATCCATTCCACTCCGCACTTTCGGTTTTTGGTGGTTTCGTTCGCATCGCGAGCTTAGATTCCGATATCTAAGCATTTTTCTAATCGCATCGAGATCGGAGTCTTGACGCGTCACACGAAATTTCGTATTTTTCACGAACCGAGGCACTTATACGAATGAAACCTTGGATTATTGTCCACTCCACTCCGCACTATCGGTTTTTGGTGGTTTCGTTCGCGTCGCGAGCTTAGATTCCGATATCTAAGCATTTTTCTAATCGCATCGAGATCCGAGATTTGACGCGTCACACTTAATTTCGTATTTTTCACGAACCGAGGCACTTATACGATTGAAACCTTGGATTATTATCCATTCCACTCCGCACTATCGGTTTTTGGTGGTTTCGTTCGCGTCGCGAGCTTAGATTCCGATATCTAAGCATTTTTCTAATCGCATCGAGATCGGAGTCTTGACGCGTCACACGAAATTTCGTATTTTTCACGAACCGAGGCACTTATACGATTGAAACCTTGGATTATTATCCATTCCACTCCGCACTTTCGGTTTTTGGTGGTTTCGTTCGCGTCGCGAGCTTAGATTCCGATATCTAAGCATTTTTCTAATCGCATCGAGATCCGAGATTTGACGCGTCACACTTAATTTCGTATTTTTCACGAACCGAGGCACTTATACGATTGAAACCTTGGATTATTATCCATTCCACTCCGCACTTTCGGTTTTTGGTGGTTTCGTTCGCGTCGCGAGCTTAGATTCCGATATCTAAGCATTTTTCTAATCACATCGAGATCCGAGATTTGACGCGTCACACTTAATTTCGTATTTTTCAGGAACCGAGGCACTTATACGATTGAAACCTTGGATTATTATCCATTCCACTCCGCACTTTCGGTTTTTGGTGGTTTCGTTCGCGTCGCGAGCTTAGATTCCGATATCTAAGCATTTTTCTAATCGCATCGAGTTCGGAGTCTTGACGCGTCACACGAAATTTCGTATTTTTCGTGCACCGATGCACGTATCCGATTAAAACCGCGCGATTGTGGTTTGTTACACACCCGTGATTTCATTTTAGGTCAGCCTCGAGGGAAAGAAACGATTAGGAACCGATATCTAAGCATTTTTTCGTGGTATCGATAATGGCGTCTTAATGCGGCACGCGTCGACCGTTACTGACCGTTACTTAGTCGTTTCCCGCGTAAAAATTGCGAATGCGCAGTCTCGTGCAGTTTCGTGCGCGCGCAGTTTAGTTTTACGTTTGACTAGGAGCACGATTTTATTGGACGACGAGAAGATTATTGTCGTTCATTGAACGAAATATTTTAAAAAAGCTAGGTTACTGTTTCATTTATTCTAAACCTAATTCTACTATGAACTCCTTCTCTACCTCATCCGTACTTCGAAATTGTTAGCGGAGAAAAATAGACATCATAACAATTTTGCTGTACAATTGATTCGCGGCATTTTCTCGCGCTTGTACGTCTAAATTTTTTAACGCATTAAAAAAATACATTTCGATGCCTGTACACGTAATGCCACGTAAATGTGCAAAGCGTAAATTAATACGTTCGGCAGTATAATGTATCTCTTTATCGAAAGCTAACACCGTACTACTGCAAATGTGTTTTTTATTTACACGAAATGTATAACGTATTGTATTCATCGTTACAACAAATTTCTAAGAGCGCAATATAGCGCCCTTCTTTAAAACTGTTCTTCTCTTCAGACGACGATATCTCGGCAACCTAAAGTCGAATTGATGTGAACCAAAAAGTGGTTTAAAGGGGAAGGTTCACCGATTATGGTGGTGCAGGGATTTTGAAAACGTTCATGTAGCTGCAAAATGGCGGCGAGTTAAAGTTTGAAACGTTTTAATAGATGTTTTGGGGTTGGTCAGGAACGAGTAAAACGTGCGCTTCTCTTTCGATAATCATATTTTTCCAATAAAAAGTAGAATTTAAATGAAACAAAAAGGATTTTAAAGAGAAAGTTTCCCTATTTTTTATACGCTAAGGTGAATGCACAGACGAGGTACAGGATAGACCGATCATCTTATGGAACTTCGTGTCGCGTGCTCTGAAGTACCGATAACCTAAAAATTCAGATTTTTCGAAGAATATCTTTCGTTTTATTATCTGTCAAAGAATGTAAACACTTCTAAAGTATTTTAATATACAAAATGTAAGAGCAAACGCAAAAGTTATACATTTTAGACAATCGAAAAGGTAAAAATGAAAACAAATTTGGGGCTCATGAGCCCGAAATCCGGGTGACAAAGAAAAGCATTGGATAAGTGGTCTATCCTGTTCTTAGCCAATGATGATAGGTCTATCCTGTACCTCGTCTGCGATGGTACGTTACGACTTGCGAGATAAGCAGATTTAAGGATTAAGATGTTCTTACGTTGTTGAGTAAAAATATCGAATAAAAGTTGAAAATGTGGCCGAAGAGTTTGAGAAAGTGGCCGATTCTCAGTTTACTGGAATCAAAGCTTCTTTCGAATATTCGCATGGTACTTGTGCATGGTAATGTTTACATACCACTCGCGTATCCATTAAATTACAAAGTATACGTATTGAATTATAAAATGTTACTATTTTATTATGCAGGCGTGTTTAGTAACAGAGCTATATTCGTGACAAACGATAAAATGGTATACGCCGTTGGAATTAACAATCACGGGTGTCTCGGAGTCGGTGATACCGAAAGTAGCTCGCGGCCACGGATAGTGGAAGTATTATGCGGCAAAGACATAAAAACCTTTGCCATCGGCAAAGGTCCCCACGTTTTGGCTCTCACCGAAGATGGAAAGGTTGGCTAATTTCTACGCATGCCTAGAGTTGCCATCCATCCATATGTTCCCACATTTATTTATTTATTTATTTATTTATTTATTTATTTATTTATTTATGTATACAGGAAAACAAACCCATTAATAATAATGATACACATTCAATGCAAAAGAGAAAGACAATCTGTGGATAAGAAGGGGGCAAAAATTTTCGATGCTCGATTGATGCATATGTTTACTTAGAATAGCTTATAGGTGGCTATCCTAAAAGAACAAAGTGGAATTAAAGAAATCTAGTTTGGAGTAATACTTTGTAGTGGATTCGCGTAGTAGGTTTCTGGAATTGGGGGAACAAAGTCTGGTTAAATACTCGCATGGTAGAAATCTAAGCAAAGAACTTCCTGGCCTGGGTCAAGCATATAAATTAATGCATTTATCCTAACCATTGACCAAATATGGAATAGACCATCCATTTATAGGAAACATCGTCAATTTCAAACTAAAATTTGCATTCTGTGAAAAAGCAGAGGTTTTTTTCGTACCACTTGCAGTTAGAATGGATTCTATAAAAATTATATTTCATCAGACCATCAACGTTGCGAAATTTAACCATCTCTATTTACGTCTTTAACGTTGTCGACGTTCTTCTAAGTAGCATACTATACAACATACACTTGCACATTACATAATGTATACTTCTATTCGCGTTACTATAAATCCAGCTGTTAGAGATCACGTATTTCGGAAACACGTACGTCGCGTAGAATTTATTTACAATTGCTATCGTTTTAAAAACGCTACTGTTTTCGTCTAGTTTAAGCTAGCAATGTCACATGTGACGCTAAAATAGTAATGTCACAGGTGGTTCCTGGATGATTCTATACAACAATGAATAGTCTATCCTATGTTTCGTCGATGCGCTAACTTATCGCTCTAAAGCATTCGTAACTCGGAACAAATGAGTCGAATAATCCAAAACTGAGCTGCGGATTTTTGTTTATTTATTTATTTATTTATTTATTAACGGGGGTAAACCCTTTAGAGTGTAAAGGAACGTTAAGAATAATCGTAAATGTTTAAACAACGCAATACGTGAGATTTAAAGCTAGCTGGAGTAGAAAAGAAGTCGATGGATTTACAGTACGTGTTAACATTGTTTAGAATCGAGTTGAGACCATTGTTTGTATCATATAGCTTAGTATGAGCCTCCTCTAACAAAGGAGTTTCGTGTCGAATAGCTGTGACAGACGTATTAAACTTATAGGACTCGAGTAATTGAGTTACGCGTTTATGGGGACATTGAATCCGCGTGGAAGCGCGACGTACATACATAGGGTAAACGCGCCGATGATTAAGGAAATCGCTGATAGTTTAGTCCCGGGGAAAAATGATTCACGATTTCCTAGATGGCAAGGCTAGAGGCATGCCATAGAAACGTTTGCGTGCACGGTCGATCGATTAATGAAACATTTTGAAATCTATTTAAATGGAAGGTGTACGCCTGGGGATACAATGACCATTTCGAGCTAGGAAACGGCTCCACGGAAGAGGACGGTTTGATTCCTGAGCTCGTGCAAAACAATTTGAGCAACAGATTTGTGGTGGATATAGCTTGCGGAGGTCACTATTCCCTTGCTCTGACGGAAGAAGGAGAGGTAAAGGGAATACGTTGAATTACGGTAATCTTTTGCCGTTTATGCATCGTACATAGAAGAAGAAGAAAATTCATGGCAAAGACTAAAACTTTTCTGCACATCTGATATTATCTATTTATTGTACATCTGCTTACGCTTACAAGCCACGATTATCGGCTAGATTCCATCGTTTATCTACCGCTTAGTTGCAAGTAGACTGCGTATTTTGATGCAAACTCGTGTCTTTAAGGACACAGCCCGTAAAAGTGCAGCCTAAATAGTGATCAGTTTTAGGTGTACGGATGGGGTGAGAATAAGTCTGGCCAAATAGATCACGAGATCAGTGCGAATCAGAACGTGCCGATAAAAATCGCCGGGTTGGACGGCACGAAAATTCGCAGCATCAGCTGCGGCCATTCGTTCGGCATGGCGGTCACGACTAAGAACGAAGTTTACGGTTGGGGTTGCAACGAGTACGGTCAAATAGGGATCACGAATTCGAGAAAACGACAGACGGGACCCCGAAAGATCACAGAGCTGGTCGGTGTGATGATCGGTAGTATATTGAACTGTTTTGATTCGTAATGCTTTAGACGTGGCTTTCGCGAAATCGGCTTCTCATTCCCTTCGCGCGGCTAACGCTTCGATTGCAGTATATTATCGGTGTTTGTTTTTGCTCGGACAGGCAAAGTGGCTTGCGGGCGCGCTCATACTTTGGCGTTGAGCAGCGAAGGAGTTTTGTACGCTTGGGGTTTGAATAAATGGGGACAGTTGGGTCTTGACCACAAGAACAATTCCTGCAGCCCTGAAAAGGTAAAGGTCCGCGCAGTTGCGTTAACCGGTGTAAAGTAATAGACGCGTGTTCAGGTGCGAGCGACACAGCTGGGAAGAGCCTTGGATATAGCGTGTTCGCATTTTTGCGATATAAGCGTGGCCATGGGGGAGAATAATCGAATCTTTATATGGGGCCACTGTATGGAGAACTGCCTCACCGTCCCGACGCTCGTTTCCGTAGAGAACTTCCACGTAGCGTTTGCGTGTTTCTCCACGTACAGGGGTATGCATCAGCCACTTATTCTTCGCGGCGAACAGCAGGACCTGAGTCTGGCGGATTGTTTCAGGCAAGCATTGGACGATCAAGTATGTAGCCGTTCGACAAGGCACTCCAATATTTACACGGCGCATGTTTATGCAAGCTAATATGGATATAGAATCAAAGTTACGATATAATAAAACGTGCCATTCTCGATAGGATTAGAAAAGTCACGGATCATTACGAGGGACCTGGTCGTAGCGTGCCAAAATGTTTAGATCTCGGCTTCTAGACGTCCGATTTGAATCATCCTGGGCTTAAATTAAAAGAGAACATCCGAAGAATATTATTCTATAGCCTTCTGCTACTAGCCCTTGCAGATCATTTGTTAGAAACAAATATGTCGCGTCATGGTAGGTTACTCGGAAAGTAGCTGAAGAAAACTATTTATTTCTCGGCTTCTAGACGTTCTACTTAAATGCGCCTTGGCTTAAATTAAAGGGGAAGGTGTCAGGAATATCATCCCATAGCCTGCTGCAGCTAGGCCTTGCATGCCATTTGTTATAAACAAATATATGGCGCTGTGGTAGATTTACTAAGAAAGTACCCGAGAAGAAGAATTAATTTCTCGGCTCATAGACTTCTGATGTCAATGCTCCTTGGCTTAAATTAAAGGGGAATACACCACTCTTCCGGTTCATTTGTTATAAACAAATGTATTGCGTCATGGTAGATTACTCGGAAAGTACCTGAAGAAAAATATTAATTTCTCGGCTTCTGGACGTCCGATTTCAATGCCCCTTGGCTTAAATTAAAGTGGAAGATCCCAAGAATATTATCTTATAGCCTTTTGCAACTACCACTAGCAGTTCATTTGTTATAAATAAATATATGGCGCTATGCTAGATCTCACTCAGAAAGTATCTGACGAAAAAAATTAATTTCTCAGCTCCTGGGTGTCCGATTTCAATGCCGCTTGGCTTAAAGTAAAGGGGAAGGTCCCGGGAATGATATCCTGTTATCAATTTCCCGATAAACATTGCAGTTAATTTGTTATAAACAAATCTTTCTTATTTTTTGTAGTTACTCAAAAACTATACTTGGGAAGGCTTTAAAAGTATATAGAGAGTATTCATTGGACTTTTCCCTTTAATTTGAGCCGCGGATGATCCAAATCGGACGTCTAGAAGCCGAGTAATTAGCATTTGAAGCAAATTACACGAGCTTTGTCCGATTCAATTTGTCCGAAAAATGACCAATTCTTATTAAAGAAAAAAATTAATTTCTCCGCTTCTAGGCGTCGTATCTAGATCATCCAGGACTCAAATTAAAGGGAAATGTCCAAGGAATATACATGATATACTTTTAAATCAATTCCATGCACAGTTTTTAAGTTATTAATAAAATAAGAAAACATTTGTTTATAACAAACGAACGGCACTGTTTAGCAGCATAAAACCTATTGGACATTGTAGCGAGAAGTTTTCCCTTTAATTTGGGTCGCGGCTGATCTAAATCGGACGTCTAGAAGCCGAAATATTAATTTTTTAAGTAAACTGGGAAAGTTTCGTCCGATTACGTGTGTTTCGCGAGCAGTCACCAATTCTTAAGCAGCAAAAGTATTGGCCAAATCGGTGACTTTTTTCGACGCGCCATCTAGCGGTAGAAAGGTGGAACTAACGCTGAAATTTAATGAATAAATCTTGTTTAATTAAAAAATTAATATCTCGGCTTTTAGACATCGGATCGCGACAAACGACGACTCAAATTAAAGGGGAGACTTCCCGCTACAAAATAGGGTAGGTCTCATCCCGCTAATACTTCCGGTTCAGACGTTATAAGCATTTATTTCCTACAATTTAGAATAACTTGCAAACCATAAGTGAAATCGCTTTTAAACCTATTAGAGCTTATTTCCGAGCTTCGAAGCTTTAATTTAAGCCATGGTTCATTAGTATAGCATGTCTAGAAGCGAAGTTATAAGAGTTTAAAAATCATATTACATTTTTGCTTATAACTCGGCTTCTAGACGTGCTATACTAATGAACCATGGCTTAAATTAAAGCTTGGAAGCTCGGGAATAAGCTGTAATAGGTTTAAAAGCGATTGCGTTTATATTTTTTACGTTATTCTTAATTGTAGGAAATAAACGCTTATAACTTCTGAACCGGAAGTATTAGCGGGATGAGACCTACCCTATTTTGTAGCGGGAAGTCTCCCCTTTAATTTGAGTGGTCGTGCGTCCCTATCCGATACCTAGAAGCGGAGATATTAATTTTTTAATTAAACAAGATTTATTCATTAAATTTCAGATTTAGTTCCACCTTTCTACCGCTAGATGGCGCGTCGAAAAAAGTCACCGATTTGGCCAATACCTTTGCCGCTTAAGAATTGGTGACTGCTCGCGAAACACACGTAATCGGACGAAACTTTCCCAGTTTACTTAAAAAATTAATATTTCGGCTTCTAGACGTCCGATTTAGATCAGCCGCGACCCAAATTAAAGGGAAAACTTCTCGCTACAATGTCCAATAGGTTTTATGCTGCTAAACAGTGCCGTTCGTTTGTTATAAACAAATGTTTTCTTATTTTATTAATAACTTAAAAACTGTGCATGGAATTGATTTAAAAGTATATCATGTATATTCCTTGGACATTTCCCTTTAATTTGAGTCCTGGATGATCTAGATACGACGCCTAGAAGCGGAGAAATTAATTTTTTTCTTTAATAAGAATTGGTCATTTTTCGGACAAATTGAATCGGACAAAGCTCGTGTAATTTGCTTCAAATGCTAATTACTCGGCTTCTAGACGTCCGATTTGGATCATCCGCGGCTCAAATTAAAGGGAAAAGTCCAATGAATACTCTCTATATACTTTTAAAGCCTTCCCAAGTATAGTTTTTGAGTAACTACAAAAAATAAGAAAGATTTGTTTATAACAAATTAACTGCAATGTTTATCGGGAAATTGATAACAGGATATCATTCCCGGGACCTTCCCCTTTACTTTAAGCCAAGCGGCATTGAAATCGGACACCCAGGAGCTGAGAAATTAATTTTTTTCGTCAGATACTTTCTGAGTGAGATCTAGCATAGCGCCATATATTTATTTATAACAAATGAACTGCTAGTGGTAGTTGCAAAAGGCTATAAGATAATATTCTTGGGATCTTCCACTTTAATTTAAGCCAAGGGGCATTGAAATCGGACGTCCAGAAGCCAAGAAATTAATATTTTTCTTCAGGTACTTTCCGAGTAATCTACCATGACGCGACATATTTGTTTATAACAAATGAAATGCAAGGGCTAGCAGCAGAAGGCTATACAATAATATTCTTGGGATCTTCTCTTTTAATTTGAGCCCAGGATGATCCAAATCAGCCCACTAGAAGCTGAGTAATCGCATTCTCCCCCAAGTCCATTCTATGTTCTTTTAAAGTCCGGAAAATACTTCGCATAGAATTGTACGTGCATCTTACGAATTGGTAATACACACTAGCTTCAAGCTTCAACTATTTGTAGAATGATATTACTTTTCGTTTCACCGCTGTTTTACAATTTTAGCTGCTGCTAACGTTACAATCGCCGTCCGCGTTAAATCGGCGCGACGCGGAGCCTTCGAATTCCGAGACGAAAAATGCATTAGGCGCTAAGTCCATCCCGTACCTCGTCTGTGCGATTATCTTCTCACGATGTTCTCGTTTCGTGTTGCAGACGACGAGCGATCTCGTTATACAGGTGGAAGATAAACAAATCTTCGTACACAAAGCTGTGTTAGCGATACGCTCGAAGTATTTCAAAGCGATGTTCGGAAGTACGTGGTCGGAGGGAAATCAGCGCGTTATAGAGCATCGCGGACATTCTTACGGCGTTTACGAAGCTTTCCTAAGATATCTGTACACCGACCAAGTGAATCTACCGTTGGAAAGATTGTTGGGTAAATAGTAAATATATGTATTTCGATATACGTACACCGTGGCCACGGAAAGTATTCGCGCACCGCTGTATTTGTTCAATTGAATCGCCGGCAAATCGATTCGCTTTCCTATATTATCTTTTATACGGTGCTCTTACGCGTTCTTTCTTTTCTCGTTTCATCGTAACGTTCGTTTCGTACGTTTCTCTGTACCTTACATCGTATTTCTATTCCCTGCTGCACACTAACGGGCTTTTACCCGTTCAACTACTAAATAATAACAATAGCAGCGTAAAAATGTAGAAGTAACACGTGTTGACTGCCAACTACAAGATAACTCGTGGTTTGGGTTATCGCCTACAACGCCAACTACGAGTTATCTCGTAGTAATATAATATGATTCAATTAAATTGGCTTCTTACACCGGAATCCTTAGAAGTACCGTGGCAGTCAACGCGTTAATTAACCAAGGGCTGAAATATACGAAATTCCCAACTGTACGTTGAACAGTATCCTTATCCTATCGTTCAGATTTATCGCATTGCGATTAAAACATAGAAAGTATGCGCGAGTGCTTTCCTCCCCGCTGGTTCTATAGTACTCTTCGAATACGGTCGAGTATCGTTATTAACTCGGTGTTACCTCTGTTGCTAAGAACTATTGAAACTGGCGAACGAGTACTGCGAAGTCGCATTGGAAAGGCGGTGCATCGAGACGTTGAAGAGGGAGATTACATTCGAAAACGTAGCCTCCGTCCATGAAGTAGCCGTCGAGTGCAACGTTAAGGTAAATGCAGTATTGCCTTGGGATATTGGCCAGGATTTTGCCTTGGATATTGGCCGGTCGCTATCCCCAACAGTTTTTCGAACTGGCTTCTTGGAGTCAGCTTCCGACTCTATCCACTTAAGATGTGCATATGTCTATGTTTTGAAATCTACCGTGAAATGTCGATGAGCCGTGCCGTGTATCTCTCGCTCACTCGCTCTCTATGAAGAAGGAGACACTCAAGATTTCCTGAAAGAACTACTTCTCTTCAACTTTGGCCAGATTCGGTCCCGAACTTCGGCCAATATCCAAGGCAACACTGTAGAGCGTCCGGCAATTTTCCTTCGTACTATTCGTCCGCGACAAGAAGGCACGCAAGTATTTACGTTCCCGTTTCAATTAGAATCTACTAACGTCTCTACGCGCGCACGCCGCGTTCGCTATTAACCGAACAAGTTAAAGATCGACAGTGGTTTAACCCTTTGCGCTCGAGAGGCGATTCTCACTCGCCGTTTAGTTTCACACCGGAATAATCGAAATGAAGAAAGAAACACAGTGAGTTGAATAGAAATCTTCGTACATTTTAAAAGGTATTGTTAAACTTCAACTTAAAAAAAAATCAAATTTGTAGAACTTCTGCGTAACAAAATAAACATGTTTAATAGTAACGAAGATGAGTTTGCTTGGAAATAAAGTTTGGTAATGTCATGAGTGAAATATTTGAGTGCATCGCAAAAGGCGACACGGCAGTGGAAACAGTAATCAAATGCGCGATTGAAACAGCTAAACAAAATTGGAATAATAGACATTGAAAGTTTAATTGATTCTGATACTACAGCAGAACATTTATAACATTTGGAAATTATATTAAATGTTGTGCAATACACGATACATTAGATGTTGGAGTGCAACAGTTTTATATTCGTTGTATGTTAGTATAAAAAAGTATCAAGCTTTTAATAAATCTACATTCAGTTGCCAGCGTTCTTTACAGTAAAAAGGCCTCTTCGAGTGCACAGGTTTAACCCTTTCGCTACGGTGAATTTGAATCAAAATATATGCTGAAGTCGTCAGAATACCGAGTTGCACAGCATCGAATTCATAGTTTTCTTCTAACTCCTTCCTATTCTTTAGGTAACAAAACGTGCAAGCGTTTCAGGACGCCAACGGTATTTTTAATTAACAGAACGAATCGGTAGAAGTCATCGATAAACGCGCTGCATGCGAATTTAGTAACGAAAGGGTTAATAAGGAAGCGAATTTAGTAGTAGGCGCGAATGGTAACGAAAGGGTTAATAACGAAGCGAATTTAGTAGTAGGCGCGAATAGTAACGGAAGGGTTAATAACGAAGACAGCGCGCGGTGATAGGGAAGACAGTCGATCGTATATCTACAGTGAGAATGTAAAAAGACTCCTCTCGTCTGCCTTCTTTTCGTGGACGGACAGTAGAAGCAACCTCGTTGGATTTCGATTCTAGGAATTGGAGGAATGCTGCCTAAAGTTTGCCGAACTCGACCAAGATACGATGAACAGTATTACGGCTAGAGCCGCCGCGCAGTAGATTATAAGTAGAACATAAGTGTCATCTCGACTTTGGCTGTGTCGCGTTCTTTGTAGTCTTCTGTTTGGCAATAAAAGTTCCAACAAACGATCCTCGTTATCCATCGACTGTACTTGTATCGGCCGTTGCTTTGAACCCTCGATTATATCGTAGCGCTGCGAGATAATTACCGGTACACAACGGGTAATTACGAGCAAACTTTCTCGCACGTTTGCGCGCGTTCAATCGGATTTTGAATCCCTATGGAAATGCGTACTTTTGCGGGGAACATCTTAGAGCCTATGGTAAAAGAAAAATGACGCCGCGCGGTTTCCTTTGCACATTATTTTTATTACGATATTCTCAATATATACAAGCAGTAAATTTTTCTTCTTCGTATAATATACATACGTAACTGCCTAAATAATTCTCATCGATAATAATAATAATAATAATAATGATAGTCGTAGTAATAATAATAATAATAATAACAACGATAACGATGAAGATGACGATGCCGCGGATGATAATAATATAATAATAATAACAACAATAATAGTAATAATAATAATTAGTCCGCGCATCTTTACGCGTATATGCAAATTCATGCTTCTCCGAATCTAATAGCAACACCGTTGCGCTTTACGCGTTCGATAATTTCCAAGACTATTTCTCCGCAATTCATCCCTTATTCTCGCGCCTTTATTCCAATATCGAATTCTGTACACGTTTGCCCGCTTGAATTGCCCACGATTGCATAAAGATTCGCAGTCTAACGGCAGCGATGACAATGGCGATGACCGTGTGATGACAATAATAATCGTAATCTTAGTAGTAGTAGCCGTAGTTGTAGCGTAGTAGTTGTTGTAGTAGTAGTAGTAGTAGCGGTAGGAGGAGCAACAGCAGTAGTGGTAGTAGTATTAGCAGTAGTAGAAGTAGTAGCAGCATCGGTAGTATCATCGGTAGCAGTAGTAGCAGTAGTAGCAGTAGTGGTAGCAGCTGGGGCGAATTTAAGTTTGTTCATCGTAGCTTTGCCGCCCTGCAACTGAATGCTCGTTTTAGTCGAAACAACGAATATATATTTGTTTGCTCGTTTCACGATTCACGATTCGCGATTCGCGATAGCTAGTAAAATGAATTAAATCTCGCGTGAGTTTGCGCTATGGCGTAGAAGAACCTAAAGCGAAATTCTCCCCAAAACCGCCGCCCTAGGCTCGAGCTTACTTACGATTAGCCTATGCCAGGGACGACAAATAACGTTTCATCGGCTGATCGAAGTAACCGAAGAATTCAATGCGCGTTTAACGTATGTACAGGCTGGTAGATCGATTAAAGCGAAACGTTACAGCGGAGTCCGCTCGTTACGATCGCTTTGGCACTTTTGCGCGATCCTTTCATAAGAATAGATGCGGCGTTAAGGCTGATAAAGTTACGAGCCGTTTCGCGTTGCTCGGATTTTGCCGTCCGGTCCTCGAAAGTAAAGGAACACGGCTGCTTTCGTTGCTTTTCAATCAAACGAAACAAGGATCGCGGCATTTGCTTTCAAGCGGGCAACGAAAACCGACGCAACGCGAAAAACTACTCAGAATCTTTCTTTACCTCCTTTAATTCTTAATTCGTTTCTCGTTTTTCGTTAGATATATGTCTTGAACCGTTTCAGTGTTACGCTCGTAAATTGCTTAAACCAACATAGGTATACACGCGAGTAACGAAAACAGTTTAGATATCGAGAGACGGACTTCGAGATCGTCTATAATACGATACCTTTTCGATTTCTACTAAGAAAGCATAGAGAGAATTTGTCAATGTTACGTTTCCCGGAATTCTTCGCAATCGTAGCGCATCGTCGTTTCAATCAACACTGAGAAACGGTTCAAGATTCGCGTGTGTATTATCCGAATTACTATCGGATCGGCTCGACGCGGTTGGAAAGAATCGTATTTCCAACCGGTGGCATCGAATTCCGAATCCTCGTTATCGAACTCAATTTATTTCAAACACGTGCACTGACTTATTCTCATGGCTTATTTGTCATCCCCTGCCTATACCTAAATCCGCCTCGGGATAGCAGTAGTAGTAGTAGTAGTAGTAGTAGTCGTAGTAGTAGTAGTAGTAGTAGTAATAGTAGTATCAGTAGTAATAGTAGTAGTAATCAATAATCAATAGTATTTAATAAATAATCATTATGCTTTATATTTATATCTATATTTATATTTGTATTTATATTTATATTTATATTTATATTTATATTTATATTTGTATTTATATTTATATTTGTATTTATATTTATATTTATATTTATATTTATATATTTATACGTATAGTTAATATTAGGTAGTCAGTTTGCCGTATCGTAAGTTGTTACATGTTTTCCTTTTTTTTTTTCATTCGCACTACCTTTGCGTCCACGATGCCCGATGCATTCTTTCTCTCCGCGACGCGCGCTATAATTTACGGAAGAGTACGGATTCGTTCGTTCATTTTCTCGATCTGTGCAACGTCACGATTGCGTCGCGAAACACGCGTTTAACCCTTTAACGCGCAACCAATTTGCCCTACTCTTACCAACGCTAGAACCACCCGCCGCTAATAGCGCGTTTGTTTTTGTTAAACCCTTTAAGTACGGCAATGGGCACTTTGGGTGGGCCGAGATTTGTTCGAATAAAGCAAAGCGATGTTAAAATAAATAATGTCGCGTATCGTATTCGTACACGTGTACGTAAATGGTTCGTGACGAATAAAATAGGACGATGCAATCCCGTGGGATACCAAAGTACCAGAAAATTTCGATTAAACCGTCGTCTAGCGAACGTTTAGTTTCGGGGATACTTTTAGCGTTACTAATAATTCGCAGTTCTGATCCTGAACTTCTAAGTAAGAGCAGTAGACAAAAAAAGAGGAAGAATAGTTTGCGCGCGAAGGGGTTAAAGTTGGAAGGCGGAAGAAAAGAAAGAGAATTAAAAATTTGGAAGGAAGAACGAGCGGAGAAGAAGAGTTTGGCGAGAAGAATGCATCGGACGAACGCAGCCCTTTGATTGGCCGATCTTGTTAACGATTCGCGTTCGATACGACACACGGCGCGTCGATTAAGGACGAAAGTAAAGAAAAAAAGAAAAAGAAGTCGGCTGTTTCACGAATTCAAATTGCCAACGCCTGAAACTTTCGAAGCTTCCAATTTTCAACGCTTCGAATCGCCAAAGCCTAGGATACCTCGGTGCTTTGAATTTCCAACGTTTAGAATTTCGAATGCGAGCTTCGAATTTCTAAAGCTTCCCCCTATAGATTTCGAAACCTCGCGTGCTGTTATTGTTGGCTAACAATAAGATAGCGCGAGGATGCGACGATGCACGCTACAAGGGAAGGAACGCACCTGTCCGACTTTGATTCGCAACTTGCTCTTTAGCAGGACGACAAGCACACCGATTTCTTTCCACGCGCATGGAGATATCAGCCGTAGTTGCTCAACAGTCTTCAAAAGTATAACCGTGTTCGAGTTGCGTACCTGTTGAAATTACCATTAGCGAGGCGAAGTAGAAAGTTAAACCGATTCCGACGCTACTGCGGAATGTTACAGCACGTGATATTCGGGATTACATTTTGCGCGGGCACGATTCTGTAGATATGGAACAACGGCAACAATATACTCGTTGATATACGTACGTACGTATGTCGGTTTAAAGTAACGTATCGATATTCCAGTAAATCTACTTCCGGTTGCTAGACTTTTCCACGGTGAAAAAGAGCCTTCGACTGTAAAGGGTTATAACAGCGTATACGTGAAAAGGTATTGAGTAATTGCGCGTCAAATATTTCGCGCATTGCGATTAGGAATCGGTATGCTTTAATCGTACGGAAGCACGTTCGAATGAAAGTCGGAGAGCGGAAGCGGTTCCCTTGTTAGAGGAAAAAAATGTCGTATCGAACGGAATCGATCGATCTATTCGGCTAGGATAATTACTTAGTTTCTCTGCTTTTTTTTTTCTCTTCTTCTTCTTTGTAATTAATTAGAGCGTATTTAGGCCTGCGGGCTACTTTTCCAGCGACTCGCTGTGAATCCCATTGACACAGAAGTAAGATTTCTTTCGATTTCGATAAAGGAAGAAAGGAAAAACAAAGGATCTCTCCGCTAAAATCGTTTTCTCCGTTTTGTTTTCCCCCGATATCCGTCGGTCCTCCTCTTTACCTCTTTCGATTCTGCAACGATATCGATAACGAAGCAAACTTATTTACAATACCACCTGCAATTTTCTTAAGGCAATGTTTAGAAGTGTCGCCAACTAGTGATAGATTTGTCGTATTATATTATGTGTATATTAGGCATCGGAGAAAGTTTGCGCGACCGTTCAATCGGAAACGTATTCGACGCGAATCTTTATGCAGGTATCGCACGCCAAATTCACCGGCTTGCAAATCGAGTACGTTTAAGTGAAGGATTTCATTTCATTCGCAAACGGACGAATGCGATTCTTGGAAGGTTGAACTCGATGTGCAAAGCCTGTGGAATTTCGCAAAAAACTATTACGAGTAACGATGGTGCGATAAGAACGTTCTATTCGCCTTCTTTGCATCGTTAAACAAAGTTAGAAGGAATTCGACGCGGTTGAAATTTCGTAAGGTTTGAATCCGCCCGAACTTTATCCGCCGCTTAATAGAAACGCACCGTCCTTCCAATTACTTTTACGTCGAATTGCCGATCGAATTTCGCGAACCGGTTTGAAATTTCCGCGGACGTCCGAAAGGCAATTTTTGAACCGATACGCGATATCGTATTAAGATACTTGGAATGAATTCCAATGTTCGTCGGTGAAATTGCGAGGCGATATCGTGCAGCCAGAAACACGGGAATTCGACCTGCTTTTGCTCTCTGAATCGCCTCTAAATAATCTCTCGTACTTTTTTTTTCCTTTTTTCTTTTGTTACCAAGATATGTACACGTACTCGGGGTGTATGATATTTACACGATTATTTTATTGTACGCTGAGAATCGATCGCCTCGGAATGACTCGCGAGATCGAACAAGTCTCGCCAGAATCTCGCAATCCGATATGCCACCACGCTTCTTTGCCACGCATTCGCTTGGATTTTTCGCGAAATCGTCGCCGTGGAATACGGAGGACCGGCGATCGACGTCTTCCGACTATTGTACACACACGTTAAATTACACGCACACAGAGAACGATGACAGAGTTAGGTGCGCGGCCGCAATTTCAAATATCATCGCGCGTCGTTCGCGATTCGACGATTCCGCGATTCTTTTCGCTTTGAGTAGCGACGGGACCGATCGTGAGACACGTTATTCGTACCGTTCGTACGTTCACCTTCAGAATCGATGTTTCCGCGTCGATCTTACGCGCGATACGTTTGCGAACGATTTCAGATGCCGTATCGTATCGATACGTGGCGTGTTTCGTACCTATTTAAGCGTAATTACGAAGGCCCGAATATCGTTCGAACGAAATCTGTATCGCGAAACGCGTACGAACGTAAGCCAGGGATGATCAACCTTTTATCCTCTGCTGTCCGAAATTCGCCGCAATCTGTTCGAAAATTCATTCGTAGTTTCGCGTTGCCGCGAACGAGAAACGTATATTATTTTGCCTATTAAAATTAGTTAAACACGTGCAGCAAATCACGCACCGGCAAGATTCATCGTCGCTGGTATACGCTTCCCTTCGCCTTATTTGTGTCTCCGTTAATACCACGTTAATTGTATCGTACAAATTATTTTCATACCAATGAAACGTACTTTGATTAGCTCGATAGCGTACGAGGGTATTCGGGACGCGATACGTATCCGGTATTCGCGAGCGTGTCTCCGAATTTGTCCCACCGCTATTTGCCACGATTCTTCGATATTTTTTTCGCCTCAGGCTTCGTTGCCTTTTCTTTCTTTGATTCTCTCGCGATTTCCTTGCAACGAACGAGAAAAGCACGCGTCGCTATTCGTTCTTCCGCTTGCTCGGCTCGAATTCACCCGGACGCCTGGCGTCGCGAAGGTGCATCATCGTTTAGAGTCCTTTGTACAGACTTCCAACAAACGAATCGTCCCGAAAGTTGCGCTGGCTGCCGGAGCCAAATTAACTACCGCTCCCGTCTCCTTCTCCGCGTAGGCAATAGGTGCAGAAGGATTGGTCGCCAGCAAGGATTCGCCGCCAGCTGCTGGAGGAGCACGTTTAGCTCTCGGTAGTTTCCCTGGAAAGCGTTTTTGCATGCGGACGAAACGAGGCCCCGGCATGGATCGCGGGGCAGACACGGAGGAGGCGGGCAAACTCGGCGAGACGAATGCGGAAAAGAATATCCACTTGGTCGCATCGGGGCGGACCAAGGATACGAGAAATAAAAATCAATAGGGGCGGACACGAGCTTCCTGGAAGTGTTCCAGCCGACGGCGTTCTTCTCTTCGAGCCTCCTCTCTGTCGGCCACTCTAACCCTCTGCCTACCCCGAACCAACCGTCAACGGTACGATATTCTAGTCTTATATATGTGTACAATCATCCACGTATTACCATTTTTAACGTCGCGTCGCGCGACATCGCGCATTTAGGCTAGACGAAGGCAACGGTGTTTTTAAAACGATGGGAATCGTAACGAAATATTGCGCGACCCGCGCGAACCGCAACATCCAGGTGTATAATAATGCGGGCAAAAGTATATCTTCGCGCGTGTCGCGCGATTTATCACCGAATCTTCTATAACCCGAATTAAACCCCTTCGCCTATACGAACGAGTCGCACTCGTGCTATGAATTGCGGCACAGATTTAGTAAAAACGCATAGCATTGAGGATGTAATCTAATTCGAACGCTAATCTTGGCTTTGTGTTGTAAGGTTGAAGGCTACCGAATTAACATTACCTATAATATTTAAGTGATTTGTACGCGACGCGATAAGGAAGCAGCGATCGGTTAACGCTAATAGATAATAAAATAATCGTAGGGCAAGGAGGTTAATTCGTTGGATACGATCAAACTATCCTAAAGAAAGAGAGATACGTTTGGATTTAACACTAACCGTATCACATCCGATCGAACGACCGACTTTCAAATATATCCTTTAACATTCTACGTTCATCGTTCCTTCTTTTATTCGTCTAACTGTACGACAATCGTTGTACGGTCCAAGTAATAATCAGTTTCACGCGTTCTGCTTTTCTTTCCGCATCCCCTTCTGCTCGGAAAGATTTCTCGAATAGGTATACGCGAAACGCTGGCACGATTAGCGTTAATGGAAGCTGGAAGATCGCAGCGGGATTGAATCTGCGAAGATGGAGTAGCTTGGAATAGCCGACAAAGTTCAAATTTGATTCGTGCCGAATAAGAAAAGAAGCAGAAGCGTTGGGGAAAACGTAGAGATGGAAGTGGAATAGGAATAGGAATAGGAATAGGAAGCGGAAGCGTTTGCCTTGAAAAATGTTCGCCCTCGAAGGAGGAGAGCGTCGCGTGACAAAGAATCCCCGATAAGGGTGAAATACATCTAGTCTTTCAATCGCGTTTTCGCCCGAGCGGAGGCCCAATTTCACGGGCGCCGCGTCGCCTCTCTCTGGAAATATTAACCGTGAAATATGTACGAGCCGTTTCCCTCCCAGATTACTTTTCCTTCCACCGAGTACAGTCGCCTCTTATCTTCCTCCGGCGAGTCGCGTCGCAGCCCTATATTTCACGCCGCGCCGTGGATACGGCTTTTCCACTTGCAGGTAAAAAATACTAACCGACGACTTCTCTCACTGCGAGTATATTTAACCCATTAACCACCGCTGCTCTTAACCGCGCCATTTCGTTTCCATTATATATATATATATATATATATATATATATATATATATATATATATATATATATGTATATATGTGTCGTTGAATTCTGTTTTCTGATACTGCGAATACGAAACACGGCGCTCTAGAAACTCGCGTAATATCTTTTTTCCAGTCACGATTTCTCTTGCCGCTTATAGTCTCGTTAAACGCGGCATTCTCGTCGCGTTATATACATCATCGAATCCTGCTTTCCGATACCGCAAATACAAAAGGAGCGCTCCAGAAATTTGTATAATATTTGTTTCATCGCTACGTCCGCTGCCTACTGTTTAGAAGACGTTACGAACGAAACGACGGCACCGTTGATCGTTAATGGGTTAATCTGGCTCTCGTTTCGGCCGAATGACAAATGCTTGCGAATATCGGCGGCGAAATTTTGCCAATTGCAGGTTGCAGTGGCGCGAATCGAATTTCCTTCTGCTGCTTTCGTTTCGTTTCATTTCGTTTCGTTTCACTCGGTAATCTCGTGAGCCGCGATAGGTGCGCGTGACAGAGTATGTACAAACGTACGACGGAGTAAAGTATCTCTATACATGCTATATATTTATATATGCACGTACTTACGCCGCCGGCCAAAACCTTCCCAATCGATCTCCAATCGTTTCAACCCCTATTCGTCCTCGTTAATTAAAAAGTATCGTTGCAAATGCCAGCGGCGATTCGCTTTGTATTTTCATCGAAAACTTTTCTCGGCTAACAGACGTTGAACTAAACGCGTTCAAAATATGCATCGCTTAATAATAATAAAAAAAAGAAATGATAAAGTACGAGTTATAGATCGTAGCTGATGCGACAGCGTCGCAATCGAGGTTTCCTTTAGGGATTAAGAATATTTTTAACAGCAACGCGAATATTACCGAGCAACGAATTTCTTCAAAATACAACCAACAGTCGTTTATACGTTCGAATTTGCGCGGATCGTGAAGTAAAAGGAAAGTAGCATCGTAATCGTCCGCGAGCCCGCGATACGCGAATACTGTTTTACAATTTTGTTTAATTCAATTTGTATACTTCAATTTGCATAGCGCGCGAAGCAAAAGAAACGATGAAATGTCGCGATACGGAAACTTAACGTTTATACGGGAAAGAATAAGCAAATGCGCGTCGAGTGGCGCATATTAATTTTTCTCTTCTAACGTTGAACCGTTAACGGTTGCAAACTTTTGGCCGACAGCGTAAACGTACGTGCGTATAGTACGTGTAATGTTACTATACATAATGCATTGAAATCATCGCAGTGAGTTTAAACGCGGACAGGCGGACGCGTACACGTATACGCGTGTATACTCCCATACGTTTTCCTCCGTTTCAAGCTTTCCGGCTGCCGAATCTCTCGCGCTTTGCTCTAAAAAAAAGAAGCACGCCTACTCTTCGCTTCTCATCGTTACCTTTCATATTTACACAAGATTGTACACGTTAACGCGTTGACTGCCACCACGTTGCCCACCGAACTTGTTTTTCTTTTTTTTATTATTTCATTTCTTAGCAGAATATCGATCAATCCATTCTCCCCCCTCCATCTTGGTAATTAGCCACCGCTCCGCGTTTGTATCGTCCTTTCGTGCTTACGTCGCGCGCTTAGAAATGAAGCGAGTTTGGAGGGGATATTGGGTTGCTTCGAGCTCCGAGCCGAAAGAGTACGGGCAACAGTCGTACACGGTCGCCGGTCCGTCGATCAGAACGATACGTGTAAAATTAGTATCGGTGGCGAGATAAGTGCGAGGCAACGCGGATAGCTGTACTCCGTTTCGACGAGACGGGGCCGTGTTAACACTAGCTTTACGGACGTTACGTGCATAATTTGACAGGCTTCCGGGAAAATACGTATAGTGCATATAAATATTCGAACGTAGAAGCGCGAGGATGAAGACTTGTTTTGTTATTACGTGAAGTTAACGTACGGTACTGAAAAATAATATGTATGGTCTCTATACGTTTAGGTACGAAAGCTGAACGGCGTCAACGTAACGAGTTCCGTAAATCTAGTGTTAAAACAGAATTTAATCTGGTGGAAGTCGGACGAGGAGCGTTGACCCGTTAACGTTTAAATTATTTCTCAGCTTCGCGGACAAGTGTGATTCAATTTCGTTACGCGTAAAACGAAGCAGAAATATAAGTTCTATTATTTTAATTTTTATTATATATATATAAGTACCCTTTGAGCTCCACATCTGTTTCAATAATACGATCTAGCAGCAATTCTAACACGTTTTTATGTTACGTTTAATTTGTTTCGTTTTGAAAGAAACGAGTATCGAAAGTAAACAAAAATTTTGGATCTTTATCTTTGCGAAAATCTAGGGGTGTCTTTGTAGCAGCGCCAACGGGGTGCAAAGGGTTAATAACAATCGTGCGAAGAAACAAGACTACCAAACTCTTGTGGCACACTCGAGCTTGCGCGCGAAAGGGTTAAGCGAAACTTGGAAACGAATGCAACGAGGATGCGTTTCGATAGTTGGTTACAAAGTTTAGCCATCCGAAATTGCGAATCTAGCCCATTCCCACCGGAATATTGCCACTCGTATTGTACAGTGTATCCAGTCGAACGAGTCAGTAAAGAAAAAAAACAAACGCCGAAGCGGTGAAGCGGATCGAATGTCAATACTCGCGATCGGCGAATAAAGGCGAAGATATCGTGTCTCCTTCGAAAATTGTTTACATCTGCTGCCTCGTCTCTTCGAACGAAGCGTAAACGTTAAACATTTTCATAGAAGCGTAACATCTCGCGTAAATGAAACATTACGCTGCGCCGTGTTCAAAACAATTCTATCGCGATCTTAAAGAAGGAGCATCGAAAAAACTCGCGTGGCAGTGAACGCGTTAATGAAAACCGCAAGATGAAGTTGCAATTGAAACTGGCCGCCCCTGACGTTAATCTTTATCCTTTTGCTTGATTAATCCTCGAACTAGCGCAACCGAATCGGGATTCATCGTTTTCGGGGCGAAAAATAGCGGGATTTCAGATGACCTCTACGAATATAGGCGAACAGAGTATTCATTTTGATTCGTATGCTAAGGAAGGAACGGATACGGTGTCGATAGCTCGAGAATCAAGCGTATCCTTCTCTCGTTACGAATTCACCGTCTTCGCGATTTGCCGCGTCCCTTCGTTGCCTCTCTCCCGTTTCGCATTTCGCTTCCAATCTTCTTCTTCTCCGAGAACACTCTCCCCTCTTTCTCTCCCTCTTTAATCGACTAATTTTACAAACACAGAAGAAGCAAAGGGAAGAGGGAAGAGCGGGTTGGAAGAAACGATTGTGGGGGTATGAAAGAAGAGGGTAGCTTTCGCTCGAATGTTCCTCGATGACGATAAAAAGCGAAGGAAGTAGCGGCGCTGGCAATGCGCCAGCGATACCAGGATGCAAACGGTTCTCGGTTGCAAAGGGATGAAAGGCGACTATAGCGTCGATCGAAAAGGAGGAAAGGAAGATTGGGAAGACGATTTGGACGAGTGCAAGGCTCCCCCAGTAGAGAGGAGGAGCGCTCTTTATCATTTGTAATTCTCCTGGAAGCAACTCGTTTCGCGGAAAGTAGCTATCGCGGAAAGATCCTAGCTAGCTCGTTTCACAAGTGGGACGAGAAACTAGGGCTGCGAATCGCGCGTGCCACAAAATATTCGACGGTTAATGGCAAAAGTAATCCTTCACGATGTTTGTCTTCTCGTAGAAGAAGAAGAAGAAAAGAGCAAGAGAGAGAGGAAGGAGAAAGTATCGTTTCATTCTCGGATGAATCGATAACGCGTTACACACACACACACACACACACATGTATCTATGGGTCTATATATATCGTACACTTGCTCGAATATCGTATTTACATAAAGAAAATACACGCGTGTACGTGCACTTACGTACGCGGTGTCATTCTACTTACAGTAATAGTTGTTACAAATAATCAGCGATTAACCTTAATGAAAAGTTGTCCTGCGTTCGTGCACGCTTCCCTTTTGCAGCCAGGCGAACAACAGGGGAGGGGGAACGGAAGAAGAAGAAGAAGACTTGGATACACCTTTTCGTTTCCTCGCCTCTCTTCTTTTTGTAAACGCGCTTCGCTAAAAAAGAAAACTAACAGCCTGCTGTTGCGGACGCGACGCGAGTTTGGGAAGATCTTTCGAAGCAGGGACGTGGATCGAAGCTTGCGAAACGCTAACGCCCGATGCGAGCTTCGCTTGGCAAGTGAAAACGACGAAGAGGACAAAGCGGGCTGGGCTGGTCTGCAGCCTAAGAGCCTAAGACGCGATGACCTTGGTGTACGCGCTGGAAGAGTAGAAAAGCGTATCGCGGTGCAAAATCGATCGCGAAGCCTAGCCGCGAGGAAAATAGAGCGCACGGGGATGCAGTTTGGGGGCGACCGGAGCGCATCGAGGGAACGCGCCCTGCCGCTCGCGGTTCAATTCGGTTCGCCTGCTCGTGCCGCAGCAGTCGCAGCCAGTTTAATGCAACTGCGACGAGCTCTGCATTCGTTATTGCGCCGTAAAGTTTTATGGCGTGTTCTTACGAACGTCCGCGGCGCGGCGGCCAAATGAATGAAATCCAATATCCCTTCTCGAGCGTTCGCGCGATCGATCAACCCATCCGCACACGCCGAACAACCTTCCTCTTTCTTCCATCAGCCGAGTTCAATCAGGCCAAGAAGTCTTTTCGGATTTTACGGATCAACGGGAACAGAACTCGCGTAGATGACTCACTCTTTTCCTTCTCAGATCTTGGATATTTCCCCCGTTAAAACAACTCGACGAGGGTCTATGAAGGAGAACGTCTTCCAATATTGGCGCATTCCCTTCGTCTGGCCTCCCCGCCCCTTCGAGAGGAAACATGCTACGAAAGATGTAAGCAACTGCCCTGGTGCAATTAGAAACGTTTACCGATGGGATATTAAAGAAAAGGGAACAATTCTATCATTTGCTCCACTCTTTCTTCGTTTGCGCTGCACTTTTATTTTTATAGGGACGATTTAACGCCATCTCGTTCCCTTCCCTTTCCCTTTCCCCCTCTCTTGGGATTTGAAATTCGAAAGTTATCGGCGCCGTTGCTCGTGACTCGCGATTCAAACTTTTGCGCCCTGCGAAAAATCGGATAGACCTTTTGGCCGATGCAGCGATTTGCAAGCGGCAAGGAAGCGTCCTTACGATTAATCGATCGTTGGAACGGTTTGTCGCGCGTCAACAATGGACCAACGATCGCGTATTCGAGGCGCGTATGCATCGTCGATCGGTTTGCCGCTAGCAAATGAGCCGCATGGCTGGGCTGCGCTGGGCCGAATGCAATTTGCAATTCTGTCGGGACACGATCCAGCAGGCGGCCACGCCATGATTTCTGTCAATTTGCCCGTAACGTAGCGACGGGCGCGAGAATTAATCGCGTCTCCGATTCTCGTAGTTTCCCGTTTAATTCCGCCGACCCAGTAACGAGAAACGTTTGCAAAGGACTTTCGCATAGTTTCAAGTTTAAAGGATCCCTCGGAGCGACGCGAAACATTCTGAGCGGTGGCAAGCTTTTCCGCGCGTCGATATCAATTTGTCCATTGTTGACGCGAGCTGCTGAATCGCGCGACCCGATATTTTCCGGCCTACGAAATCGAAATGCCCGATAGCGTTTACTAGAAGCCGCGTAGCTATCGAAACGCTATCGCGTTACACTTTGCAGCAACATCTACGATGTCCACGAACAACGTCTGCGTTTTTTGGTTTACTTTCTCTCGTCTTCAAGCAATCGTGTCTTGCCGCATACCACCGAGCGTTCTTTCTCGCGACGTATAGATAAGCAAGTAAGTTTGCGCGTCGGTTTTCTTAATTCGCCGGGAATATTTCGCGACGGTCCGAGGACTCCTTAACGCTAGGTTCACGGATTTCCGATTTCGCGCTTAAAGTTACGGCACGCGTGCGTGTCACTCTTTAAGCGCGTCACGTTGACCTGAATCAGCGCGACGCGACAAACGGCTACTCTAATTCGACATCCTTTCTTCTTCCATTCCGCGATACCTGTTTCTCCACCAGCCGGTTAAAGCGTGCAATCGCTGTCCGCGAATCTAGCGTTAAAGATGCGCGTAGGGAGGATCGTCGACACGATTCAGAGGAGACGCGGCTACTATCGCGTCGCGTGTCGCATCGGATCGCACGATTTCACGCGACGATCGTAGACCGAGAGAAAGAGACAGCAACGCGAATTACTTTTGCCATCTCTTTCTCTATCGCCGTGCGATCGTCAACTCGCGCGACTCGCGACTCGCGCGTTTCACGTGAGAATGGCGGAGCGAGAGAAAGAGACGACAGCGTTGCCGTTTGTTTGTCACGCGATTTCACGTGACGCGAGAAAGGGTAGGATACGGTGTCGGGGTGCGTTGATTGGCGCGGATCGCGCGAACGCGGCGAGGGATCGACGAGGATGGGCGAAAACCGTCGGTGGGCTCGACGGCGTTTAAGTCTCCGCAATTCGTACGAATGCAATCGACTCTGCAGTGGCTGCACCGCATTACAAACATGCGCACGTATAAGCGGCCGCAGAGCATATAGATCGAATTGCGGCTCGCATTACCGTACACCTGTGTGCGGACTGTGTTGCGGCACCAATAACGGTCAGATTAAAAGGGGTGGCGTGCGCGCGGCGAGAGGAGAGGCGCGGCGCTTTGGAAACGCGGGCGGAAAAATCGACTGGCAGCCGAGAGGACGTTGCCAGAGGCCAGCTTTCCCCGAATTTCTCTACTCGCGCCAGGGCAGCCTAGAGAGGCCTTTGCCAGCCTCTGCGTTCCATTGCATTGCATTGCCTCGCGGAAAAACAGCGGATAAACGTCACCATTGTTCGGAAGTATCAGGATAACGGTGGCAAAGCGAATCGCGAGAGCCGATCTGCTGCAAATATCGTAGTTTCGATGGTAGAGGAAAATCTCTTTTGCGAGCTTCCGAGTAACTCGCACGGATAGCTGCCGCGTGACGTGCGTATTCGAGCTTATCGGCGATCGTTCGCTCTGCTACGATCTTTCGATCGTCTTTCACCGAATCGCGATGCCAGCTGCCGGTTTTCTACGCGAAGAACATCATGGAACATTTTACGGTTGATTTACGTGTCCGAACCGTGTATTCATCGATGCTAACAAACGCAACGCGTCTCTGAATTTTGTTGCTTCTTTAGATTCGTTCTCTCGGATCTCGCGTACTTGTATCTTAAGCGTTTCAACGTATCCTTGTGTCCTTAGATCTTTTTCTCTCTTTATTCTATACCAGAGGATTTCTTTTACCCGTAAATAAAAGTATATTCGTATTCCCGATCGCGTCGAGTATCTCTAGAAGAAAAGGTACGCGATGGAATTTGTCGAGCGGAAACCGAAAGATCGTAGAGCAGGGTGCAAGAAGGGTACGCGTAAATTTGCTGTCGATTATCGTGCAGAAAAGGTTTCCGGTTTTATCCCCGGTACGTTAAGGCTTAACGAAGCAAGAACAAATTCCGAAAGCGGATAAACGATTCTCGAAGGTTTCTCTCGGCAATATCTGCGCGCATTTGTAGAGGTTTGCTTAATTCCCCGCAAGCGTAGCCTAATACTTCCGAAGGGGGTGGATAGGTGTAACGAATGCAGGGATATCGGTGGTCGGTTTGATGAAATTTCGCAGCGGCCAGCGGGGATTATCCCGTTCAGAGTAAATATCCAGGGGACGAGTGCATTCCGCGATAACGTGCAGGTGGTGGGTGATGCCGCTCGTAAAATAAAAGCTCCGCGGTGCGGCGGTGACCCATATTGGCTCGGTGCTCGCTAATAAAACGCTAGAACGTTCGGGGTAAACCTGTACGCAGCCGGCTCGCCTGTTACGTTACGTTCTATCCGGTCCGCGAGTATTTCTTTTATCGCGTCGCGCCGCTTCGTCCATGCGATTAGCCGCGTGAAATTTAACGTCGATAATACGGGAGGATGGCCATTCGTAAACGAGCAAAAGCCCGCAACGATCCGTTTCGAAAGGAGAGGAGGGCGAGACGAGCGACGAAAGAAAAATTGCAAACGCGAAGGAAAGCTGAGCACGACGCGTCGCGTGAACCCTTTTATCGCCGAATATATCGTCGTTGGCCGCAAATAGACGATGGAACGTAAATGGTATAGTTAATGTATTAAATATTTGCACGTTTCGATCTTCTTTCTGTATTGGATAGTACCACGTGAAACTGCCATGGCGGTAATACGAACTAAAAACGGCGTACATATATTTGTAAATGTACGCATATATAATACAAGAAGAGCATTAAGAGCGTTCGCTCGGTTCTAAGTTTTTTGTACCGTTAGCAGGGGCCGACAACAGGGAAAGGGTTAAAAGCACCTGCAAACACACGGATGCGGCGGTAGGAGGAATAAATAACATGGGAAATTGTGCTGCTCGCAAATGGCCCTTCGGTTATCGGCAACTTCGCGTAATACAACCTAATGCTACGATCTTTCCGCGAAACGTGAATCTTACCAAGCTTTGGTTCGGCGCTCTTGGAGCAGCGTGAACTTTTTCGATCGACACTGAAAGGGTTAACACGGGTTGCGCGAGTATTCGCCTAGTCGAATCGGGTAAAAGGGAGAGCAGTGGCTGCGTTTAAGATGCTCGAATGTTTAGAAGAGTCTTACTTGACCGAGGCACGAACAAATCTGCTGGAAGTTTTGCGAGAGTTTTCCGAGTTCTCGAGTTTCCGAGTTTCCGCGTGGCCGCTTCGATTTCCCTTCGATCTCCGTTGATCCGGCGAGGCATTTGTGTTCCGACTCCGCCAGCAACGCGAATCGTGGTCGCGTTCTCGTTCTCGAATCGCGAGGACTTGGTCGATCGCACTTCCGAAAGCCCAGAACGGAAAGAAGAAAGAAAAGGAAAGAAAAGAGACGAAAAGAAAAGAAAAGAAAAGAAAAGGAAAGAAAAGAAAGGAAAATAGTAAAACGACACTTTATCGGTGACGCACGTCGGTCCAAGGGAATCTTCGAGTCGTTCGTCTACAGCGCACAGTTTCTACCGCCACCGTTCACCGTGCGATCAGGGATCTCGTAGATCCGTGGATCCGATTAAAATCTCACTACCGAAGACTCGACGACCAGCTCTGGTCGATCGAGCACCTTCCAGTGCATTGATATGTCTGTTTCGTTTCTCTTCTCTTCTCTTCTCTTCTCTTCTCTTCTCTTCTCTTCCCTTCTCTTTTCTTCTCTTCTCTTCTCTTCTCTTCTCTTCCCTTCTCGTCTCGTTCAGTCTCGTCACGTTTAGTCTCGTCTCGTCGTCAGCGTTACCATTGACTCGTAATCACCCTTTAGAAGGTCGTCGATCGTTCCGCGCGGTCCGTGCGGATTTACGGATTACGGATTACGGACTACGGACTACGGGCTCCGTACTCCAGTGGCCTTGCGGACATTTAGCCTCCTCGACGATCGAGAACGGTCCAGAGATGTTGCTGCGGAAGCTAGACGAAACCCCTGGCATCGAAAATTTGCGGCACACCGATTACACCCGGAAGAACGGCGATCCTATGGCTGAACAGGCCGCCGAGGAACAGTAGGCTCAACAGCAACAGCAGGTGACCACCGTCGTTCACGCTTGTACCGCCGCACGTCTCCTTTGAGGCTAGCTCCAGCTTCGCTGTAACACAAAACGACAACACCCGTCCCTTTAATAGCCAATTATTTCTCTGTATTCGGGCAATTTTCAAGTCTCGCAAATATCACGGCTCGCAAATTTCGGGGCTTGGAAATTTGACGCCTGGGAAATTTGATGGCTTGCAATTGGAAGGTTTTTTCGAAAACCAAAGGTGCGGAATTCGTAGGCATAGAGGTCTAGCAGCTTAGAGAAAGCTTCAGGCTTGGGCAGTAGAGGCATGGACGTCTTTGGATTGGAAATTCGAGGGTTTGGAATCGGTAAAAGCTCGGGAAATCGAACGCTTGGTAATTTGACGGCATCGAATGGAGGAGCTTGGAAATCCGCTTGGATCCGTTTGAAACGATTATACGGCTGCCTGGCGAAAAGATTCGCGATCGACGCGTCCCGGTGGACGATATCGCGCGGAAGATTCGTCAATGCGCGGCGAATATTAACGAGCTCTTTTAAATAACCGCGGGGCGTTTAAGCGGCGCTTTATAAAGCTTCGGGAATAATGGAAACAGCGAGGCAGACACGAAACAACGAGCGCGAAACTCGTTCCTTTGACGATGCAGCCCGCATTAATCGGGCGAATATGAAAGTAATAAAAGGGAGATCCTGTTGTTCGACGGCCAGCGAGGACGCGAGCCTGCCTCGTGAACGCGGATTACACCCGACAAAGAATTCATTTAGCTTTGCGCGGAATTAGCGTTGCGTTGCCTCGCGTCGCGTCAAACTTTGTCCGTCGCTGATCGCAGCAGAAGGAAATTCAATCGAAGCTGCGCCAAATTTTCGCTACGCGTCTCCTTCGCTTTGCTCGTCCCCTAATTAATACGCCCAGTCACGCGACTTTCGTATCTCAACAATTGTCCATGCAACCGGCTACTCGTTTCTTTGCTTCATTAACGGGCAATGGAAGCCTTTAGCGCACAAACAAGTTAACGGAAGGCGATAAGCAGTGAAATGCAGCACGGCGATATAATGAAAAAGAAAGCAAGTCAAAGTAACAGGAATATAAGTAATATAAAATGGAAACAAAGATATAAACGCATAAAGAGGACATTGATTGTAAAGCTGTGCAAATTGCTACGCGTACGAAACACGAAGTAGATATAAATAATATTATTCGCGTTGGACGGGTTTGAATGAAGCCGTAAGAGAAGGGGTGGTGAATATAGTTGTCAGTTTGGTGGCGTTTCGAAGGGGAAAGTTCTTTTCCGTAGGCGAGGAAAAGGGCAACGGCACAGCAGCAGCGGTGCGCAGAAATTTGCGAGGGCGGCAAACTTGGTAACAAATTGCGCGTCGCGTCGCAACTCGTCGACGTCTGCCAAAGTGGCACGATTCCACGGCCGATGCTCAAAGCCACCCAACACCCTTCCGTCGTTCTAATTTGCGGTCGTACAATTAAGGTAAACGTAGGTAATACGGAGCAACGCGTAATATGGGGACCTTGTAAAATCTCACGAATCGAACAGCGCGTGTACGAGTTAAACAGAGACTCGCTTCGTCGTAGAAATATTATCTATCGCCTTCTCGCAAGTTTCAATTTCCCGCGGATGCGTACAAATTCGTAGCCTGGTAATTACTATTTCAATGATTACTGAACTATAAGAACGTATACTTGTGGATGCTCGAAGCAAAGTACACTTTGAAGTAGTTCAAATATACAAGTGAACAGTTGTAACTGTTCCGAGTAACCGAAAGAGTTCTCCGCTTACGTTCTATTCCTTCGGCTACGTTCGGAAAATTGCGAGCTCGCACAGAGATCCGCAGTCCGATTGCCACTGGTTTGCCGATTGATCGCTACTCGAGCGATTAAAGCACGTGCAACGATATTCAAAGAATACGCGATTGCTTTTAAGGTACGAAAAGCGCAGGAACGGTTTCCGGTTTTCCTAATAGCTTGACTCTGTTTCGGGGATTGCGGGCAGGGGTGTAAATTTATGGGGAGCTATGGGACGGTGGTGCACGTGCGGTACACAGGTGCACGCACACGTGCGCACGTTTGCGCGCACAGACGTGCCGCGGCGGCATCGATCCACCTTGCCGAGCGGCCAGTTCCACCCCCGCACCCTCGTTTGCCCTGCTCGCTGCTCGTCCGTTCGTTTCGTTCCTGGGTGCCGCGATCAAAACCCCTACTTCTCCTCCACAAACCCCTCCAGCAACTCCCCGGCTTTATCGCTGTTTTGTTTTACAGCTCCGAGCACCGATCAAACTTCCCCGTTCCATCGCGCACGCGACTCAACCACCGTTGCGGAGACAACTAAACTTTTCACGCGCCATCTTATCTCATTGACTACTTTTCCAATTGAAAGCAACCGAGACAGACGTCGGCCCTAAAGGTGGAATTTCCTTTAACGCTCGTTATTAGCGCCTCGAATTCTCAAAGCGCCCAGCTCCCAATGCTTTCGCTTTCCAAAGCATCCAAATCTCGATGCTTCGAATCCTCGAATCGTGCGATTGCCAGCGTTTTCAATTTCCAGTGCTTGGAATTTCCACTTCCAAAGATGAAAATTTCCACTGCTTCCGATCTCCAACGCTTTCAACATCGCGCGTCCAGCGCTCGAATGTATGTACATACGTACAAATGCGGCTACGTACGACGTTAATGCTGCCTTTGGCGTAAGCCATAAGCCGTAAACGACGCGTATCGCCAATTAAAAGAAGCGAGGGACGAAAGAAAGGATATACCGCCGTTGTGCCTCGTCCCCAGAGAGATTCGAGCGAGCTGCTTCGAGTTCCACTCGAAAGAAGAGCCCGGCCAAGAGGGAAGGATACAATAAAACTCGACCGCAACGATAGGAAGGAAGGAAGGTAGAAAATATGGCTGCTGGTTGGCGAATCGAGTTGGACGAATCGGTTGGCGACGCGAGGAGGGAATATACGAACTAACGAGATGAGAAAACGAACACCTGCACGCGGAAGCATCCCTAGGGGTACACTCGATTCCGCGATCGATTGGAAAAGTTGCCAACTGCAAGTGGAACCGTAATCAAACTCCAACTTTCGCCCTGCCAGTCCTCGCGCCACATATTTTCCCTTAATTACTTGGACGAGGTAGCACCTGTTGTCGGATGTCGTCACGCCGATCGTCCAACGACTTCCTCCGTTCGGATCGCGACCGATAAACCGCGCTACTGCATCGCTGCGCGGATATTTCCGCGAATTTCTTTTTCTATTGACACGATTAATCCCACAGCGGCGGTATCCGTGCGATAGGCGGACCCCGCTTTCTTCTTATAGTTAGTACAAGAAGGATTAGATTCATTATTCCTACGTCAAAGACTCTTCATTATTGTTACGTCGGTATGCTTTTGCTTGCGTACGTCTCGTTGAATGCTGCACTTACTTGGAAATACTCTTTTTATATTGCTACGCTAAAGGGCGTCAACCCGTTCAACAAACCTGTAACAATAATTTGCGCAAGCGAAATAGGAAATATCGCCGTCGCTGAAAGGACGACGGATTAGAAGATGCGCGGAAATTCGATGGCCTTGCTAAACGTATCTCGCGTACTTTTACGCGTCGCGTGAAAATGCTGCGTACTTTTAGCGCGTGAAAATTCCTGGGATACGCATTACTGTGATTGGAGTTTATCGAAACGTTACAGGAGGCGCGATGAAAAACTCGAGGCACGTTCGCCGTAAATTGTTCGTTTCAAGGTGCAAGAGAATTCGCGACGAATCTCCTTTGAACTAATTTGAGAGGTAGATTGGCCGATGGTACGGGAAACTTTGCCCGCGTCGCGTCGGGGCAATTTACATGAGAATTCGCGCAGCGATAGCCAAGAGTCAATATACCGCGGAAACTATTATCATTCCGTTCTGTTTCCCCTTCGTCGCGGCGACGGACAATCAATCAGTGTGTTTAGAGAGGGTATCGTTGTTCTTGCACGGTAATTAATTGCGATTCATCCGTTGGACGATGCGTTGCCTGGCCATATTTGAATTGCCACTCGGGAATCTATGTATGCTTCTCTCTTCTCGCGTTTAACGACGGGGCTTTTCGCTCCTATCGCTGGCCCACCTCTTTTAACCCCTTCGCTCTTCCTACGATAGTACTATAATTATTGCAGGAGTACTATACAAGCACGCTTGCAAGATGGCCGGTTTCTTCGATCTATTTCACGCGTGACGCGCACGAATCGCAACATCAAACCTTCACGCAAACAAGCGGAAGAAATGAAGATTATCCCCCTTTACGTTTGCCGTTTCGTCGTCAACTTTTCGTCGACTATCTTAAGCGAGAGCAAATGAAAGTTTGCCAATAACTTCAAGCTAGATCAGCTCGGTCTTCGTCTCGCAAAACTTGTTCTTTGCGCTCGAGTTCTTTCTCGCAAGCGTGCTTCAACCGCTGCAGATAAACAAGCTACTCGGGGTAAAGCTTCCGCGTAAATTTACGCGTATCGCCTTAGAAGCGCGCGCGGAGAAAGGGTTAACTTCACCGCCGGTATCATTTACAAATTGTCCGGAATCCGCAGCACGCTCGCTCGTTTATTCGCGCCCCGTGTATGTATATCTCTGTAGCATAAGGGCACGGTTACCGCGATGGCGGAGATAAATATCGGGGGTAGATTCGGTCAGCTGTGAAACGTCGAACGCGCGCGGTTACGCTGGATAAACGAGGAGAGAGAGAGGGGATGCGAGAGAGGAAGAGAGAGAGAGAGAGAGAGAGAAAGAGGGAGAGAGAGGGAGAGATTTTGGACGAAAGTCAAAACGATGCGGGCTGGCGTAAATATGCTTTTACGAGGGATCATTAGGGAGAGATAACGGGATTATCGCGAGCCTAATCGGGACGCGCGGGTCACGGGCCACGAGTCGATTCGCGAGGATTCGCAGTTTCGCAGGTTGGCCCGGTGTCAACGACAGCTCTGCCGCATAGATTACAGGGGACACGTCCGACGCAAAGGTGCATTTAACTCCGTGACGTCAGGGCTGCGATAGACACCGGGATCGGTCTCACGGTTTGCCACAGCGTTACGCCAATGGCTCGATTTCGGATCGTTAGCGATGATGAAAACGACACGTTCGTCCGTTCCCGTCCGCAGCTTCCGTGCAACTCCTACTATATTGCACGGGCCACTGTGCGCCGCTCGTCTGAAAGCTTCGCTCGTTCCGTCAGGCGATAAATCTTCGTCGAGGAAGCAACCGGCAGCGTCGCCGTTCGTCCATTAACGCCTCGGCGCTCAACATTTTTCTTCCGTTCGCCCCGCGAGCTAAGCTTCGCGCTCCAAGCGACTTCCGTTCGGTATCTTAGAAGTTAGCTAACCTACGAGTCGTCCCGATTTCAACCGCAACCGCTTTTTTAAATACGATTTAAATACGATGTATCGCGCGCTACGTCGTTGAAACGATATAACAAAGTCCAATGTCCCCTAACGTCCTGTCACTTAAAAACTTCTCGCTTAAACGGAAATGATCCTCGCGTATATCGACGGAGGAGTGAATCGCGCGGGGATTAGAAAGCTCGAAGTTACGCGAAATCCGTCGGTTGGTATGCAACGAGCGGATAAATGGAGATCGAAAAAAGGCGGCGAGAGACGGATGAGAGAAGCGATCCGTCGGCAATCGCGAGTCAAAGATGCCGGGCATCGACGCGATGGGTGGAACAAAGGGGAAAGAAGACGCGAAAGGGGTGCACTGGCGAGGAGGATCGACGAGGAGAGGAAGGGGGGATGCGATAGGACGGCGGAATAGAAACGGCGATGCAGTGGAAAATTGCTGCGACGCTGCGCGGCGCGGAGCGGAGTCGTCTCTTCTTTTCCACCCTCCTCGGGCCGATTTCTTTTTTCCTTTCGAATAATATCCATTGTGCCCGCGGCGAGTATCCGGATCCCTTTTACCGGAACCGTCACAGCTCTGCCTGTATAGGTTCGCGCGACGTATTACGTCCTGTTCGCTAGCTCCACTCCGACGTCATTTCCCGCTGAAGCTTCGGGAAATTCGTCGACGTTATCCGTCGCGATGACGTGCCTCTTTCTTTGCCATGTCAAAAATGCCACGAAAAACGTTAAGCGTTTAACGCCGTTTAGTCTCGTCGCGCGTCACCGAGAGTAGGGCACAGTTCCATTTTTTTCTTACGCTTACGAAGAGTAGGGAAGATGTCCCGCGTCCTGCCGCTTCAAGCTTCGCGCTTTAAGCAACTTCCGTTCGTTCGTTTAGAAGTTGCTTGATCTACGAATCGTTTCGCTTTCGAGCTCAACATTGTCCATTGATGATTCATCGGAACGATATAACAGAGTCCAATGTCTTTCGCCCTGTCGATTTGAAAAGTCGTCGATCGAATGGAAACTCGATGCTGGCGGTATATTATCGCGTCGGTTTGCACGGCGGATGGAAGATAAATATGCCTGCTTTCTTAGTCGAACGTATCGATATCGAAAGCATCGGGTAAGCGATCGCGCGGATTCACGCCTGCTTGTTCGGTCGGTGGAACGTTTACTCGAAGAAGATCGCGCGGATGGAAGAGGGAAGCAGAAAAAAGAGCGCAAGCGAACGATCGTTGGATGGAATGGGAAACGGAGATTGCGGTTGGGGATCGAAGAGTTGGCGGCTGCAGGTCGAGTTTGGCCAAATGTTGCACGGCTAAATAAAATGTCCGCATATGCGGCAGATGCGATGCCGGAGTCTGGCGCATCGACACTCTAAATAGAACAACGACGCCGAGGCATTGCTTTATAATTACGTCGCGTCGGTGGGCTTGGAAAGGTTAACCGCACGCCGGCGAAGGTAGACGCTACGGCACGGCAGGGCACGGCACGGCACGGCACGGCACGGCACGGCACGGCACAACGACTCGCGTGGTGTCACCAGCGCTAATGCCTCGTTTACACGACAAACCATTGGCGTAACCGCAGCGACACTCCGCTTCTATTTTGTCCGCTTCCTCTTCGCCGAATTCACCCACGAATGCTGCATCGGCGCGCGATTCGGGCCGAGCGTTCTCCAAAATGGTGGTCGAGATTCAACCCTTTGCACTCGAAAGGCGGCTCTCGCTCGCCGTTTAATTTCACGCCGGATAATCGACGGTTTTCGAGATCTAAACGAAA